>CM053787.1:19410000-20010000 GCA_028749045.1 Cupressus sempervirens | reverse complement strand
TTTAACTACCCTGTCTTCACACCTTTCTCTGACAAAATCAGTAACTAGCTCGTTAAATATGAAAGTTACTTATAAATATAAACCATGTGAGGACCTTGGATAAAAGTTCACAATGAGGCTCTGACTTGAGAATGGATAAATGTACCCCATCCTATAAAATACTTTTAATACAAATCATTTTCTGCTCTCCATGGAGTCCTCTAATTTATTTTAAAATTATTCTTAATATGAATTGAATTTATGCTCTACAAGGAATTTTGTCTTCCAAGTTCTTTTATGTAATATGCACATCAAGCATGAACTGTGACATTATGCTTGCTTCGCTTTATTATCTAGTTCAACCAAGGCGAGGGGAGGTATGGAGGAGAGAACACAAAATAATTCATGTTTTACCAAAGAAAATAAAATAGCAATCAAATTTAAATAAGATACATAAAATGAAATAGCAATCAAATTTAAATAAGATACATTGCTCTCAATGTTTTTTTGACACAACAAAAGCTTTGTTAATAGTTACACTTACCCAATTTCATGGTGAGAGTCTAATATTATCGCTTCTGATTTGTCACTGTTACCACACTTTGGCTCGAGTAAATGGTGAAATATGTTGAAGAGAGCTCCAAATAGTATTGCGACCAAAAACCTTTGCCAACTGCCTTGACCTTTGCTAGTTCCCTACAACTCAAAATCAAGGCACATATTCTAATCATCACTTGGGCCTTTGCTTTATCTTTATGGCTACCCATAAAACCTGAATTTTCTGCTCCTTAGCTAGAAGGTACTGCTGTTTGTCTGAAGAACTGCCTCTTCGTGTCTTACTAAAGACATGATATCCAACAAATTCAAGATTGCAGCATGGGAGTCTTACAGATTCCATGTACAATTTTTATTAAAAAATTACCCCTTTCGCACATTGTTCAATATCAGTGGGAAAGTCCATCGGAGATTACCCTATTCTGTTTTTCTATGACGATTCTGATATAGGCCACAAGTCATTCATATTTCTGCTATATGATCTTTTGTACACATCTGCAAACCAATGGATTCTAGGTTGTCATTTGTGGCTGCTTTGTTTCACTTCAGTCTATGTCTTTGCTGCACCCATGTTCTCATTCATAGTCCCAGACTCCCACGCAATCTGATTGACAGGAGTAACTCTGGATATTTTGGCCTCTAAACATAAAAAGTCATATTAGAAAGCCAAGAACTTTTTGGCAGTACTCCTCTATATCTCCAATGAAAATTTCCATTGAATTCAAATCATAAATACAACAAATCTAATTGTCAATTGAATTATCCAATTGTAACACATACACCTTACCTGCACACTAGAACAAAATTTGTAATCCTGCCAGTATCTCTCAAAAACTCCACAAACGATTGAAACCTTTGGGCTTTGACACAGCTTTCAGCGGGAGCACTTTTACAGGAATTGATATGCAAAAGAGTTCCCTTGATTCTACCAGGATAGAATTATTTGCTTCCTTGCTTGTGGCTCAATATACATGTTGGTTCTGTCTGTTTTCGCAACCTTGCTTGGCTCCCGATATACTACCACTCTGGTTGTTTTAAGTATATATTGATTCCTGTATAACATAATTGTATGATTTCTCAATAAAACAATTGAAGCCCTTCTATAAGTCAGAAACATGGATAAAATTTCTAAATCTCTTGTCGGACACCATATTACTTTCAAACCTTGCACTATCTCTTCCAGCCCGATCTAAGCTGCAAATGCATGAATTTCATTTGCCGAAACGGACTTCAGCCCAAAAAGAAGACAGTTTTTAAGGTATTATGTTTCCAGAGTTCATAGATTGTAATGCAAAATATTTTTAGAATTGAACTCTATTATATTTTTATTTTAGAGCTTTGTTTTCCCGATAACAAACGATGATCTAAATATTTCATATACAATTTAATCCCAAAACCAATTTGTACTACGATAAAAGATCTCTCAATTATAATGACTTTATACATGAAACCTAAAAATTACCTTTCAAACTAACAGATTATTCTTCAAAGACAATTCTCGGTATAATCCAATTTAAGCAGAATTTTAATGGAGTACAGAAATTTCAATGCCACCTCCTTTGCATCTTTTTCATGAGGAAGTATATTTCTACCAACTGATCTCCACAACCAATGCAGCTTCGCCTGCAAAACAAAAACGTCAAATTCAAGAATCCCTCCAACAGAAATTAACAGATAAAAAGATTGTCATTTCTAAAACAAATTCTTAAGAATAAACATAAAGAGCGACTTACTAGCACAAAAATAGAGCTTTCATAGCCTAGGACTAGTATTATGTAAGATAATTAACGACACGTTATCCCCGAGCGATTGCTACTCGAATCTCGAAATGCATTACAAGACAAAAGCTATTTTCCTCTAAAGAATTATTGGTTTCGGCCTCTACGACAGATTTCTCTCAAAATCATTATTTACCGACTTAATTTCTCTGGATCTTTAAATGCCTCTTTCGCCACAAAGCCGGATGCGATTTCTACACTTGAAAGAAGAAAAACGAAAACAATCACATTTATTCTATAATTACACAAAAATTAAACAACCGGTGTCTGCACCTGATTTTAAGGGAGAAATTAAAGACAAGCCCTTAAGGCGAGTCCAAGTAGTATAATATTTGCAGATTTAATATCTGCCTCTACTAATGTCCGAAACAGGTATGCAGAGAGAAATTAATGATCGCCTCGCTCAAGGCACATTTATAGCAAAAGATTAATCGCCTCGCTTATGCCTTTATTTACTAGTAATCGTCAACACTTTCCCATTTTACAAGGAAACTAGGATTTCGCCATCGAAAAGACTAGCGAATGGAGTTCTTCGTGCCAATGACGATTTTCTGTGGTGAATTAAGATTATTAACCAGGCTTAAAGATTTCGCATACATGAACTTGTTAGACGCGCATCTAAAAATAAAGATTCGCACATTCAAGACTTACATCCCTTCTATTTACAGACAGTACATCGAAAGTATCCAATTGTTTCCAGATTGATAAAGAAATAAAGTAATTCTCAATCATAGAAAGACTAGCGAAGGAATTAGTTCGTATTAAGCCGGATTTGGTGAAGAAATCAAATCATTAATTGAGCTTAATGGCTTCACACATAGGAACTTAGACACGGGTTTATAATGAAGCATTTGCAGGCATCTATAGCCTCTGTTCACGGATAATCTCTCAAAATCGTCACAAAACTTTACAGTTCAACAAATCTACAATCTATTACTCTTCGAAAACATTAGCAAAAGGATTTTATTCAGACTGAGCCCAAATTTTGAGACGATATCAAAGAATTTCAAACTCGCATACCTCTGCAGAAACTTTGACAGCCTTGAAGCGAAAGGAATCCTGAGCACCTCTAAAAATCACCACAAATCGACGTTTTGAAAGAAAGAAAAAAACGACTTTCTGAACAATTGTCGCGCTGCAAGCTTGAAAAGTTGCTGAGCCGACCAAAAGGGTACTTAAAGCAGCTTCTTTTCAGCTTTCAAAGATATTAACGAGCGCTCGCAGAAAATAAGGGAGCAAAATTCAAGCTACAGGTCGTCGGTTCGAATCCTTTGAGTACCATTAAAGAATGCACCGGAACTCTGCCCAACAGTTTGTTATTATGACAGGACAGGAAAAAAACAGGCGTAACTTTTAGGACGAAAAATAATTATTATTCGGATAAAAATAAATTTCGTCGACAAAAGTCCCGCTAATGTATTGTCGTTGAATTGTATTTATTTTAGTTCTTCATTCGTGCCCTTGAAAAACAATGGTAGGTATTGGTAGTTGCGGTTTAAGCAAATATTTAGTGTACTTATACTCTTATTTAATAGTTATTTATAAGCTTTCAGGTTGTACGCAGAGTTTTTTTTTTTGTTTTTTTTTTTTTATTTTTTTAAATTTATTTATATTCGAACTAAAGTCACTTTGGTTTTGACCATTGACCTTGAAATTGACAATGAAAATTTGACAAATCTTGACCCAAGAGTTTGGAGGGAAAAATAAAATCACTGTTGGGTGGCATTTGCATTTATGAGGATGGGTAGTTTATAGAGTTTTTAAATGGAAGCATGTTTTACCTTTATTCAAAGTTCAGATTTGAGGGGACAAACAAACACATTCGCATTGGTTGGGCCAGGTTTTAGGCTGGAAAATGAAAATTATGAAGGGAGTAATTGTGGAACGAGAGGCTCTTTTATTTTATTTTATTTATCTTTTATTGTTTTATATAAAGTATTTAAGTTAAAGATTTATAGAGTTGAAAATGTAAATGGAGAAAGGATGTATTATATTATGAACGTTTTTAAATGAAGAAGGGACAATAAGAATGTATATTTTTATAATATAATAGTAGATACCATGTCAATTGTCATAAATGTGGATTTAGAATGGCATTTGGATTTATTATTATGATTTTTGGGAGGTTAACTCTATGTCTATTATCTTTGAACACGCAATATTAAGAATCTTCTTTTAAAAAATGACAAATTACTAGATATTGTATACCTTACATAACATATAATAGCAATTGTTATATTACCTATCAAAAAATAACAATTGTGATATTGCTGTCAAGATTTAACTTTGTAGTTTTTGAGTCAAACTCATTGACCCATGTTTAATTGTGTAGTTTTTGGGTCGATGAGTTTGACTCGGAAACTACACTCTTAAATTGTGAAAGCAATATCACAATTTGACATGTGGTGGAAAAATATCTCCTAATTTCAATATAATAACAATGTTATATAACAATTCATATATTTATAATACTTCACTCTCATATATACCCCATAAGAGTCACAATTAGTAATGGATATGGTTTTATAGATTGGTCTTGCAAATCATGTTTTTTTTCCAACATTGATAAAGTATACATATAACTCATTTATTGGGGAAAAAGGCAAGCATCAAGGAGTTCACATGTGTTATTTGCTTTTGTTCAATATTTTTTGAAAGAAGATTATCCACGAAAATTCAAAGGTCAAATTGAACAATTTGATTGCATCAAAGAAAAGCAAATAATAGCCAAGGAAATAAAGAACAATAAAGGAAATACACTTTGCATGGCATGGTAGCAATCATAGTGTCCATCATTCAAACTTCAATAATAGTGATTAAACTGATGTCTATCAAATTTCTCATCTAATGCATGGTGCATGGTGGATTTTGCAAATGTATCTATAAGTAGTTGTTTTAAGATTTAATTATTATGGAGGGAAATGCCTATTTAGGATCTAGATTTATATTTTCAATAATAATTTCACGAAGCTTCTAATTAATTCCTTACCAGTTGTTTAAGTCCAATTACTAGAAATGTGGTTTAGATAGCTTATATACTAGCCTAGAGGGAGTCATATAAAATGTGGGAAAAAAGTTTCACTTGAAGAAAATGATACAATAAAGTAAATAGAACCTAACACTTAGCAAACATATTAGATCACAAAAAAACCTACTCATTTCAACTTATAAATACATTTGACTATAGTATAGCAATATCTTAGGGCAACTAGATTGTGGCAAACCAATAGTAAGGTTGTTGATTTTATTGGCCTGGGGAGGAACTGAAAAAAGGTTGACTTGCAATAGAATGCACTAGATGGAGGGGAGCCGATAGAAGAGCTAAATGATTTGCTTGAAGGGTACAGAATCCTGGGAATGGATCAGAATGATGAGTTCATTTGGAAGGTCACTTCAACAGGGGAGTTCTTTGTTAAATCCGCCTACAGATTAATGTTTGATAAAACCTTGGAACCTAATTACTAGAGGAATATATGGTTTAATCATTTAATTCCAAAGATTAATATATTCTGGTGGACCACCATTCATGGGAAAATACTCACTATTGATAACCTTATGAAAAGGGGTTTTTAATTATCCAATAGATGTTATTTGTGTAAGAAAGTGGAGGAGAATATTACCCATTTGTTCCTTCATTGTAGTTATGCTTCTAATGTTTGGGGGAGGCTATTATAGAAGTTGGAGGTGACCTAAGTGTTTAACAAGGGATTGGAGCAATTTGTGGTGAGTTGGCAAGGCTCTTTTACCCACCCGCTCCTTGTCAGTACGTGGAAGGTTATCCCCACCACCCATGTCTGTTGGGATATTCGAAAGGAGAGAATAATAGGGTGTTTAGGAATGAAGAAAGAAGTGAGGACGTTATTGTGGACAATATCTGCAAACTTATGGTCAAGAATATGAGATGCAACAAGTGGAGAAAATTAGTGTTCCCCCCTAATTAGTTATATGTTAGAGTGGCCAAGGGCTACAATTTGGAGGAGGGGATAATATAGACTAATAATTCCAATCTGTTGGCAAGGAAAAGGACATGATGGAAACCCTTGCCTAAGAATAGGGTTAAGCTCAATTTTGATGGCATTGCTTGAAAGGAGGGTTCGACAGGAGGAGGTATAGTTAGAGCTAGCAAGGGTAGGATGCTATTGGCATATTCTAGACAATTGGGGATAGTGTCTAACAATATAGCAGAAGTTATGGCTCTTTAATTTGATCTAAAATTGGTGATAAGTGTGGAATGGATAAATGTAGAGATTGAAGGTGATTCAAAAATCATTATAGAAACTGTTAAAGGTAACATGAAGGATGGGCTATTAAACGTGTGATAGAAGACATCATACACTTATTAGTTATTTTAAACAAGTTTGATTTGAATCATATTTTTTGGGAGGAAAATAGGGTGGAAAATGTAATGGTCATGTTAGGCTAAATGTGAAGGGACTGAGATGTTGGAGGAAATTTAATGTGTTGCCAAATTTGGTAAGAGATTTAGTGAACAAAGAGATCAAGCATGATGAATCCTAGCTAGAGAATTATTTTAAATTTGTGTAACCTTTTTCCAAGTAGGTAGATAGGACAGAGTTAAGATGGATAGATGGCAACAAGTGAAGGAAAAGGTACTTTTGATAATAAATTTGCATGGCCCGAAAAAGAAAGAATTTTGAAGTTCGAGATGAAAGGTTTTTTAATGATTTTTCTATGCGTGTTCTTGTATGCTGGGATGAGAAAAAGTTCAAATTTTAAATGGTTTGAGAGTATTGGGAATGATGAAAAAGATTGGGGAAGGGATAGAGGCAATTGACATGTGACATTGATTTCTACAAGGGACACTGCTATTATTAACAATAACGGCCTTTATGTTCGCTAAAGGGCTATTATTTTTCTACCTAAGTGTGAATTCATTCTTAGTAAGTGCTTCTAGGTTTGGAAGGAGAAGAGAGTTTCAGGGAAAATTGCAAAGATGGGTGGCAACCTTTTGGGAATTGAGCCTTCCATGATAGAGGAGAATGTTAGGAAGTCACTAGTGTGGTACATGCCCAAGGAAGGTGGTTTCATTCTATTTATGGAGGCGTTAAATGGGTACAATGAAAATTGTTCCCTGCAATTTGTTAATTCCTAAGAGGATCGAAGAGTCATGATTAATGGCATTTCGTTTCATATCTTTGAGGAAGTCGTCTCTCTAGCAACGGGTCTGGCTATGAGGGGAAGGAAATGGAAAAAGGTGACAAGGGTGGTCGACAAAGTGAGTTTGCAATGCTTCTTCTTGGATGGGGAGGAACCTATTCAATACAGAGGAGGATTTATGAGGGAGAAGCTCCCTGAGCCATGGAATGAGGTCTGCCTAATGTTGATGAAGCACCTAACTTTGGAAGGGAGGTATGGTATCTATTATTACTATCACTTTCCTCTCCTAAACCATTTTCACCACCGTGACTTTATTTCCATTTCATTCTTTGTGTTGCATGATAAAGAGGATAGGTTATTGATGTAAAGGAAAAAAATGAGGAAGGGTGTTAATTTTACCATTTTGCATCAAGCCCAACCCCTGGCCTCAACAGGTCCCCATTAGGATCACAAATCCCAAAGTCCCTATTGCTTGGCCTTCACCTAACGGGTCCCCTATTGAGTTGAAGCCCACCCCCATGAGAAAAAAAGGGAGGCTGGATAAAGGGAAAGAGAACGAATTGGAGGAGTCGAAGGACGAGGGGAGAGGGGGTAGGAGGAAGTCGAGAAGGATTATGAAATCCAATGCTAAAAGGACACTAAGAGCTAGGGCCTCGTAAGAGGAGGAGTCAGATTCAGAGGACATGGACCATCCTAAACAAAGGATGAAAGAGAAGGCATCACATTTCAGTAAGGGGAAAATGGAGGAGGAGGAAGAGGTGGTTTCATATTCTCACGATCTGGCTCGAGAGATGGGATTAAGGAGAAGAAGGAGATGACACATGTTTCAGCCACCATTGGGTTGGGGTGTGTAGACTTAAGTTCCCTGAAACTGTGGATAGATTGCCCTCCCCTATAACAATTTCCTCTCTTGTTAGGGTTTCTTCCAAGGATAATGCTAACCCCCTGATTGTGCAGGATGTTACTATGGTGTAGGCAGACGACTATCCTTGCGACAGGCAGGAGGTCACCGTGGAGATCAAGAAGACAACTAGCAATGATGTGTAGAAAAGAATTCATGCGCTGGAAGAAAGAATGTTCCTTTTAACAAAAAGTATTGTCAAGGTGACACATGCAACTTCTACCATGCTTCACCTACTTAAAGATCAGGAGGGTGGTCTACCAAAGGAAGACTCCAAAATGTTGTTTGACTTCCTTGCAAAAGATTGGGCTAATATCGTCCTAGGGAGGGAGGAGGCTAAGAAGCCTTAAGGGCTCTCTCCTTTTGGTTTTTCATGTTTTCTTTATGTTGGTTGTTGAACTTTGTTGGGTTTAAGGAAATTAAGCCCCTGTTTTTATATTTCCATAGCTTTTTTAGTTCTAATACAGGTAGTATTTATGTCATGCCTGTTGAAACTCTTTTAGTTAAGTTTTCGAACTATGTTTTTTGTGTTTTAAGTGGTAGGGGGTAGTTTTGGTTTATGGTAATCTTCTAATAGTTCACCAATTTGACTGTTTAAAGGGTCATCCCCTTAGTTTTGGTTGCTTTTAATTCTAAAACATATTAAGGATTGGAGACTCCTAAGTAAGATTAAAAGAAAAGAAAACATGGAGAATTAAAAAGATAACTTTCCAAGCTTTATGAGCTAATGGGTGAAACTAGAACAAATGTTGGAATGATTCCCGCTTCTTGCACATGGCATCAAAAAAAGGTCAAATATGAAGCAAAAATGTAATTACCTATATATGTAGTTTAACGTGGAATTATTTATAAGAAGTGATATGGGCTCTAGATTTAACTTTAAATCCTATCAAATGGAGGTATTATGTTTTATCCATTTTTTAATTGGAAATGAGTAGTTGATAAAGGATGTGATCCTTATAATTTTTTGAGAAAGACATCATTACAACTTCTTACATGAGACCATTACAACCTCTTCCAATATGAGATCATTAAAATTTCTTGAAGACGAAATCTCCTTTAAAATTCTAGTTAGGCACTTACCACCCAAGAGATTACAATAACAATCAATGCGGGGTAAAGTTTAGAGAGAGTAGATATACTACCCTGGTACAAATCTTAAATGGAAGATCCATATTATTAAATGACACCTAGTATGATTATTGAAATTTTTGGATGATGAACAATTTCTCTTACACCTTAGACGTTCTTGCATTAGTATTATCATGTAAATTTTTATTTTTATTTTTGGTCAGTGAATTCTTTTTACTCCAGCTATGAACTAGTGGGGTCACATTGAGGGACCCCATCCCTGTGTTGATTACATTTCTAGTACTAAGGTATTAACACTATTACTAGATGTGTCTCATGTTGTAGATTGTATCTTATTGGTACTCCTTATGACTCCAAGCGGTATTGTGTAAATTGATTTGGTTTATTTTCTTAAATTGAATTTTGACATGGCTTTTTATATCAATTGGAGCATAAATAAAGTGAACCAACAACCATTTTTCTTCTTATGACCCTTTAGAAAATTACAAGGGAAAAAGGTGGATACTTGGTTTATGAAAAAAATGTGGTACAACATGTGATGTTAATGATGGGAACATTAAATTAGTAAGAAACCATTTTAAATTTATGATCAAAGGTGTTATCATGACATTAGTTGAAGATTGAAAAGATTCCATAAGTCAAGAAAGCCCTAAATTATTTTCTAAAAATTAGTACGTTTTCTTTTGAATGGTTTACATAAAGGAAGTAGATGGTCACTAGCTTGGACAAGACAATTTTACCAAATAGACAATGAAAGAAATATTAGAGCATATCAAAGTGATTGATCAAATCAAGTAAGTAAATATGAGAAACTACTAAAGGTATTTTTAAAACATAATTGATTCATTTTAATGGTCATGCAATGTACTATCTATATATGTGTGTTCTTACTTTTGTGGATCATGTAAGGACATTGGAGTGCATAGTCCAACTCAAATGAAGTAATTCACATTAATGCAAGAAAAACATGCTATGACAATCTCACAGTGCATTTACATGTTGATTGCCTAAAGAGATAAGGGTTTGCACAACTTTGTGGTATGGGGGGCTTAACTTAACCTTTAGGGTTGACATAAAAGCTCTATAGTATTTAATAATTTTATGAAAAGAAAATTAGTACAAAATTTATTTTTGATATGAAGGGTATTCACCTAATTAAGACTACCTTTCAGTTAACAAGATTTTAACTATTATATTACTATCATAAAAGGTTGTGCTTTGATCAAAATATCAAGAAATAATGCTTCATGCCCAATTACATTTAATCTATTTTCTGCATAATCCATCAGAGACAAAAATGCATACAAGTTTATAGAATAACCATTATGCTAAGATCAAATAGAGAAGCCATGGTGTAATACAAGATATACCCTAGGAAACCCTTCATATGATAAAAACCAAATATCGAAAGCATCTATAAGTTCCACATATAACATAGGAATGAATAAATACATAACACTTATATAATTACAATGAATACTTCTAAAACATTGACCCTCTAACATGTATCATCAATGTCTCCAAGCATAAATTCACACATTCCATTTCATGGTTCACATATGCATTCCTTAGAAAGACTCGATAATAATAGCTCACGAATACAACTAATGGTAAAGTAAAGCAATTTACCACAAACCACATGAAGTAGGGCCAAACCAACCTTACTAACTCATAACAAAAACACTCAACTACATGGAGACCAAGAGAAGACAAAATGCTTCACAAAGCATTCTTTTATTAAACTTGAAAATCCTTACAACATCAACAAGATGATATCATAGATATGACTTCTTCCAAAAGAAGCTTACAGATTATTCAAAATGATAGAACTCCCAAATAAGAACTTCCAAACTAAGAACTTCCACCAAGAGATCTTCCACAAAGAAGAGCTTACAACCAAAGAGCTTGAACTCAAAGAGCTTCACTAAGAAGAGCTTTCCAACTAAGATCTTTCACCTCCAAAGCTTGCTTACAAGAGATTACACCATGAGAGCTTGATTACAAATGCTCATATGCCTTGCTTATATAGGCACTTACAATCCAAGATATTACAAACAAAACCATTGTGGGATAAAAGGTAAATGCAACTACCTTACAACAAATATTAAATTCCCACCAAGTACAACTACGCACCACGATGTGGCCAATTAAAAAAATTGCATTTCCTTTATGGATTACAACAAATATTAAATGCATGATTTAAGGAACTTTCCACAAACTTCTAAGATGTCACCTACACACCTTGATAAATGAAATGACAACTGTTTTTCTTATTTTTATTTTATTTCCACCCAGGCACCTTGGTAAATGAAAAAATCATTTTCTCTCCATTTTCCATTTTTCATTTTTAAAATATTTTTTCCTTCTATTTTTGTTCACCCACCAATCTATAATCTAGGATAACACAATTTAAGATAATACTATTATTTCATTTGTTAACAAATTAAAATAAAAGTAAACTAAATGAAACTAAACTGAATATTTCAATGAGAATGATTAAGAAGTAGAGTTATTATGCATTTTCCATATCTATTATATTGTCTTATTCTAGTTTGTCTTTAGTGCTAAACATTATTAAATACTAATAGAAGAAGATTTTTGTTATTAGAGGAATACGATTTATGATAACTTCCTGTGGTTATTAGCAATAATAATAATTAGAGACGAGTTTTAAAGTTTCTTTCTTTTGAATATATGTTTTGAAATAGATAACATTCTATCTTTCCAACCATCTCCCTTTTATTGATCCTTTCAATCTGCCTTAACATTTAACTCCTATAGAATACTAGTAAAGAGTCAGGGAAAATGTGAAGGGAGATAGAATCATTATCCTAAGTTCCTTCCTCCCTATTTTGGATTGGTAACTCAAGCATACTAACATCTAGGGGAGAATTACCATCCCAAACTTCTATTTCCTCCTCGGCCAGATATAACCCTATCTAGTTGTTGTACTTAACTGGTCGAATGTGGGAAAAAAATGAATAAAAAGGCGAGATTTGTTTTAACAATAGGGAACCAACTAATCAATCTAATGGGGTCAAGAGATGAAACTAGAGGATACAATGGGATGAGTTGTCGGTGATCGATAGGAACATCATAATGACACAGTCTGTAGATGTAGATGTGCCACTTTGTCAATATAACCAATATATGTATGCTTGAAAAGCCATTTACATAAGGTCAAAATACTAGATTTGTCAGTCTCTAAAATACACACCATGGCTAAAAACATTGTTGGTATGTCATTGAGCACTCTATACCAATCATTATTATTTGCAAATTCTTTGGCTAAGATTCTATAGACTGCTCTTTTAATGAAGAAGTAAGAGTTCAAAGATGCATTATAATTATTATTGAAACATCTAGAGTTCTTAAGTTTAAAAATAAAATCCTATATTTTAATAATATCACTAAAATATATGTTTGATTAAAAGCAAAGAAAGCCGGTGTACCAAACATTAAACCCTCTAATCACGCAGTTAAGAAACCGGGTCTTTCGCCCCGGTCAATTCATCGAATAAAGTTGCTTGTGCATCAATAATTAAAAAACACTTTTTCCTTTGTAAACAAATAACCAAGAAAAACCAAAGATATTTATAGAAGCCAAATGGCGGGTGAATAATAATTTCTAGCACTTATTCTGTTCCGAAAATAATTATTCGCATTTTAAGTTAATAAAAAGAGTAAAAAAGGAGATAAAAAATGGGCAAAAGGGAAAACGACAAAGTGGAGTACACGTAGGCGTGGTGTCATTTATGATTGTTGTGATAGACATGCGTTCTGGCTACGCAACCCCACATATGATTACATCAACCACTCCCTTTCATTGAGTGCATTTAAAAGCCTTTTCATGCTAACCATAATTTATACTGTAATCCTTTGTCCAATATAAAAAATAGTAATAATTATTTAGGAATCATATTTTGGCCACCCATGTTTGTACCTTTGCCCTTAACCGCGTGTATTGGAAACTTAAAATAGTTGCAAGTTAGGTAAGGAAAGCATTGAGGAATCAATGTGTAGTTATCACATTATGCTTGGGTATGAAATATTCTCCTTTCCAACTAAGATAAGGGATATGAGGCTCTCTTTTAAAATCCTAATGTAATGTTACAAGATTGGACACACCTACACTTGCCCCTTTTATTAAAGTTTTATAACAAATTTGATTTTCTTTTCATATTTTGATGTGGAAAGTTGTTCCCTTTATTAAACAAAATTGATTTTCATATGAGTGACGTTATCTTATTTTTCATATGTAATGCGATTTCCTTCAATTAAGTAATAATAATTTAAAAACATTTTTCTTTTATATCTTTAATATTAAAAGTTTGAATATCAAATATTAATATAACAAAATTAATGGCATTCATATGGTTTTTATTATTTGTTTTGATTATTTATTTATTTTATTAATTCTAAGGCAATAGTCTAGTCTTTGAGTGACATGTTTCTATGAATAATTTAGTGCCAAATAACATATTTTCATATAAGACTTTGAAATTTATTTTAAATTTGAACTAGATTCAAGTTTGATTCCTCAATAGTTGGGAGTTTACTCTTGTTTTCTCATGTTCTCAGTCCTAGGTTAAGGTCGCTCAAGAAATCTTATAAGTTAAAATTTGTGAAGCAACCCTAATCTTAGGTCACGATCTAAGGGCCCATTTCTTTGTTGTAATTAAACTGGAATTAAGATTGTCAATCTTGGAATTTACATTTTTGATGTTTGTGTTCAAAACATGAAATTGGAATAGGGATTTGTTAATCCTCGTTTAACGTGAAAGCCAACATTTGAAACTTCCATCTAAATAGTTGGAATCAGAAAATCAATCCGAATTCCACTTAAATGGGAATTTGGGGGTAAATCAAAATTTATAATATTTGAGTTCTCATAAATAAATTTTTATAATTTTATATGTGGTCATCAACAACTTGACTTTGATTTTCGTCCATTGACGACCTCTCATGGACAATTCAAGTTGACCCCAAAGTGATCAATGAGACATTTTCTTGGTTAGTGGAGTGACAACCAATGTTGATTTTCTTGTATTTTCACATAATTTCGCTCTCCAATGGCAATATCGTGTGTTGGAATTCGGTATAGAAAAATGTTTTTTTTCTTAGGGTGCAAGTTTTATGGAATCTCCAAAGGAAATGACCGTGTTTGTGGGCTAACAAAGAATTGCCTACAACTTTTTTATTTTGATATAGAGACACGAAATATGAAACAAGTGTCAAATGGAATATGTTTAATGGAGATTGCAATGTGGGGAACACACATTTGTGGGTTGTATGAAGGTTATGGGGATGTTTTCTGTTGGAGGGAGCTAAATTCCCTATTGGGAAGTGCAAATTTCATGAAAATAATAGTTAGGTCTAGGTTTTCCCATAGGATTATTGAATCAAATTCTATTGTGAAATGTAGGGGCCCAAATCTGCCATGTGTCTGATCACTATCAATATTGGGATCAAAATTATATCTAAACTAATATTTATTCCCCAATTAACACTAGAGATAAAAAGATGTATCTTTTAAATTATCTACTTCTTTGCTTCTTGTACAAGCATATCCAAGTTGTACTATCTAACATTGGCTAGGTATAAATGGATAACAAATTAAAGCATAATTCAACCTATTTGTCTAGAACTTCAACTAAAGTTTCTTTGCATACTAGCCCCAACTATATTCAAAGATGCTAAAATAAAATTTGAAAATATAGATCTTTATTGGAAATGGTTAAAGTTTACATGATGTAGACATCAATTGTTGATGCATTAGTATAAATTGCTTTGTATACAAATATTTTAAGCTTTCTCCTAGACAACTATGTTAGGGGAGAAATGGAAGCAATAAATTTAACAATGTCAATTAGATGAGATAAATTCATTAACTAACCACTTTGACACTAAGCCATTCAACATAAGAGAAAGAAGGGATTTTAAACATAACTTTCAATATAATCCAAGTTAGATTAGAAAAACCCAAAGGAATAAGGGATACTAATGGTAAATCCAAATTATATAAAGGAAGCCTACAAGCAAGTCCTCTTCCATGCAATATTGATTTGATTAAAGGTGTATAAATGTAAATATGAAATTGAGCTAATTGATTTAATGAAAAGAGTAAGATAGATATAGGTTCTAAATAAATGCAATCAACCCAATTAAGATATGGAAATAGGTCTATACTAAAAAGTGAAATGAATGATAAAGTACTTGTTAGAAAGTAAGTCCCCAATACAATTGAGGGGAAGGGGTGGGGGGTGTGGGGCAGCGGGTCGATTGTGCACTTTAAACAACTTAAATAAACTTTATAGAATTTAAAACACATGATCAATAAATGCAACAACCATAAGATAACAACCATGCACAATGATACATGATTTGTTAACTAAGTAAACCCTTGATCAAAGAGAAAAATTGAGGGGAATGATCCCCACAAAATGATGTACAAATATAAAAGTTCCTTGTAAAAGGATAAGATCTATTAGGAGCCAATCACCTACAATCAGTACATGTAGTCTCTATTAGGAGACTTTGAATCCCTGCTAGAAAACTCCAACCCTATTAGGAGTTTCTTTAGCCTTGTTAGGAGATGATATGAAATCAAGTATACTCACTGTCCAAATTGCTTCATAATTGTCTTCACATAAAAATTCTTAGGATAACATATCCAAGGGTATTCTAAAATAAAACTTATCTTGCCAATACATCCCTTTTGAAGTTGTTAACACACCATCAACATCATCCTCTACTCCAATCTCATAAAATTTGCATCCAAAGTTTTCATTCTTGCACAATTACACAAAGTAAGATAATTACAACCAAGGAAAACATCTTTCCTTTAAAACAAGTCATAAAACAACCAATTGAGTTGGTCTTGAGGCTTCCCCAATGTTAAAAAAAAACATAGTACCTCACTAATAAATTACATCACACACACATTACATTTATTCATCCAAAAAAAAATTCAGCACCTAGTCGGTTTGACAGTGAACATATGACATGTTATACTTCAACAACCACCACATAATCATTAAACAATTTTTCTACATCAAACATATCACCACAAAAATATCTTCAACTAAAATTCAAGCCTATTGCACAAGCTTCAAGCTCGTTGGATAAATACAACTCAATTACTAGTACTATGTTCCCTATAGATTGGCGTGCAACCAATCTTCTATAAAACTATTGTAACTCACTCAAACATTCATATTCCTTTTCACAAACATAGATACATCATAAAGACACATCTGTCAAGCCCAAAAATTTGAATAAAATACACACACACATATACATAGCTAGTTAATATAAATTTTGAAACACTTTAAGAATTCAATCAAACATTTGTAGGTTATTGCTAAAAATTTTGTAATAACTCGCTTGGAGATCCTTGGAAACAAGGATAAATACAATCCAAGATTTTTTTTTTTGAACAAGTATGAATGCATACGACATACAACATATGAGGATCATAGTGATCGCAATGGAAGACTAACCAAACATCCTAACACCAACAGATCTCCAAATGCTACTATTGACCAAAATGATTGACAATGAAAGATGCATAATTGAATCCGAATTGAAACATTTTGAAATCAAAATGCAACACCAAAGGATTGAAGAGCACCTAAGAGGGTACCCAAAACACTTCCCAAAAAGTTCAGGTCTTATTGAAAAGTGCTCGATGTTTGCCCGGACAAGTTTTTACAAAAACTAGATGATACTTTAAATTAGCGTTAGGTGATACTTTCCAGTATCATGTGACCTTTCTCAAGAAGGTTTGCGACACTTTCAAGTTTTGGGCAACATTTCTCTCAAGGGCATGCAATACTTTACAAGTATCGTGTGCCACTTCTTAAATAGGGGTGCGATATTAGAAATTATCACATGACATAACTCCAAGAGGTGTGTGACATAATCAGGGAACACACAACAAAATTCAAATGGGCGTGCGACACAATATTGTATTGCTCGATGCTAACACATGGTCGCCTAGGAAATGTAAGAAAAACTCCTAAGGACAACTAAAGAGATGAACAAGGTTCAAAACCTCCACACTGGGGACTACTGGATCCACAATTCAAGGTGTGAACACTCGAGCACACTACTAAAAGATGTAAACTACATCTAACCATCTAAACAAACAGTGAAGGGAAAGTACAAAAGGAAACACTATAGTGTACTAAAGCAACATCGCAGTAATAGTAACATCGCAATGAACAATACAACCAAGCTAAGTACATGATTCCTTCCAACCATAATAGAATCATAAGACCATCATGGGCCCTAGCCATCCCCTACGCATAACATCCCAAGCTACCAAATAGATCGTCGGTACTATCATAAAAGGGATGTCACTACTAAAACATGCTACAACCTAGGCATAAGGAAATCTAGCATGCTAGAAGTAATGCATAAGATAATCCTACAAATATGAGTAACATCAACTATTATATGCTAATCACCATAATAAGGAAATGTGATAGTAACTAACATCATCTAAACATGAAATACGAGCATCCTAATGAAAGCATAAATCACAAGAAAGCACACTCAAACTTGAAGTACCAAGTGAAAACATCTAGCCATGATCGAGTTAGAATAATAGACCATATTTATACATCGGTCCCTAGCAATGACATAGGTAGCTATGCCTCCCAACCACGTAGCACTCATAGGTCCACTCTTGCCATGTTGATGGAGATAATGATCCAACCAAAAACACACATAAAGCACAATGTCCATGGATAACACTCACACCAGGCAATATGACGACTGAAACTAAGACATAAACAATGCATAACTATAGGTCTTGGTCAAACACTCAATGGGATACTAAGTAGGGGCTAACATCATAGAGAGTTGCTTGGCATTGACAAGCCCAAGCTTGGATCATGTAGATTTAACTCCCTCAATGGAAGGCTAAAGCACAAAACATTTTTCTTTATCTTAAGTTTTATTACCACCTAGTGTTTTATTTAGTTATCACTTATATAAAGCTCCCTCTGCCAACCTATAGCACCATGATCACTAGGTTGCAAGATAGAAGCCCCCTCCACATGGTACCCTACACTGCCCATGCTCATCCAACAATTAGTGCTCGTAGGCATGCAGATTCCCAACCCAACCCCAATGATCATAACTTCATATCGGGCCTCGCAAGTCACCAATAGATGTATGCAAACATACTCGTGTGTGGTACACCACCATCACGAAGATCAAACATAAGGATTAGATGAGAACACAAAGTAGAAAGTTACTCAACTGAAAACAGACTCAGGAGGATGGATGCAACATGCATCCCAAAGCAACATAAAAGTACAATAAAGGTCTGATTGACATCCAAATGGATAATCTAGGTCCACGACCCAACTCATGCCAAGAATACCTTAGAAAATAGGGTAGCACACAAAATGAGGTAAAAACCCTGAAAACTAGAAAATTCCAAAATTAAAACCCATTTGACCTTTGGGTACAAAAACCCCAAAAATCTAATAATATTTGGGTTTGGACATCATATGCAAAAATGACCAACATAACGGTACGAAACCCCAAACCCTCATCCCAAAAACTGGAAAATTTTCACACCTAACCAACCAGGTAGAACCAACAAACAAAAATGGAGGGGAACACTAGTTCTTAGCCCTCGAACAAAGTGCTACAAGAAACAGAAGCTAAAACGAAGTAGAAACAATAAAATAGAAAAGCCCTAACTGATAGAAAAAGGGGCAGAAATCAAAAATAGCCCAATAAAATAAAATGCCCACTAAAACTGATAGAAATCATGGCAAAGCAAGGTCTACCTGAGCCAAATGCAATAGACTGACATTGCAAAGATTCCACACTCATAGCTCTCAGAACAAATAGAAACGTGATCCTCTAGAAGAGGATTCTCAAAAAAGCTCTCAAATTTCTATTTTCAAAAAGTGAGAAGTGAATAATAAAATCCCTTTTTAAATACTTATTCACTTTTTGAGTAAATAGTCAATTAGGGTAAATAGCCATTTAGACTAGCTAGACTCTAAATCAACCGAAACGAAAATAGGTTGTTCCTCGTAATGGGAATTCACCTAAGGAAAAGCTACCAGAAATTAAATTCAAGAAGATTTAAAGCCTTAAAACCCAAAATCACAGAAATCACTAAACAAATTTTGTGATAATGTGAACTTCTAAATGCATAGACACATTCACTGGTCTAATTACATAATGTAGATGAGTTCAAATTTAATAATCACTGAAAAGTTTTAATTTAAACAATTAAAATAAGGATATGTCAACCATACAGGGATGACATTGGTAAAATATGAATAGCTAAATCACTAACTTCGTGTGCTACTGCTAGAGATATAATTCCTACACACTAAAACACACAATCAAGTGCAATTGAATATAATATCATACCCGAAGCAATAATGTATTAAATACCTAATTAATCCATTTACATCACTCACATTTGCATAAAGCATAAAGAGACAAGAATGACGTAAATCACCATAGCATAAAATCCATCACATAACATAATCATAAAGTATGTCCAAATACTAGATAATTAGATATCATCATAGATCTACTGTCATCTCAAAATGGCATCAACATGCAAATATGATAAACTGAACAACATAATAGTTAAACATCTATGGCACTAAATTAAAGTATAACATTTGACCCTCAGGTCATCTCAAAGTACATATAAAAAGAGTATCAAGTATCTCTCAAATCAAAATAGATAAGGTACAAACCGCAAACATGAGAAGCACTACATCCTCCCCCACTAGCATAGGCTTACTCCTAGAAACCAACAAAAAGATAGGGGTACAATCCCCTTAGTCGTGTAGCATCCTCCCAAGTCATAGAGGTCTCATCACTCGGGTCCCATTAGACCCTTACTTGCTCGATGTCCCAACCTCACAAGATCAACCTCCACTATTGTAGGATACAAATGGGCTCCAAAGTAATCTACCCATCCGCTACCTACAAAGCATCCCAATTAAGAACATGGGTCACATCTAGAATATACGGCCTCAAAAAAAAAAATATGAAAGACATTGTGGATGCACGATAGGCTAGGTGGCAATGCTAGTTGATAAGAAACAAGACCAATCCTCTTGAGGATCTCAAATAGTCTGACATCACGTGGTACCTATTATGAATAAGATGTCTTAACCTTGGATAATTCCTATTCTTATTATTTTTTTTGTAAATGTATTTTTTGAAAATAATGTAATTAAGTGTGAGTGTACATGTCTAGTTGGCATGTTGATGTGTCACTCCACTTGCATGTGTCAGCATCTTGAATTGTGTGTAAGGAAATCATGACTAAAATGGTTATGACAGATTCCAATGACATGTAAGAGCTATCTTTGGAAGATTTAATTGTGTGTAAGGAAATCATGATTGAAACGGTTATGACAAATCCCTATGACGTGTAAGAACTATCTTTGGAAGATTTAATTGTGTGTAAGGAAATCATGACCAAAATGGTTATGATAGATTCCTATGATGTGTAAGAGCTATTTTTGGCAGTTTCCCTAAAAAATGGAAAGCTCATTATATAAGCACTTTTAGGACTGTAGATAAAAAAGTGTGAATAGTGTATTCTTGGTAGCTACTAGATAAGTCTTCTGTGTCCTGAAAGAGCTCACACTGCAAGTGTGTTGTAACCTTTGAGTTGAAGATAATACATTGTGTAGGTTTTGTAGGGGTGGGGTTGTTTTACTGAAAGGTTTTTCCCCACCGACATATCTTTGTGTTTATGTGTTATTATTTCTCTATCTATTTTCTGTATTCATGGTTGATTGAAATAATATTGTTTACATAATATCAAATGTAAAATTATAAGGGTTTAAAAGAATTTACACAACACTTTCCTTAAGGGATTAGTGTAGGAAGTTGTTTTTGCACCCGAGTTTCCTTACAAGTGGTATCAGAGATTGATCAACTTTTGATCCTAGTTGTTGGATAGGTTTTTTGAGCTAATCTTGAGTTTGAGTGGGAGTTTTGTGTAGAGCATTCTAAATATTATTTGTAGATTGAGATGGCTAGTTCACATATGAAAAAATGGAGGTGGAGAAATTTAATGGCAATAATTTTGAGTTGTGGAAAATCAAGATGGAAGACTTGCTTGAAGATCATGATCTATGGGAGGTTACTTCACTTGATGTGAGACCCACAAAAATATCTCAAGTAGATTGGGATCTCAAGGATCAAAAAGCTAAGGGTTTCATTAGACTTTGTCTAGTTGATTTAGTTCTCCTGAATGTTCTTGATAAGAAGACTGCAAACAGTTTGTGGACATGGCTTGGGTCTATGTATCAGGCCAAATCTCTGGTGGGAAAGTTGTTCATGAGGAATAAGTTGTATTCTCTAAGAATGGAGGAAGGAGGATCTGTTATAGATCATCAAAATGCTTTTAGTTTGCTGATTGCACAGTTGACATCATTTGGTGTAAAGATAGAGGAGGAGGATTGATGTATAACCCTATTATGTTCCTTGTTGGATTCATGGGACCATCTTGTGATGGCTCTTGGAAGTACTTTAGTCACTTTTAGAATGGATGATGTGGTGTCTTTGCTATTATCTAAGGAGATGTGGAGAAAGTCTTTAGATTTAGCTAAGGAAGCTCTTGCTATTCTCGATAGATCCAATGACAGAGGGAAGCAAAATGACAACAAGTCTGGAATGGGTAGATCCAAATCCCATGGAAAATCAAAGACTCTTGAAAAGTCCAAGGCAAAATGCTAGAACTATGATAAGTCTAGGCACTTTTGTAAAGACTATAAAGAGCCAAAGAAGAAGAAGAAGGCCTCAGATTCAGCTTCAAAAAAATCTCAAGAAGATGGTGATGCTATCATTGTAGCCTTGGTAGCACATGCATTTGATGATGTGTGATTGATAGACTTGGGTGCTTCTTTTCACATGACCTCTCATCGAAGATGGTTCTCAAAGTATGAAAATTTTGATTGTGGAAAGGTGTACTTGGGTGATGTTTCTCACCTAAAGATAGTTGGACAAGGACGAGTCACTATCAGATTCCCTGATGGATGAGTAAAGGGGATCAATAGGGTAATGTACATCCTTGGTTTGGCATGAAACCTATTATCTTTAAGTATGTTGAATGATGTAGGTGTGCAAGTTGTTTTTTCTAAAGATGGATGTAAGATGATGAGAGGAGCTATGGTGTTTGCTAAGGGTACTAGGAGAGGTACTTTGTTTCAGCTTGATGCATGCATTTGTCAATGCAATAGTTCTTCTATTTCAAAGAAGAGAGTAGCTATCACTTCATCCCCGCCATTTGAATGAGCAGTAAAGAGGACTGTTGTTATTGGTTCCAATGGTAGTGTAGCATGTGTACCTAAAGGTGAAAACACATTGGAAGGAAAGCTTCCTGCAAAAAAGACAATATTGTGGCATATGAGATTTGACCACATTGGTGAGAAGGGTCTTAGAACCTTGAAAAACAAGAACCTTGTTGAGGGGTTAAATGATTGTAATCTCGAGTTTGACTTCTACAAAAATTGTGTCTATGGTAAAAAAAATCATGTTTAATTTTACTCTAGTTCTCACAAATCTTCTGATGTTTTGGATCTTATTCATCCCAATGTATTTTGTCCTATAAAAGTTCCTTCAATCTCCAAGTCTATATTTTTTGTATCTTTCATAGATGATTATAGTAAAAGGACATGGATTTATTTCCTAAAAAGTAAGACACAAGTCTTTAGTTGGTTTAAGGAATTTAAAGCCCTTGTAGAGAATCAAACTAGTAAGAAGATTAAGTGTGTGAGAACTGACAATGGTGGTGAGTTTTGCTCGGCAAAGTTTGAACAATTCTATAAAGAACATAGTATCGAGAGGCATAAGACAACTCCTTATACCCCACAAGGAAATGGAGTTGTAGAAAGAATGAACATGATACTAGTGGAGAAGGCTAGGAGTATGCTTAGTGGAACTGGTCTTGAACACAATTTTTGGGCTAAAGCTGTGGCCATTGCTTGCTATCTAGTTAACAGATCTCCTAAATTAGTTCATGTTGTAAGACACCCATGGAGGTGTGGTTTGGTAAGAAGCCTTCAATTAGACATCTTCATGTTTTTGGTTGTGAAGCTTATGCACATGTTCCAAAGAAGAAAAGTTCTAAGTTGTAAAACAAAATTGTCAAATGTATTTTCATTAGATATAGTGTTGGTATGAAAGGATACAAGCTTTGGGTCCCTATGACTAGTAAGGTGTTGTATAGTAGAAATGTTATTTTTAGAGAGATAACATCTTCTCCTATTGTGCTACAACCAGATGAAAAAGAGAAGAAAGAAGATATTGTTCAGTTGCCTCCTACCCTTGAGAAGACTGAACAAAAAGACCATGTTGGGTCTAATGATAAGGAGAGCTCTAGTTGCTTTGATAGTTCAGAAGAAGAGGAAGAACAACCTCAACCTTAGCCCTTGAGGAGATCCATGAGAGTTCCTAGATTGTGACCATGGATGATGAGATGGCTTCATTGGAAAAAACAAAACTTGGGACCTTGTACCTTTACCTAAAGGACGAAAACCTGTTGGTAGCAAATGTGTGTTCAAGAAGAAATTTTGTGCAGATGGCAGTGTTAAAAGGTACAAAGCTAGATTGGTTGTGAAAGGGTATTCATAGGTAGAGGGAATAGATTATGGTGAAATATTCTCTCCTATTGTAAAGTTGGCATCCATTAGATTTTTGTTATCTCTTGCTACATCATATGAGTTAGAGATGGAATAGATGGATGCAAAGACAATTTTCCTTCATTGTGATTTGTAGGAAGAGATTTATATGTCACAGCCTAAGCACTACATTGTTAAAGGTAAAGAATCTTTGGTTTGTAGATTAAAGAAGTCTTGGTATGGTTTGAAACAATCTCCTTAGATGTGTTACCTTAAGTTTGATGCCTTTATGTTTTCAATTGGATTTGTGAGATTGAAATAAGATCATTGTGTTTACTTCAGAGTTGGAAATGATCACCTTCTTCTTGTTGCATTATATGTTGATGATATGTTGCTATTTGGGAAGGGTAAGGGTATGATTTCTGATTTTAAATCTCAGTTGTCAACACCGTTTGAGATGAAAGATCTTAGGGCAACAAGGTACATCTTGGGTATGGAAATCAATAGAGATAAATGTAACACAAAACTTTGGTTGAGTTAGAGTAAGTATGTGAAGTCTATGTTGGAAAGGTTCAACATGGCAGATTGTAGACCATTGTGTGTTCCTGTTTCTATGGGAACAAAGTTATCTATAGACGATTGTCCAAAATCTCCTAGTGAGGTGGAGGACATGAGTAGACTACCTCATGCTAGTACAGTTGGTAGTCTTATGTATGCTATGGTCTGTACTAGACCAGACATTGCCCAAGTAGTGGGAAATCTGAGCTGATTGATGGCTAATGCTGGATGGGTACATTGGGATGCAATTAAGCAAGTATTCAGATATTTGAGGAGTACATAAGATTACTCAATTTTTTATCATGGTAACTCTTCTAGAGCTTTGCATTTAGTTTGTATTCATGGGTTTGTGGATTTAGATTGGGTAGGTGATATTGATAGTAGGAGATCCACTAGTGCTTATGTGTTCACTATGTTTGGTGGTGCCATTAGTTGGATGAGTAAGTGACAACCCGTGGTTGCTTTGTCCACTACAGAAGCTAAGTATATGGCTACTACTCATGCTTGTAAGGAAGCCATTTGGCTTAGGAGATTGTGCTCTAATATTTGTGTTGATGTAGGACAGATTACTATTTGTTGCAATAGTTAGAGTGTTATTTGCCTTGCAAAGAATCCAACTTTCCATGCCAGAATGAAGCACATTGATGTGCAATTTCACTTTGTGAGAGATATGGTGGAAGACGAAAAGGTAAATTTAGAGAAGGTAGATACTATAAAGAATGTTGCAGATGTGTTGATGAAACCAGTGGGCACAAAGAAGTTTAGATGGTGTTCAGAGTCTATGGGCCTTTCGAAATATAGCGGTTAGTTCCTGTTATGTTCCTGTTTCTCTTACAAGGTGTTTGAAAAGTGGGAGAATAGTAGGAATAAGGTGTCTCAACCTTGGATAATTGCTATTCTTATTATTTTCTTTGTAAATGTATTTTTTCCAAATAATGTAATTAAGTGTGAGTATATATGTCTAGTTGGCATGTTGATGTGTCAATCCACTTGCATGTGTCGGCATCTTGAATTGTGTGTAAGGAAATCATGATTGAAATGGTTATGACAAATTCCTATGATGCGTAAGAGCTATCTTTGGAAGAATTAATTGTGTATAAGGAAATCATGACTAAAAAAGTTATGATGGATTCCTATGACATGTAAGAGCTATTTTTGGAAGTTTCCCTAAAAAATGGAAAGCATATTATATAAGCACTTTTAGGACTATAGATAAAAAAGTGTGAATAGTGTATTCTTAGTAGCTACCAGATAAGTCTTCTATGTCCTAAAAGAGCTTGCACTACAAGTGTGTTGTAACCTTTGAGTTGAAGATAATACATTGTGTAGGTTTTGGAGGGGTGGGGTTGTTTTACCAAAAGGTTTTTCCCCACTGACATATCTTTGTGTTTATGTGTTATTATTTCTCTATCTGTTTTCTATATTCATGGTTGACTACAATATTATTGCTTACATAGTATCAAATATGAAATTGTAAGGATTTGAAATAATTTGCACAATACTTTCCTTAAGGGATTAGTTTAGGAAGCTATTTCTACACCTGAGTTTCCTTACAACACCAACTTAGAGCCTTTTGCATAATAGATGGGGCTCTTCCTTGGCTACACTCACAAAAATACCCTGTCACCAACAGAAAAGTGATGGTCCAACCTATGGGCATCTACATACTTCTTCTTCCTATCCCGAGCAGTAACCAAATTCTCCCTAATGTGAACAACCTACTACTCTATATCTTGAAACATCTTTGGACCCAAGAGAATTTGGTCCTCTAAGCGATTCCAACTCAAAGGGGTACGACATGGTCTACCGTACAAGGCATGAAAAGATGACATGCCAAGAGAATTATGATACCTGTTGTTGTATGAAAACTCAACAAGGTACAAATAGTACTCCCACTTCACCTACCTATCCATAACATACATGTGAAGTATATCCTCTAGAACCTGATTCACTCTCTCAGTCTGACCATTAGTCTTTGGGTGATAAGCTGAACTAAAATTGAGCTGCACACCCAAAGCATGCTAGAGATACATCCACAGTGCAGAAGTAAACATTAGATCTCTATTTGAAATAATCTGATGAGGGATCCCATGCAAATGAACAATATCCTTCAAGAAAACATGCACTATAGAAGAAGTTGTGTAGGATGCTCTCATGGGTGAGGACAACTTGTCTACTGTTACCATAATACAATCATGTCTCCATGATGACATAGGCAACCCTATGATAAAATCTATAGATATCATATCCCACTTCCACTCTAGAATGGTATGTGGTTATAAAAGTCTTGCTAGATGCTAATGCTTTGCCTTCACTCTCTGGCACTCAAGACATCTAGCAAAAGAGTTAGCAACATCGCATCTCATCCGTACCTAGAAGTACAATTGTTTGAGATCAGCATGCATCTTCTTAACACCAGGATGTGTAGAATATGGTACACGATGCACTTTTGACAAAGCCAAGGTATAAAGATCACCTGACATGGGTACTTAGATACATCCCATGTGTTGTAGTAGTCCATCAAACTCAAGCGTATAACTTGAAAATCTCCCCTCAAGTGTATGTCTAGAATCGATCTCTGCCCTTACCTCTTGATACCAAGTGTCACTAGGCAAGGCATCCAAGATACGACCTCACAAATCCACTCCTGATGACATCACTAATACCTCATGTCACCTTCTACTCAAAGCATCTGTGATGACATTCTCCTTCCTTTTAATGTAATGAACATCAAATTCATACTTGCACAAGAACTCCATCCAGTGACGCTATCATGCATTCAGGTTTGGCTAAGTAAAGATATATCACAAGCTCCTATGATCACTATGCAACTCAAACCTATGTCCCAAAAGAAAATGCCTCCAATAGACAAGGGCATGCACCATGACTATGAGTTCCAAATCATGAGTGGGGTAGTTAAGTTCATGGTCCTTGAGTTTCCTAGACTCATATGCAATCACTTGACCATCCTACATCAACATTGTACCCACACCTTCTAGCAAAGCATCTGTGCAAACCATGAAATCACCTATAGGATTAGGCACTACAAGGACTAGTGCACTGGTCAAACACTCCTTAAAAGCATTAAACATTGCCTCACACTAGTTTGACCAAACAAACTTCTTCCCTTTTCACTGGAGAGAAGTGATGGGATGAGCTACTCATGAGAAATCCTTCATGAAGTGACGGTAGTAACCCACAAATCCCATAAAACTACGAACTTCAGAGATGTTAGTGTGTACTAGCCAATCCATGATAGCATGAATCTTCTTTGGATCCATTGCAATTCCATCACTTGTGATGATGTGTCCCAAATAATTCACCTCTAACTAAAAGAACCCACATTTACTCAAGTTGCCATACAACTAATGGTCTCTCAAGCACTGTAACACCTGACATAAATGGACTTCATGCTCCTCAATAGTCTTTGAATAGATCAATATGTCATCTAGGAATACAATGAGACATAGATCAAGGTAAATGTGAAATACTCCATTCATCAAACTCATAAACATTGATAGCTCATTGGTTAACCCAAAGGGTACAATCGTGAACTTATAATGCCCATACCATGTGTGAAAAGTTGTTTGATGAATATTAGCCTCCTGGATATGAAGCAAATGGTATCCTAACTTAAGACCAATCTTTGAGAACACTTGCACTCCCTTCATCTATTCAAACAAGTCATCTATCCTCAACAAAGGATAACGGTTCTTCACTGTCACCTTATTCAATTGTTGGTAGTCGATGCACAAATGCAAAGAACCATCCTTCTTCTTCATGAAGATGACTAGTGCACCCCATGGGGATACACTAGGATGAATATGGCCCTTGGCCAATAATTCATCCAACTATAATCTGAGCTCACTCAACTCCTAAGCAGTCATGCGATAAGGAGCTTGTGAAATCAGCTTTGCTCCTAGTACAAGATCAATCCAAAAATCAATGTCACATTGTGGCAACATACTTGGAATCTCATCTGGAAACACATTTGCATACTCACTAAGGAGTGGGTGATCATCAAGTGTCACCATACAATTCTTAGCTTCCTTGAGATCACTGATGGAAATAAGAAATAACTGACAACCCTTCCACACACTTCACTTCAACTGATTAGTTGAGATCAATCAAAGTGAGACTGCTCTTATGACTCCCAAAAGTTTCACTTGCCCACCAGTGTCATCAACACACTAAACCATCTTATGATTGTAATCAATATTCGCTTGATGGATGACTAACCAATCCATGCCCAACACAATTTCATATGATCCTAGAGGTAGAATGCATAGATCCAATGTGGTGGTGAAGGTTCCCAAATTCACACTACAATAGCTGACCAAAGAATCTACAACCACATTGGAACCTATGGCTAACTCAACCTACCACCTATCAACTTGACGTACTGCTAATAGCCCATATTGCTAAATAAGAGATGGTGAAATGAAAGAATTTGAAGCACCAGAGTCAAACAAAACTAAAGCTGAAATACCAGGCAACGTACCTATAGCCTTCACTATTGTATCTTGATGCTCAACTTGACGATTGTCAACTGCCTCAAAGACTCAATGATTCCTACCATCATCTCCTACAGTAGGCTTAGATCTCACTGCATCCTTACCATGTCTTGAAGATAGTTTGATGGAGCACTCAAAAGATTTATGGCCAAGTTGACCATAAGAATAATAGTTTCCTACAAAGTTGGAACCTGTTCTATGACCACCCTAGGTAGCACTAGGATAGGGTGCACTACCCTTGCTTGAATTTTGTCGAACACTCTGAGGAGGATGATCCTGCTAAGATTTTTATCCTTGGTTCTAGTTATCTCATTCTTTCCTGAGGTACCATAAGGTTGTCCACTCTTTCCCCAAAACCTCTTCTTACCCTTACTATGATAATCACCCTAAGAGGTTTTTGATTGGGCTTGACCCTTTCTTGATGACTGGTCAAACTATGCATCTAGCCATAAATTCCTTACACTTTTGGTTGTGTGAACTAGATCTACTACTGAAACCTCTAGCTAGATTTTCCTCTACAATATGTGCCTTTACTATAGCAAAAACAAGAGTCCTAGGCTGATGCATACATACTTCTCCAATGAGGGAATCCTTAAGGCCTCAAATGAAATGATGAGCTAGGAGTAAATCATCATTATTGTAACAAGAATACTACCTAAGCTCAAAGAACTAGATTTCGTATTGATCCACTATCATGTTCCCTTGCCAGATCACATGAAACTCATCAACACAGGCTTCTTTGAATTGAGGAGATAAGAATCTCTCTCAGAATCTCTCCTCAAAAATCTCCTAGGCAAGATTTGCAATGCTAATTTGAACTTTCTAACTCTCAATATTCTTCCATACAGATGTGTGGTCCCTCATTTGTATAATAGCACAATGTGCCTTCAAGTTGGTTCCATATAGGTACATGGTGAAGCAATGCTCAATGTCCAATAACCAAGTTTGTTCCTTGAGGCCACCTCCCTTACCATCGTACAATGGCAGTTTGGATTGATGAAGAGACTTCATGATATCCAACCTGATGGAATCTTCGTTGTTGTGGTCTCTACCACCCTAATGGTGCCCTTTGCCACCTGGTGGAGTAAGAGAACATTTGCATTCATGTTCCTCCTCTCTATGCTCCAAGTGATGGGAATCCCCATGATGGGAACCCTCCTCCTGGTTATGATCTTGTTGGCATTCACAAGGGCCCAACCAAGAAAGAATTTCTTGAAGCACTAACATCAATGCCCCCATGCCATTCTAATTAGCATTATTATTCTATTCTCCCTCTGCTTCCTAGCATCTCCCTTCTTGGTGTTCTTCCTCATGGTTATCACTACAGGTACCACCCCAACCACCAGTTGTACATGTAAGAGGCATCACTATGGGAACAAGAAGATAATGTTAGGACAACAGGGTCATAAGCATAAGAGTCAAAACCATGAACCAACAAGATATCAAAATAGTAACCATAATATAATAGTACACAACATAAAACAAAACCATAGTACAGGCATAGCATATAGATCCCAATATTGCAATGTGGGCTCTAATACTAGATATAATGCCCCACCCAGAGATCCTTGGAAACAAGGATAAATACAAGCCAAGAAATTTTTTTTTGTTGAATAAGTATGAATGCATATGACATACAACATATGAGGATCACAGTGATCGCAATGGAAGACTAACCAAACATCTTGACACCAATAGATCTCCAAATGCCACTACTGACCAAAATAATTGACAATGGAAGATGCATAATTGAATTTGAATCGAAACATTTCAAATTCAAAATGTGAGACCAAAGGAATGAAGAGCACCTAAGTGGGTAGCCAAAACACTTCCTAAAAAGTGCTCAATGTCTGCCCAAATAGGTTTTTACAAAAACTAGGTGATACTATAAATCAACACTAGGCGATACTTTCTAGTATCATGTGACTTTTCTCAAGAAGGGTGCAACACTTTCAAGGTTGGGGAAATACTTCTCTCAAGGGCATATGATACTTTACAAGTATTGTATGAAACTTCTTAATTGAGGGAGCGATACTGGAAAGTATCGCAAAACATAACTCCAAGAGGTGTGTGACACAATCAAGGAATACATGACAAAATTCTAATGGGTGTGCGACAAAATATTGTATTGCCCCATGTTGGCACATGGTTGCCCAGGAAATGTAAGAAAAACTACTAAGGACAATTAAAGAGATGAGCATAGTTCAAAACCTCCACACTGGGGAGTATTGGATCCACAATTCAAGGCGTGAACACTCAAACACACTACTGAAAGATATAAACTACATCTAACCATCTAAACAAGTAGTGAAGGGAAAGTAGGGAAGAAAATATCATAGTGTACTAAAGCAACATCACAACCAAACTAAGTATGTGGTTCCTTCCAACCATAATAGCATCATAAGACCATCATGGGCCCTAGCCATCCCCTACACATACCATCCCAAGCTTCTGAACAAATCATCAGTACTATCATAAAAGGGATGTCACTACTAAAATATGCTACAACATAAGCATAAGGAAATCTAACATGCTAGAAGTAAAGCATAAGACAATCCTAAAAATACAAGTAACATCAACCAAAGTAACATGACTCGGACCTGGCTTGGACTTGGTAAGGGTAACTTGACTCGTGACCCAGCTCGAACTCAGCGGTGAGTCGATAAAGTGAAAAAACCTCAAAATTTTGAGATTTTTTAGGATTTAAAGAAGATTCCATGCACCCATTATTGAATAAAGCTTAAAGACACAATAACATCATTAAATAGAAGATAATTTGATCATAATGTACATACTTAAAAGTCAAACATACATTGATTATATAAGTACAATACTACGAAGGTAAATTGCTAAATATTATATTACTAGTAACTAAACAGTGGCTGAAGGAAATATTATGAAAGTAAAACATAGAATCATTTATAAAATGATAAATCCATGCAACCCATCAAAATGTATATATATTATGTGTAATACCCCAAAATTGGCTCATTTTCCATGATACCAATTTTGGTCTATTCTGACCAATCCTAAGACCTATTCTAATAGGCAATTCTTATTTTGCTACTTGCTACTTGACTTAATTGTCAAATGCTTGAAACCCTAATCTGCATTAATCATACTCTTTATTTAATTCCTATAGTATTGACTCATATTAGTCACATTAAACCTATTGGTTAAGATTTAATTTAATTATTAAGTATTTATACTTTAATTAAATTAAATCGTCATCTAAGGCTAATGTACTAAGGAATTAAATTTATTTAATTTAATAAATACACCTATCTCAATTAATTAAAAGGAACTATTTAATTAAATGGGGAAGGTATTTCTAATTAATTAAACAAAATTATTTAATTAAATGGAGAAGCTACTTCTAATTAATTAAGCAAAGTTATTTAATTAAATAGGAAGTTATTCCTAATTAATTGAATAAAGTTATTTGATTAAACAGAAAAGTGTCTCTAATTAATTAAATCAAATTATTTAATTAAATAGAAAATATATTTATGAGAGCATATCTCATTTTATTAAATTAAATATCTCTCCTAATTTTCTCTTCAGTTCAAAAATGGAAATTCTTAATTCACTGCTGATCAAATTAGAAGTGACCCAGATCACCTACTCTCACACTAAAGTTTATCTGAGCTGACTGACTCTAACACTCAGATCTGAGCCAATTAACTCCCTCTAATTTGGGAATCTTCCACCTTAACTGAACCTCATCTTCAATCTTGACCGTTGATTGAAATTGATCTCAACTGTTGGAGTATTTTAGGAAAATCTATTTAAGAGACCCTCATTTCTTCATTTGCGAGAATGAATTGAATTGCGATTGAAGTGCTGTTGAAATTCATACTCACATTTGCTCACATTTTGCATACACTTGCATCCTTAGTTTAATTTCATTTAGCTTAACTATGCATATGTTAATCTAGTTTTCTTTATTTTGTTCTTGGATTACATTGCATATCTCATTTAAAATAATTTGCACATTCATCTAGACTAGCTGCATTAATCAAATTCTTAGTTCTTAGAGGGTTTGGTTGCCTGCACCTCGATTCTGAGGATATTAACAGGCAAAATCCTTTTAGATAGAAGGCAATAGGTCGTCTTGCAGGATTTCTCTTGGATGAACAATCTCATGTTCATTTCGAGATGAATTGGCATACAAAGACCATGTTGAAGTGTGTGTTAGTATAGGCCACAATTCACGCATACATTTCTGGTACCCACCATGGGGTTGGGAAAATTAATTTCTTATGCCTTCTCTGCACTTTTTAAAATTAGTTTTCAAGCTCTCTGTCCATACAGTTCCGTATAGATTCAAGAATCTTCACGTGAGATAATTCATTTTCGCGTGAGGATTCTGAATCTTCGCATGAAGATTCTTTTCAGTTCACGCGAGAAAGTGCCTGAGCATGCAAACCTTCGCATGACACCTTATTTCTTCACGTGGTCCATAAAAAGATTTCACATGGCTCTGCTAGAGATCTCGTGCGAGATCTTGTAATAGCAACCTCTGTTTCAAGCATTTTTACTTTGCAATTTACTCAATTTTCTTAATGTACTTTTCTTGGAATCTATGTTGCTCTATTTCTCTGATTTTTTGTAGCTTAATTGTTGTTTGCAAGACTATTTGTCGAAGATTACTTATACAACCCACTCAAACATGGACTAATAGTTTTCTTGCATGATGATTGCCAAAGATACATTTGACGAAGACCATTTTTAAAACCCACAAAATAGTGTGCCTTATTTATTGTTTTCCAAACATAGATTAATTAGGGGCTTGTGAACTTCCTAGGGTGCAAGATAGAAGAATAGGGGATTATTCTCTTCACCACTTGGAGGTCATGACCAAGGGTGAACTAGAAACCTAGATGCTTCTGAAAGATGACATTTCGAAGAAGGCAAGCAGCTTAGTGGTTCTCTAGTACAGGTCCTTTTCTATGAGGAGATGATGATTTCCTTTTAGGGAATCAAAATCTTGAGAAAGGACAAGTTTGGATTGATTAAGCTAAGTTAGTAATAAACCTATTATGTGTGTTTGGGCGAGAAAGTAAGGTAGAGGAGTATGCTCTTTCCCCTTGGGGGAAATAAAAAACTTTGACCCTTGCGATCAAACCACTAGTCTGAGTCAATCCTTTAGAGGGCCTACCAGAGTGATCCAACCTCTGGGAATGACCCAAGTGAGCACACTCCTTTTGTCAGAGATTCCAACTCACTATAATCAAGATGCTTTGTAGAGAAAAAGACTCCAAAATTGGATTAATTTCTTCCTCTTGATTCTTGATATCGCATATCAAGGGGAAGCTCTATTTGTGCACTGGTCGGCGCTAGCCCTTGGCTTGCTAAGAAAGTAGTGTGCACTTTTAGATGCTAGTGTCGGTTGTTGGTCTCAACTTCACTTATGGAGCCACTGGGAATTAATATGAATGGAAGCCAAGTAAAAAATTTTAGTTAGAAGCCACCCGGTTCACCTCCGAAAGGAGGCATAATCTTTGTGCAAGAAGGGGGAAGAATCTCTCCTATAGAACTCACCATAGGCATGCTACTAGACATTTTAAGGTGGTATACGTGCTCATCCCCTGCCATAAGGGTGCTCGTTTAGCATATACTATTGAGTCCTTTGAATATACCAAAAACATGGGCGTCCTCTAGGGGGTGAGACAACTGTGTGAGGTACATGCACGTGCATAAGATGTGGGAAAAAGGTTTTGCCTTCTCTACCAATTTTTGTTTTTAGGGATAAAAGCATGTTTGTTCTTGAGTCATAAACAAGTCCAAAACTATCTACAACAAACAAGGGTCAAGATTCCCCTATCCTGTTGAGTTGCTTTGTCCTCAGCGGGACTATTTTTGACTACTACTTGCTTCCCACTATCTTGTTCAAACACATTGCCTTGATTGAATCTTGAGACATTGTCCAAATGTCTTACTGAGTTAACCTTGCTATCTATCCAATCAAATTTGTCTAATAAATCTATCCAATCTGTCCGAACAGTCTAAAAATCTCTTCAAAATCCAACATTTTTGTTAATCTGGTCCTAATTTTTGTGCACACTTGTACTTTTTTGTGCGAGAATTTATCTTTTTGCACGAGCTCATTCAAGTCTTTGCACGAGATCTTGCATATACCCACATGAAATCTTGCCTCTATCTTAGCTGTCCTATCATTTCTTCGTGTGAGATAGAAAAAGTCCTCGCAAAATTAAACTACTATCATGAGTCTTCGCGCGATCTTGTGAACTTCCTTGCGCAGCTTGCAGAGAATCTTCACACAAAATCCTACTCTAAAATTGTCAAATCAATCAGTTTGACCAATCTGCGATCTTCATCCAGTCAGTTTCCTGCATTGAGTTGTCCTTTTCTATTTGTACACAGTCCCAAATAGTGGCATTTTTCTTAGCTAAAGATTCGTGACCTATAATTTGACTAGTCTCTTCTTTTAGTTGTCTTGATTCTCATTCTTTAGTGCTTGTCATAATCCACATTATGATAGTCATAATCTTTGGCTGTTCTAGCCTTCAAATCAGACTATTTGTGCCTTAGTATACAATACTCTTATCTTGTCCTGTTGAGACTATGTTCTAACGTGGTCCTTGTCTAAGCTTTTTCTTTTCATCATTGTCTATGACTGTGGCAACTTGACTTATGTTCTAAAAATTGGCTGTCACTACTTGAAACATAGTACATCAAAATGACTAACAAAAAATGTGCTAAATCCAATATTCCTAGTGAGGAAGAAAAGCTACTTATTGCAAACATGAGGCAACAAATCCAATCAATGAGTGCTCAACTTCAAAGATTGAAGGATGAAGATGAAACATCATCAAACAAATTCTGCTTGAGAGAAAATTTCTCTTCCTCCTATGACAACCAAAAATCACATTCTTGTGATCTTGAATCCAAGATATCTGAGAACACTTCACAAACACCCAAGAAATCTAGAAATATCCTTGAAGAAAAACCTTGGAAACCTAAACCAAAGCATGATTCCACCCCTTTGGGAAGATCTTATGAATCAACTTTGGAAGAAATTCTTCAAACGAAACTCATTGTGTTACCTAAGATCACTTTGGTGGGAGTTTCCTTTATGAGTAACTATTGTGCTTATCATAGACATAATTTACATAAAACTTCACATTGTAAGGAGCTACAAAAAAAGATCCAAGATTTCTTTGACAATGACATAATTCAAAAATCTGAGCTCTCATCTATGATAGATTATACTCTCAAGAAGGATCAACCTCATGAAACCATGTCTAGTAATGGTTCAAATGCAACTTCTACTTCTTTCAACATACAAACACCTTCTAAATTGTCCAATCTTTCAAACACATATTCACCAAAAGAAGAACTCGCTACTCCCTTTGTTGACTATGTGTACCCTCAAGGACTTCCTTTGAAAGAAACTCAAGCTAATAGATACAGGGCTGCAAGTCTTTTCACTACCTTCACAGATCATACTTCTTCATACCTTGCTATGCCTATGAAGTCCACTCCAAGTAATTTTCCTTTTGAACTTCAAGAGCCTATTATGCAGAATCCAAAAATAGATTCAAATATAGATTCAGATACTCACTCATCCTCGAAATTGGTTTCATGTCAAGAGGACTACTTACATGATGAAGAAACAAGTGTTGATCAAGACCAAGATTCATTCATCCCCTTTCAAATATTCCAAGATCTTGTGCCTCCATCTCAAGAGTAACATGTTCCTCCATCTCCCATGTCATGCACCTCTACTAAGAAAGATCAAGATATTCCTTCCACCATCCCTAAGGAGACTATTAAAGACCAAGAGAAGGATACTTTTCCTATACTACCTAAAATTCCTTTTGAAGAAAGTGTTCCCTCACCCTCTTGTTCTACCTCACTACATTCACTTCCAAACTATGCTCAAGCTTTAAATACTCTTGTCAAAGGTATTTATCCTATAATAGTTACTCATAAAACTATTGATGGCATTGATCGTGTTGCTCACCCTAAAGATGCTGATATCCCTACTCATGGTCCATTCACATCTTCCAAATCTATCCTTGGTCCCTCCCCATCTAAGCTAAAACCTTCAAGTCTCCCATCCATATTGGGACCTTATGTTCCTCTATCTCCTACTTCCACACTTAGCCCATTACACATTCCTCCTACCCTACCCCAAGATCAACAAAGATACACATACTTGAACTCTTTACATCCACCTTTCCATCCAAACCAATCATATTGGCCTCATTCATCTACAAATCCCAAGTCCTTTGGAAGCAATTTGGATGATGAACTCAAACACAAGTACATGAATCCATCCTCAAAAGTTCACTATGTCTCCTCTAATTGACATATGAATTTCAAGAAGGAAAATACGCAAAAGAGACTGCAAAGGTGCACTATTCAAAGAACTCAACCAAGGAAAGTGTGGGTTCTTAAATTCGTTATTGAAGAAATGCACTCCAAAGCATCTAATGAAAAATCAAAAGCTATATGGATTCCCAAGTCTCTTTTGAAGGACTTGAATATTGAAAACAAATCAAAGTTGACATTCAAGCTTCCAAAGGTTTTCACTCCATCTTCTTCCCAACATCTTCCTAAAAAGGTTTTAAAGCCTTCTACTCCATCTCCCTCCAAAAATATTCTACCATCTCATACATCTAAAACTCAAACTATTTCATCCATATTTCCTCCATCATTCTGTAGGAGTTGAGAATCCAACTCCGATAATGCACCAAGATCACCTGCAATGCAAATAACTTGCTGAAGAGAAACCTAGGGAGCAAAGAGCTTGAAGCAAATACTACACAAGAGAATATTTCACAATAGAAAATTAGAATTGCTATATGAAAATGGAATTGGAATGAATTTACAATGAGTGAGAGACCAAATAAAAAGGCCTCATGGAAGCTTGTAGAACAAGTTGGAATGAGGTAGGAGATAAGGTTGACAACTAAGCACACATCCACAAGAGGTGGAAAAGATAATTATGCTAAAGGGAAAAAACTCCCATGTTGTCAACAACTAACCTCAACTACATGCATTAACCTAAGTAAGCTTAAGTAATAGAATAAATAATTAACAATTAATTAATTATTTACTCTAACACCCCCCCTTAAGTGTAACTTAAGGGAATGCCTTAAGCTCACAAAACAAAGGAAAAAATGCAAAATGGGTCTTGACAACGAGGCCATTTTAGGTATCCAAGTACAATGCAAGAAAAAACAACCTTTGTAAAATGAGGAAAGAGAGAAAACCCCATGGGAAAAACTCTCTCTCAAAAAGAGGTAAAACAACATGCTGAAAAAAAACATGAAGTGAAGGAAGGACGGCCTCAACCAATCCCCCCAAGGACAACTTTCATAACCCCAAGCATTGACCCTAGCTGAAGAAAGCAAGGCGATGCAAAAGGTTTAGTGAAGATGTTTGCAACTTGACCAACTGTAGGAATGTACTCCAATGCAATAACACCATCCTAGATCAACTGACGGATGAAATGCATGTTAAACTCAATGTGCTTGGTACGCTAATGTTCTACCAGGTTGTGAGAAATGTGGATGGCACTCTGATTATCACACGACAAAACAGTGGGACGATCAGGAGGAAAGCCAAACTCAATCATCAACTAACGAAGCCATAAAGCCTCCTAACTAGCAAGAATTGTGGCCCTGTACTCAGCCTTTGTAGATGAAAGTGCTTGAGCATGCTACTTCTTGCATGACCATGTGATGGGATCAGAGCCAAGGCAAAACACAAAGCCAGAAGTAGACTTTCGATCATCAACATCACCGGCCCAATCTGAGTCAGTGTAGCCAAAAATGTGTGGAGTCCCCATAGTGTAATGAATTCCATACATAAGTGTGCCCTAAATGTAGTGCAAAATATGCCTGGCAGCTTGCCAATGACTCTCATGAGGGTCCTGAGAAAACTGAGAGACTAGGCCAATCGCAAAAGAAAGATCAGGGTGGGTGTGTGTTAGGTACAACAAGCTACCAACCAACTACCGATACAAAGTAGCATCCACTATAGATGAAGAGTAGGAGATAGACAAAGTAACACCTGACTGAAATGGTGTAGGATCAGCCTTATAATCAAGCATGTGAAAGCGATGAAGCATGTTAAGAACATACTTTTGCTGATACACAAAAAATGCTAGTAGGAGACTGATGAATCTGAAGACCAAGAAAGTAGTGTAGCAAACCAAGATCAGTCATCTCAAACTAGTCCATCAGTGCACACTTAACATCCTAGAGCATGGATGATGAACTACCTATAAGGATAAGATCATCAACATACAAAACAAGAATCAGAATCTTATCACCAAGATGTTGAATGTACATTGTGGGATCGAAATGGCAGTGAATGAAGCCTGTAGATAGTAGAAATGAGTCCATCTTCTCATACCAAGCCCTAGGGGCTTGTTTGAGACCATATAATGAATGTCAAAGCTTGAAAACCAAGGTGGGATCCTACAAAAAACCTGGAGGTTGCTCCACATAAATCTCCTTAGTGATATCACCATGTAGGAAGGCACTTTTCACATCCATCTAATAAATTGACCATCCCTGTGAAGCTACGAGGGATAAGACAAGGCATATAGAATTCATCTTGGCGATAGGGGAAAATGTCTCAGAGTAATCAACACCCTCTACTTGTGGAAAACCCTTCGCAACAAGACGAGCCTTATGCTTATCAATGGAACCATCAACAACATACTTAGTGTGGTAAATCCACTTACAATGCACTAGTTTTCTCCCCTTGGGAAGAGAACAAAGATCCCATGTGTGGTTTTTCATCAAAGAAGAATATTCCTCCTCCATTGCACTATCCCATTCTAAATGTCCTATCACCTTTGCAAATTTCTGAGGATCAGTACTAACAACATGACTGAGTAGACTAGAACCTACAGTGTGAGAATGGGTGCAACAGGATGTGGATGGGTCACCAACTAGAGATCATGTAGCCTCAACAATAGCTCGAGCCCATTTAGGAATCTAGGGAGGATCTTATGGTGGAGGTATATCGGGATCACCATGATCATCATCCTCATCATCCGTGAAAAAACATGGAGATGAAGAGGGAGTAGTGGGAGCTAGAGGTGAGGAATGAACTACAGGAGTGCTCTCATCAAACTGGACATCCTGTCAAAATAGGACCTTTCTAGAATCAGGATCAAATAACCTATAAGAATTTACATCCTCACAGTAGCCAAAAAAAATCAATCGTCGGCTCTTTGGTTCCATTGCTTTCCTCTGAGCATCAAGTACAAATGCATATGTCGTACTCCCAAAAACTCTGAATGACGAGACATCAGGCTTGACATGAGACCAAGCGTCCTCAAGAGTCATATGTTGAAGTGCCTTGTGAGGCATATGATTTTGAATGTAGTTGGCACAATTGACTGCCTCTGCCCAAAAATATGAATCCATGGACCTAGACTAAATCATGTAATTTTCCATCTCCCTAAGGGTTTTGTTCTTTCTCTCGGCCACACCATTCTGCTGAGGAGTGTAGGGCATTGAAAGCTGATGCTGAAGACCATAGAAATTTCTAAAACCCTGGTTCACATACTCCCCCCCATTATCTGTGTGTATCCACCGAATAGAAAGTCCATACCGCTTCTCTAAAAATACCTTGAAAACTCGAAATGAGTCGAAGGCATCAGACTTGTACTTAAGAAAGTACACCCATGTGCATCTGGAGAAGTCATCAATGAATGTAAGCACATATCTAGCACCCAAAAAAGGAGTAGGAAATGACATGAGGTCATTATGAATCAACTCCAAAGGTGCTAAAGCACGAGTGGCTCGTCCATGTGGAAAAGAATCCCTATGTTGCTTGCCAAGTGCACATCCCTGACAAACACCATCTGGATAGGAAATCTGGGGAAGCCCAAGAACAAGTGCTTGTGTGCTCATCTGCTGAAGATATCTGTAATTGACATGCCCAAAATGTTCATGCCAAAGTCTTCTTATTGAATTTGCATGCACAACTAAGCATGAACCTGTGTCATTAGAAGACTCAAATCCATCAAATCTGTAGAGGCATGATGTAGAGTCAACACTCCCAGTGGCCACAATCATCTCTAGATCATGCTAGTCCTAAATAACCACATCATGTGGTGAGAACTCAACTATCTTCCTAGAGCTAGAGTGGCAAATTTGATAGATAGATAGAAGGTTCATCAAAATATCAGGAACACAAAGTACATCCTGTAGAGAGCCCTTGGCCAAAGCAATAGTGCCAGAACCCAAAACTAAAAGTTGTGAAGAGTTCCCAACTACAATCTGTGTAGTGGAAAAAGGAGCAAGTGAAGTAAGCAACTTAGGAGTGTTTTTTAAGTGGTGAGAAGCCTTGGAATCAAGAATCCATAAAGGCGCTGAAGTTGTAGCTTGTGCAAAAAGAGCATGACCTTTCCCTGTAGGTGGAGATGAAGACTGAGGAGCTGAAATGTGATGCTCCTTCATGGCTTCCTCTAAAGCCTCTAATCATTTTCAACACCTGGAAACTGAATTTCCATCTTTCCCAGAAAAACTATAGTTCTCACTCGATTTCTTGTTGGTGTTGGAGGTAGACTCACTTGACTTTGAAGAATCTTTACCCTTGGAAGGATTTGCTAGAGGATTAGTTGGAGGCTTAGGATCAGATTTTAATGTGTCTTTCTTCAATTTACCTTTATACTTTGATTTCCCCTTGGAATTTTGAGCAACCAATGCTTGGCTGGAAGAGCCAGAGCCATCCACCTGTTGGATCTTTGCCTGTTCCCTAGTCAACCTGTTACAAAATGTCTCAAATGTAGGCATCCTATGTCTATCTCCAAGGGCATCCATGGTGGAGTAGAAAGTAGAATAAAGGACCTGATACTACCCCTTCAGCTTTGAGAGTATAAAAAATATGCACTCATTATCTGTTTTGTTCTTCCCACATCCCTGTAAAATTGCATGTAAGGATTTGAACTTCATCAGAAAGTCCTCGATGGTGGAAAAGTTTCTTGGTGACAAAGAAGTCAATTATGCATCCAACTAAAGTGCTTGGAACTCATTCACCTATCCAAACAAAGTCTAAAATTTTTTCCAATAAGCCCGTGGAGTAGTCAAACCATCGAAGTGAAATAGCAGACTATCTGAAATGTTGAGTGCAATAAGTCCCATAGCTTCATCCATTTTGTTCCTATGCTATGGAACCTCAAAAGGTCATGTAAGAATAGGCTAATTCTCATCTAGACAAGACTGTAGAATTCTTGACATGAGAAGCCTAGTCATTTGTACCTTCCAGGTGTGGTAGTTATGTGGTGTGAGACGGGTCACAGATGGATCTGCCAATGAGAGAAAGAATAAGTCGAAAGTAGAAGGGTCTTAACTGAAGTAAATTATAGAAAAGAAAGACACCCCCCCATAAATGTACAAGAATATCTCCCAAATACCACAAAAACAACTATAGAAAGTAGAAAACTAGAAAATAACTTAGATTTGTTGATGCAGAATAGGAGGAAATAGAAGCCTCTAATTTGACGCCAAAAATGAGAGATTAAATGAACTAAGAATCTTATGAAACTAGCTACAATTTCTTTGTCTCTAAGTAAGCTTTCCAACACTTCTTTTGGATTAGAAAAAGACCTCCATATGCTCAAGTTATAGCCAAAAAACTGACTGCTGCTCTAAAATGCACCTTGCTAGAAAGTTACAGATACTAGGTTAAATTTGATGCCTGTATGGCCATCAGAAGGCCGTCTCTAGGATGATGACATTAGTCACCAGAACGATGATGTCAATAGACCTAGAAATGAATTTAGCTTGACGAGAAATGATGTCAGTATGGGTCCCTGGAAAGCTGATGTAAGCAACTGGGAAATGACATCACTGTGTCTAGATGATGTCACTGGTCAAAAAGTCACGCAGTTAGTCAGAGTGGCCGTAGGGCAGTATAGCGATGTAGACCTCTAGTGGCGATGGCACTTGGGAGGAGAACCTAGTGGCACCACTTCCTTTGGTGGAGCTTCGGTGGAGCGTCGACGTTGTGTTAGCGACAGTGGCATTGGGCTGGCTGAGCGGGCTCCGGGTGGCTACTGCCGATGGAGCGTCGGCTAAGTATAGTGCACTGGTGGTATGCGAGTGGCCCTACAGTGGTGTGCGAGCATTGCTATGGTGGTGCACTTTTTAAATTAAAAAAAAAAAAAATTCGCTTCAAAATTTCGTACAACAGCCTGTAGGGGGCCTAAATTTTTTTTCTTGAATGCCCTGTAGCCAAAAATGAAAAGCTTTATATGAATCTTAGCTGTAAATGACATTTTGGATCCAATAGTAGCATCCATTTGGGCTTAAAATACTCTAAAAATTCACTCTACCCTCGATTTGAAGAAAAATTGCATAAAAAAACTAGGGTTTGTGACTCCAAATTACGGCTTCAAAAATCCTTTGACCAAGAAGCAGCAAGGAGACTCTGATACCATGTAGGAGTTGAGAATTTGACTCTGATAATGTGCCAAGATCACTTGCAATGCAAATAACTTGCTGAAGAGAAACCTAGGGAGCAAAGAGCTTGAAGCAAATACTACACAAGAGAATATTTCACAATAGGAAATTAGAATTGCTATGTGAAAATGGAATTGGAATGAATTTACAATGAGTGAGAGACCGAATAAAAAGGCCTCATGGAAGCTTGTAGAATAAGCTGGAATGATGCAGGAGATAAGGTTGACAACTAAGCACACATCCACAAGAGATGTAAAAGATAAGTATGCTAAAGGGAACAAACTCTCGTGTTGTCAACAACTAACCTCAACTACATGCATTAACCTAAGTAAGCTTAAGTAATAGAATAAATAATTAACAATTAATTAATTATTTACTCTAACACATTCCACTACCCTTCAAGGTGTATGTCAATGTTGATCTTTCCCTCTTTTTCTTCTCCCCTTGTGCATCCCTTTCATTACCCTATCCACTCCACCTTCTATCCTCCACCTTTTATCCTTCCATCCCATTTATCTCATCCATAGCCTAAAATCTTATCCTCCATATATCTTTTCTTCTATCATTTCCCCTCCATTACCTCATCAACGTCTTTGAGTGTACCTTGCTATGGCCTTGGCTTATCATAACTTATCTTTCTTATAGGAATGCTATATAACTTGAGAAAGGCTCGAATTCTTTCCAAAAACTCTGAAATCCAATAAAAAGGAAAAAAAGAAAAAAAGAAAAAATGTGCCTTGGTGAAAACTTGGAAAGAGGCACCTTGGTAGTAAAAGTAAAGAAAAATAAAATCCGTCCTATGGTAAAAAAAACACTTCTTGTGGCACCTTGGACAAATACCATGATGAAAACTTGGCAAATAGGCATCATGCATAATTCTTCCATCCATGACATCCTGTCATGATCTTTCTTATCCTTTAGATGTCCTCATTCCCAAAGTCATTCACTCATAACCTCCATAACAAACTTTGCTATCTTATTCAGTTAACCCTGTGGTCTTAATCAATGAAAGAAAGAAGAAAAATTAGTTCTTAGCAATCTCTTGACATGGTCATTTTCTTGGATTACTTACATGGGACCCTTCATTACACCATGAGCTTATATTGTTATATCATTTTCCCTAGCTTGGGTAACCTTGTGAAAACTTTCCTTGAGGGTAACATTCACCACTTCATACTCCGTGCCTATTCATCTCCACTTATCCACCAACTTGCTACTACATATCATCCTACACCTTGCTAGACACTAGAGCAAAATCAAGGCAATCCTTCTTGAGAGTTAGTAATCTCTGAAAAAGTTCTAAAATTTGAAAATTTGAAAAAAATCATAAAAATAAAAAAAGTCCTGAAAAAAATTGTTACCCTGGTGAAAACCTAGCAATAGGCGCTTTGGTAACACCAAAAAAAGTGAAAAATCTCAAAACTACAAAAAAATCAAAAAAAAGAAAAATACCAAAAAAATTGAAAAACAAGAAAAGTGCCATTGGTGAAACCTAGAAATAGGCATCATGGTAGCAAAAAAAGAGAAATACTACCAAGAAGATGAAAACCTAATAAACAGGCGCCTCTTGTTTCCAATGCTCCATCTGGCAGCACATCTTATGGCTCTCTATACAGTTGCTTCATTTCTTTTCTTGCTTTCCGCTTATGTATCAATGGATTGAGTCTTGTCACAGTTTGAGCGCATTCCCCTTTAGTGTCACTATTTTTGAGATTCTCCTCATAGAATCTCCTTCGTGATAGTTACTAGTGGTCCTCACCGCATCTACCTACTATCACCACTATACCTCATTTTCAAGATTCTCCTCATAGAATCTCTTTCACAAAAGTCACTGGTTGTTTCAGCTGTGTCTGCCTACTATTTCTTGGGTCACGTTTCTAGATTCCTTTATGGAAGATCTCTCTTGCGTCAGTCACCAGTCATCATGGCTGTGCCTTTCTATTGTCGCTCAATCCTCCTAGGTTCTTCACCTTGAAGTTTCCTCTTTGACCTCAGTCACCAGTCATTCTGTCTGTGTTTGCCTACTATTGTCACCCTACTAAAGAGATTTCTTTTAAACATACTCTGGAGACTGATAATTGACATCAATCATGTAACATAGAAATGAACTTAAAATGACATACTTGTTTAGATATGTTGAGCATTTTCTTTGATTTCTTTGTTTTTGCTTTCATCATGTCTCCTTGAGCAACTCGATGATGTCATTTCTAACTAGAGAAGTGATGACTGGGGGCATGATCTTTTCTTTACTTTCTGTTTGCAGTTTAGTTCCAATTAGTTGACATATTCCTATGAGAGGGGTGTCCACTATAAGAGCCTCCATCTTGCATTGGATGGCTAGGTGTACCTTGACTCCTTTTATACAAGTACATCAATAATATTGGTACTTCTCCTTGCCTGTTAGAGTGAACTCTTCATGCTACAGTACATATTGATAGTTGTCTTGTTAAGTGAACGTATGGTTCACTACAAGTATATCTAGCACACTTCTGTCTCAGGTTACGAATGCAAGGGTTGTTGCGGACAAAATAAATACTGAATACTTAGCATAAAATGGATCTCTCATGTGTTTGGTGTGTCTATCATGCAACATTCTAGTCATCCTAGCATTTATGCTTTGATGCTTATGTTAACTTTATATATTAATAAGGAAAAATGTTTTGGTCATTTTGGCTTCTTGTGCCTCGAATGCTTACATTTAATCTCGACAAACCTATAACGTATGGTCTATTCATATTCCCATGATTGCAATGTTAGCGAGAATTATATAACATACGATCTTTGTTCTATGTCTAGTGATGATAAATTGTCGAGGCTCAGTAACCAGACCTAGGGTTGCATTTAATATAGTCTTGCATTACATAATTCACTTGCATAAGCACATTATTCAATTGCAACTCTATTTCATCCTTTGTGATGGAGGACTATGGATCTCTTCAAAGCATCATGTTCTTTATGACTACACAAATGATTGATTAATCAATCTCTTGGCTACTTTGGCTGCTCTAAACTCATTTTCTTTAGGATCGAATTTGAAATCTAACACACCTCAGTGCCCTAAAAATGCATTTTAAAATTTGGGGACTGATGTGATCAAACACTTATGTAGTCCTAATTTTTCTGATACTTTGCAATTCTTGGAATCTTTTCAACTCAACATTCTTCATGTTTTTAAAATTTATTTTTAAAAAAGTCAACTCAAGTCAAATGTGGTCAAATTTGGTCAACTTTTGGTCAAACTTGGTCTTCGGGACCTCAAAATCATTGCAAATCAACTCTGAATCTTCTTCTTATTTCTTCTACATTCTGTTGAATCTCGAATTTCTTCTACTGCTTTATGTCACATTTCTGGTGTGTCATCTTTTGATTTCGCTCCCAAGGGGGCAGGATGATTACATCATTGAATTTGAATTTCAAATCAATTTGAATCTTCATCACTTGGGGCATCTTGTTCCCATCTTATGTCCTCATCATTCGGGGTATCTCACCACTACGGGCATCTTGTTTCCCCCTTTCTGGCATCTTTGTCATCTATTTCATGTTGTCATCATTTGATTATAGGTATCGGAGCAATCTAAACCCTGACTCCTAAGGATCAAGCCTCATTCTAGGGATGATTCTATAACCCATCCTTTATCAATCTCAGGTATCTAGGTGTTCTATCTGGATCTTTAAAGGTTAAGCTATGTTTTGGAGATGATCTTTTAAATGCTTTCAATCTCAGGTATCTAGGTGTTCTATTTGGATCCTTAAAGGTTAAGCTCTATTTTGGAGATAATCTTTTGAATGCTATCAATTTCAGGTATCTAGACGTTTTGTCTAGATCCTTAAAAGTTAAGCTCTGTTCTGGAGATAATCTTTTAAATGCTATTAATTTCAAGTATCTAGAAGTTCTGTCTAGATCCTTAAAGGTTAATCTCCATTTTGGAGATGATCTTTTAAATGCCATTGCTTTCAGGTATCTAGGTGTTCTATCTGGATCCTTAAAAGTTAAGCTCCATTCTAGAGATAATCTTTTAAATGCTTTCAAATTAGGTATCTAGGTGTTCTATTTGAATCCTTAAAGATTAAGCTTAGTTCTAGAGATAATCTTTTAAATGCTTTCAAATTAGGTATCTAGGTGTTCTATCTAGATCCTTAAAGATTAAGCTCTGTTCTAGAGATAATCTTTTAAATGCTTACCAATTTTAGGTATCTAGGTTTTCTATCTAGATCCTTAAAGATTAAGCTCTGTTCTGGAGACAATCTTTTAAATGCTATTGCTCTTAGGTATCTAGATGTTCTATTTGGATCCTTAAAGATTAAGCTCCATTCTAGAGACAATCTTTTAAATGCTATTGCTCTCAGGTATCTAGACGTTCTATTTGGATCCTTAAAGATTAAGCTCCATTCTAGAGATGATCTTTTAAATGCTATCAATATCGGGTATCTAGACATTCTGTTTGGATCCTTAAAGGTTAAACTTTGTTCTAAAGGAAACCTTTAAAATGCTTATCAATTTTGGGTATCTAGGTATTCTGCTTGGATTCCTTGGGATTAAGCTTTGTTCTAGAGATAGTCCTTAAAAGCTTATCAATTGGTCTCTATATCATCAACTTCAGAACTAATCTTATCTCTTGATCTTTGCATCATGCTTTCTAATTTTCTTTGAATCGAATGCGTTGCTCACACATTCATTCAAAGAGGGGCAAAATGTAATACCCCAAAATTGGCTCATTTGCCATGATACCAATTTTGGTCTATTCTGACCAATCCTGAGACCTATTCTAATAAGCAATTCTTATTTTGCTACTCACTACTTAACTTAATTGTCAAATGCTTGAAACCCTAATTTGCATTAATTAGACTCTTTATTTAATTCCTATAGTATTGACTCATATTAGTCACATTAAACTTATTGATTAAGATTTAATTTAATTATTAAGTATTTATACTTTAATTAAATTAAATCGTCACCTAAGGCTAATGTACTAAGGAATTAAATTTATTTAATTTAATAAATACACCTATCTCAATTAATTAAAAGGAACTATTTAATTAAATGGGGAAGGTATTTTTGCTTTTTTAGCTCTCTCTTTAACATCCTGATGATGGATCATAGAGTATGATCCGAAACGTTGATGCTAAAAAATCTTACACAATCTTACCCAAAAGCTCAAATATAGAAGGTATTTCTAATTAATTAAATGAAATTATTTAATTAAATGGAGAAGCTACTTCTAATTAATTAAGCGAAGTTATTTAATTAAATAGGAAGTTATTCCTAATTAATTAAATAAAGTTATTTGATTAAATAGAAAAGTGTCTCTAATTAATTAAATCAAATTATTTAATTAAATAGAAAATATATTTATGAGAGCATATATCATTTTATTAAATTAAATATCTCTTCTAATTTTCTCTTCAGTTCAAAAATGGAAATTCCTAATTCACTGCTGATCAAATTAGAAGTGACCCAGATCACTTACTCTCACACTAAAGTTTATCTGAGCTGACTAACTCTTACACTCATATATGAGCTAGTTAACTCCCTCTAATTTGGGAATCTTCCACCTTAACTGAACCTCATCTTCAATCCTGACCGTTGATTGAAATCGATCTCAACCGTTGGAGTATTTCAAGAAAATCTATTTAAGAGACCCTCATTTCTTCATTTGGGAGAATGAATTGAATTGCTATCAAAGTGTTGTTGAAATTCATACTCACATTTTCTCACATTTTTCATACACTTGCATCCTTAGTTTGATTTCATTTAGCTTAACTATGCATATGTTAATCTAGTTTGCTTTATTTTGTTCTTGGATTACATTGCATATCTCATTTAAAATAATTTGCACATTCATCTAGACTAGCCACATTCATCAAATATTTTGTTCTTAGAGGGTCTGGTTGCTCGCACCTCGATTTTGAGGATATTAATACGAAAAATCTTTTTAGATAGAAGGCAACATGTCTTCTTGTAGGATTTCTCTCAGATGAACAATCTCATGTTCATTCTGAGATGAATTTGCATACAAAGACCATGTTGAAGTGTGTGTGTTAGTATAGGCCACAATTCATGCATACATTATGAAATCCAACACATCAAGATTGAATAGTCATCATCAAATATTCCAAATTCTGATCATATGTTAAGTTAAACAAAAAGTTAAAACAATACTACAGCTATGGCTCCTAGTCAGAGTCCTCATCATCATCCTCGTCCTCATCATCATCCTCATCGTCATTGTCATCCTCATCCTCATCCTCATCCCCAACCTCTATCTCAACCTCAAGCTCAATATAATCTATAAAATGCCTCTTAGTAAGGCATCTAAGGTAGGTCTTGGAAGACTGATTAGCCATAGCATCAGCCTATGAGGTGCCTCTAGGATCAACTATAGTCTTTGGCTTTGCTAATGCCTGTGAGGTGCCACTAGGATCAATTGTAGTCTTTGGATTTGCAAACGCCTATGAGGTGCCACTAGGAACAACTAGAGCTCTTTGGTCCTCTACTGCAATAGCCATAGCCTCGGCCTGGCCTTCTCTATCTACCTAGTCAACCCACCATAGGTCCTCATCATCAAAGATAGGATTAGTAGCCTCGGTGATCCACTCAAACTCTAGATCAACCTCCTCTAGAGTAATTAGAGAGGTGTCACTATCCAACATTTCCCTGGTCCTAATGTGCAGGTTCTAATGCACAAAGACTAGCCTATTCATTTTCTCCATAGACAACTTGTTACACCTCTTCAAGTGGATGTGCTCAAACATGCTCCAATTGTGCTCACATCTAGAAGTGCTACTTGGCTAGCTCATGATGTGGATGGTGATTTGTTGAAGGTTGTTAGTTGAAGGCCCAAACATTTTCCACCATCTATCCGAATTTTGAAAAAAGGAAAAGAAAAAAATATTAGTCTCATTTCAAAATTTGAACTTTAAAGCTAGAAATTTAGAAACTAGATTGTATAAGGCTTAAGTTGCAATTTTTACCTACCTGCAATTTTGTATGACCTTCTTTGCAAATTTGACTTGAAAAAATGGGCCCTGATACATTAGTATAGGCATCCATCTCAAGCAATATATATGTGGCATTAGTGGCCATCTTTAATATCATAGTGTATAGGCCACTAAGAGCCTCCTCATCTACCTTGAAATCTTTGCAGTAATAGTATGCTAGATTGAGGTAATAGGCTACTACGTGGATGAGCTTATGAAGCTGATTTTACCATCTCCTATCAATTATGTCCCAAATAGGGCCATAGTTTTCCTCAACTCCTATATATTTGGCCTTAATAGCCTCCTTGGCCCTATCCATCCTCTCATATATGTAGCCCATAGAGGGTTTCTCCACATCAATAACTCGTAGGAGGGCTACAAGGGGCTCAGTAATCTACAAAAAAATTAAACAATTTTTTTTTTTTAGTGAATGCTGAAACTTTGCAAAGTTACACAATGAAAATAAAAAAAAAATATGTATGAGATAAATTAATTTATAAAATTTTAAGACTTACGCTTTTAAAATTTAAATTATCTTCACAATCTTCAAACATGGCTTCCAAAAGCCTTCATCATCATAAATTCATTTTGTTGCATCTATCCCTACTTGGGTGGTGACAAAGGAGGAGGAACTCCATTCTGGACCAACAAACATGCACCTCAAAGCTAACCTTGAACTTACCAAGGATTTTAGTGTAATAAAATTAGAGGCAAATCTTTTGATACCAAGATGATCCAAATCCTTTCCCTTCGTGTATTGCCTCATAGTGCTGAGGACCAAGGCATGATTATAGACAAACTTACAAAGATTTTTGGCCTTAGCAACACATGATTTCACCCATTAAAGCTTGCCGATATCCTCTAACATGAAGTTGATGCAATGGGCCGCACATGGAGTCCAAAAGATTCTTGGGTGTCTCTCCATCAAAATTTTTCTTGTAGCAATTTTAAATTAGTTAGTGAACAATGACATTTTTTGATGTATTAAAAAAATTTTAATTTTCAAAATTTAATGAAAATCTAAAATAATTTTTTTAGAACTTAGAAAGCTAGAAGTTAAAATTTTACCTACAACAACATAATTAGCTACATTATTAGTCACCACTTGGACAACATTCTCTTCCCCTACCTCCCTTATGACCTCCTCAATAGCCTCATATAATAATTTTGCATTTTTCACATGTGAGGAAGCATCTATAGACCTCAAAAACATGGTGGATCCTAAAAGTGAAAATTAAACAAAATAATTATCATTCAAGAATCAATAGTTAATAAATCAAAATTTTTGTTATTTAATAATACATTAAATTTGAGACTTCAAGAAGTAGAGGATGATGAATTACCTTCGCTAGAAACAAGAAAATTTAGGAGGGTCTTATTCCTCCTATCTATCCATCCATCCATCATAATGGTACACCCCTTTTGGCTCAAAATCTTTCTATGGTCCTCCAACTCAAGTTTCATCTCTTCAACCATATCTAGTAAGAGGGGCCACTCAACTCATCTTCAGTGGGGGTTTTAAACCCTGCACCATAGATGGAAACTGCCTCAATCATCCCCTGCCAATAAGGAGTCCTGTTCCATTTATAAAATATTTTAATTAGCATATTTCAAATTTTCAACATCAAGTTAAAAACTTAAAAGTATAAAATTGAATTTAAATTCAAAACTTAAAAGTTTAAAATGTAAAACAATCAAATATAAATGAAGTTGAAGTACCTGGCTGCTATAAATGGAATGTTACAGAAAAACCAAAACTTGCAAATTGCTCTTATTCTAGCTTCATGGATCTCCTTATTCCAGTCCAAGCTCTCAAGTGAGGGTTGTGCACCACATGTGGAATGCAATACAAAAAAATTGTCCAACCTAGATTTTTTGACTCTAGGACAAAAGGTAAAGCCAGTACTACTAGAAGGGGTAGCAACTGTAGTACCACTAGCAGTGTAAGGAATAGATGTAGAAGAAGTACAACTAGTAGAAGCACTAGGATGATAGGGGGGAAGGGAAAAACCTTCTCCAACACAACCTACTAACTTAGAAATATTTCCAGATGAGCATGCAAGGGAATTGGAACCAATCTGAGCTAACTCTGCTAATTGTTTTTTCAAAAATTCTTTTTGTTGTTCATATTTTTCTAAGGCAACATAACAAAAAAGTTGAGGCTCAAAAGTTGAAGCTTTACAAGGCTCAACATCGTGACCATGTATTCAAACAATCTAGTATTTCAATCTATTTATCCCCCCACTATTAATGATTTTACAAAATAGGCATTTTGTTTGAGTTCTAGCTCTACCTGGAAAGTCTATGGTGTACTTCCAACACTCATCTTTTTTATTTCCTTTAGAGATCTTGGGTTATTTTACCTCCAAGAGCCATTATGAGTAAGGAAAAATATAAAAGTTACTACAATAAGATATTTTAGACCAAATATTACCATTTAAGCATTGTATTTTATGGAGATCTAAAGTAAAAAAAACCCATAAACTTGCAAAAAAAAATTCATCCAAAAATCCCATAAGCATAGAGAAAAAAATCATCAAAATCTAAAAATCAACTCTTACCTCTTTCAAATGCCTTGGGAAGAGTTGAGAAGAGCTCCTATAAAATCCTTGATGATCTAAATGCAAGCTCCGATGTCACAAATGCAAGTTTTTCTCCTCTTCCTTTTAGGTGGTTGCAAAACAATGACACTCTATTCCTCTTCCCTCTCTCTCTCTCTCTCTCTCTCTCTCTCTCTCTCTCTCTCTCTCTCTCTCTCTTCTTCACACAATAGAGTGTTATGAAAGGCCTTTTAGTGTTATAAGCATAAATAGAACAAAAAATAAAAAATAAAAAATCATTGTTTGTATCATATTTTAACCCAACTAGACGTTTGCTATCATGGCTAAGTCAAGTGGCTCATGACCCATGAGTTAGGTGAGTTAGGTGAGTCACATCACTTGACCCACACCCTCGGGTCACGAGTCATTTTGACTCAGTAGGCTGGTGGTGACTCACTGACTTGGGTGACTCGCTCAACTTGCAGCAAGTCATGTTTCTCTGACATTAACTATCATATGCTAATCATCATAATAAGGAAATGCAATAGTAACTAACATCATCTATACATGATATACAAGCATCCCAATGAAAGCATAAATCAAAAGAAAGCATACTCCAAAACCTAAAGTACCAAGTGAAAACATCCAACAATGATCACATTAGAACAATAGACTATCTTTGTACACTAGTCTCTAGTAGTGGTATAGGTAGCTACACCTTCCAACCACATGACACCCATAGGTCCACTCCCACCATGCTAATGGAGATAATGATCAAACCACAAACACACATAAAGCACAATGTCCATGGCTAACACTCACGTGTTAGTACCCAATATAGCCACAGTTTTAAAACTTCTAATTCATAGCTTCGAACCACTTTGAACCTCAGTTCAAAGTAGTTCGAAGTGGTTCAATGGTTTAGTTGATCTATCCTGCAGGTTCAATAGAAACAAAATTCAGACTCTCTTTTCAAAATTGTAGATTTGTTAATTCAGAAAGGTTTAGAATTTTGTCTCAATTCACATTTCGAGCTCAGACTTCATCGGTTCAATAGCTATACAGTTTCATCAGTTTAAAGTGGCATAGAAAATGTGTTCAGAGAATAGTTATCAAAAATGAAGGGTTCAATGAATTTGATAGTTCAAAGGTTCGATAATTCAAAGTTTGAGTTTAAAGGCAAGCATAGAGACTCTGCTCTGATATGATTGGTTTCATCTGATTCAATTGATGCAGTTGATTAACATAAAAGACCATCACATTCATTTTAATTTCAAGTTCAGGGTTTCTGAACCACTTCAAACTGAAGTTCGAAGTACTTCAAAGCAGTTCAATGGTTTAAAAATGCAAAGTGGTTCAAAAATTTTAATATGCAGATGCGAAAACAAGTTTCAGGTTCAATGCCTTCAAAATGATCCTACGAGCTTGTTGATTCAATATGGCTTATTTTATGTTCAGAAAAGTTCATGTGATGTGACGTGTTTAAGATAGTTCAAATTAGTTCAAATCTGGAGCTCCAGCTTGTCAAGTTTTGAGATCCAGATTAACAAGAACAACGGCTCAGTTTTAGAATCAAGCTCAGATCCATAGTCTAAATGCAAATTCAAGCATAGTCAATTTGTGAATTTTAGATCTGAAAGAAGTCCACACACATATTGAACATGGAATCATGGTTAAGGTTGAGAAAGATCAAGAGCTATCATTTGTCTATGCATTAAAACAAATCAATTTCCAGCTCGAAGAGACTGATCTACTTGATAGAGGTGATGAGCATTAACCTTATATTGGTGATATGGATTTGTATGAAGATTAACTGAATTGAATAGATGATAAGAATAGCATTGATTTCATGCAACATACATACAATGAGCTTACATTAGAATGCATCCATCTTAAAGTGGAATAAATATATACAGACAGAAGAAATCTCAAATTCTCTGATGGCCTAAAAATAGTCATATTTCGGGGGTCTTATTTCACAATTTAGCTGTTGGATCAAGCTCATTTTTGGATATGTGTTTGCAATCCTAGTGTTCTACGTTCTCATTGGAGTGATTTCCAAAATGTATGCAAAATCATGAGATATGCATCACCGTTTGCACCTCTATCGGCTCAACAATAATAATTAAAAATGCAGATCACAAAATTGGGTCTCAGTGTGGGGGGGGGGGGGGATAACTTCTAATTGAACTGTTGGATTTGGCTCCAATTTGGATATGTTGTTGAAAAGTAAGTTATGCACAATCTGACTGGAGCGATCTTTGAAATTGGTCTTGGTTCATGAGTTATAGTCGACAGAGTAGATCACTATCAAAACTGTCAATCACAGTCATAGAATTATAACAGAACCACATCACCAACAAATGCCACCTGTCAACATGAGTATACATAGGGGCCATGAATTTGCTAAGATATAAGACTATTTTTATAATGATATAAACACCTAAAGAAGGAAAAGAACATAAATTTTAAATAAAGTTCACCAAGGAAAACCAATGGTGGGGGAAAAATTAAGAAGTCTCCACCGAAATGATTTTAAATAATATTGATATCTAAGAATCAATTACGGGAAGGTGAATGGAGATTGACAAAAGAGAAGAATAAATAAGTGACAGGAGGTATTCACAGAGGTTTTTTACATAGATCTTTCTCTCCAAGACTGTAGACTTGGTGCTACAACAAAGAGAGAAACTTTTCCAGATTATTTCCAGCATTAGCCCATTTTCTTGTGAAGGCCATGAGGACCAGAGCCAGAGTTTTCCTTTCTTTCTTTTTGAACTGTGCATGTTAGAAAATAAGAGAGTTGTGTTTATTTGAAATACAGAGAAAAACTTTTGGTTTCATTAATGGTGATTGTGATAGCAAGTGTATCTTTACGCTTTTAGAGGAGGGAGACTTGAAAGTTAGTTGTTTATCAAAACTTTGAGTTTGAGAAATCTACTTTCCACTAATTGTGATCTTTGTGTCACTTTAGTTTTCTCTGAAATATGCTATTATATCTCCATATCTTCATTTCTACACTTTCTCAAGAAGATGGATAATGTGTTTCTTGATTCTATCTGTTGTTAGGGTGAATGGACTTTGTGTCATTTACCATTTAATTTCTTGTAGTTGTTTAGTTTTTCCTGCATCTACGCTGTATTTATAGGTAGATGTTTGATATCTTTTTATGCTTTCTGGTAAAAGCATTCACATTTGATTCATTGAATATTTCACATGAGGAGCTATACCTGATAAAAATTCAGAGGAAGGTTATCAATCCATGATAACCTATCCAATTGTTGGTGTTAGTTTGTCCTCTCACTTGGTCATTCAGGGTCAGATTTGCACATGTTTTCTTGGAGGACAATCTGTTCACTAACATCATGCTAGACAATATGATGACTAAAACCAAGACATAGATAATGCATAACTATAGTTCTTGGTTAGACATTGAATGGGCTACTAAGTAGGGGCTGACATCATGGAGAGTTGCTTGGCATCGACGAGCCCAAGCGTAGATTGTGTAGATTCAACTCCCTCAATGGAAGGCTCAAGCACAAAACATTTTTCATTATCTAAGTTTTATTACCACCTAGTATTTTATTTAGTTATCACTTATATAAAGCTCCCTCTACCAACCTATGGTGCCATGTTTGCTAGCCTACAAGATAAAAGCCCCCTCCATTTGCTACCCTACCTTACCCATACCCATCCAATGATAAGTGCCCATAGGCATGCAAATTCCCAACCCAACCTTGATGATCATAACTTATAGAAGTATTACAGAAGATCAAGCCTTGGAAGTCACCTAACAGATGTATGCACATGTACTCATGTGTGGCACACCACCATCACAAAGATCAAACATAAGGATTGTATGAGAACACAATGCAGAAAGTCACTCAACCAAAAATAGAATCAAGAGGATGGACACAAAATGTATCTCAAAGCAACATAAAAGTGCAATAAAGGTTTGACCAACATCCAAATAGATAATCCAAGTCCACGACCCAACTCATGCCAAGAATACTTGAGAAAATAGGGTGGCACATTAAATAAGGTAAAAACCCCCAAAATTGGAAAAATTTGAAATTAAAACCCATTTGACCTTTGGGTACAAAAATCCCAAAAATATAATAATATTTGGGTTCAGACATCGTATGCAAAAATGACCAGAATAACAGTGTGAAACCCCAAACCCTCATCCCAAAAACTAGGAAAATATTCACACCCAACCAATTGAGCAGAACCAACAAACAAAAATAGAGGGGAACACTAGTTCTTAGGCCCCAAACAAATTGCTACAAGAAACAAAAGCTGAAACAAAGTGGAATCAATAAAATGAAAAAACCCTACCTGACAACAAAGGGGCAGAAATTGAAAACAACCCAGTAAAATGAAATGCCCACTGAAACTACCAAAAATCACAGCAAAGCAAGGTCTACCTGAGCCAGATCCAACAAGACCTACCTCATGAAGATCCTAGACTCATAGCTCTCAAAAAAAATAGAAACATGATCCTCCAGAATAGGATTCTCAAAAAAGCTCTCAAATATTTATTTTCAAAAAGTGAGACGTGAATAATAAAATCCCTTTTTCAATACTTATTCACTTTTTGAGTGCATAGTCGATTAGGGTAAATAGCCAGTTAGACTAGCTAGACTCCAAATCAACCCAAAGGAAAATAGTTTATTCCTTGTAATGGGAATTCACCGAAGGCAAAGCTGCTAGAAATTAAATTCAAGAAGATTTAAAGCCCGAAAACCCAAAATTATAGAAATCACTAAACAGCTTTTGCAACAATGTGAACTTCTAAATGCACAGACACACTTACTGGTCTAATCACATAATGCAGATGAGTTTAGATTTAATAATCACCAAAAGGTTTTAATTTGAATAATTAAAATAAGGATACGTTGACCATACAGGGACAACATTGGTAAAATATGAATAGCTAAATCACTAACTCCATGTGCCATTTTTAGGGATATAATTCCTGCACACTAAACACATGATCAAGTGAAATTGCATATAATATCATAGCCAAATCAATAATGCATTAAATACCTAATTAATCCATTTACATTACTCATGTTTGCATAAAGCATAAAGAGATAAGAATGACGTAAATCACCATAGCATAAAATCCATTGCATAACATAATAAAAAGTATGTCCAAATACCAAATAATCAAATATCGTCGTAGATCTACTATCATCTCAAAATGGCATCAACATGCAAATATGATAAACTGAATAAAATAGTAGTCAAGCATCTATGGCATTGAATCAAACTATAACATTTGACCATCAGGTCATCTCAAAGTACATATAAAAAGAGTATCAAGTATTTCTTGAATCAAAATAGACAAGGTACAACCTACAAACACGAGAGGCAACCCAGTTAGTCTTCTAGACTGAATAGGAATAAAATAACAACAAAGTTCAAGGTGGTTTGATCTAGTGGGAGCTCCATGTGATAGTGGTATTGCTATAGGATTAGTCTCCAAGTGGGAGATTTTTGTCTAGTGTGGAGTTTAATTAGTCCCCAAGTGGGAGATTGTTAGTTTGTGTTGATTGATCAGGGAAGTACTATACATAGTTCATAAATTCTTTAGGCTCTGAATTTTTTTTTGTGCTACTATTCACCAATGGCACATAATTTTGGGCTACTATTTTCCATTCACCAATGGCACGAAATTTTGGGCTAGTATTCGCCATTCACCAATGGCACAAAATTTTGGTCTACTATTTTCCAATGGGCTATTGCTTATATTTTCCAATTTATGGCTGACATCTTTTAACCCTAAAGTGGCAAAAATACTTGTATATAAGGGCTTAGGTTTAAGGATTGATTCATAAGGTGTGATGCAAAAATTGGTTCTTGTGGCAATATTGAGCTATAAGGGATTATGGATTGTAATCAAGTTTTAATCACTAGATCGTAATAATATTGGACTTGCTGTTTGGTGGACGTAGCTCAAAGTTTGGGTGAACTATGTTAAATCTTGGTGTCTTGTGTTCTTTTCTGTGTGATCTATTATTTTCTAATATTGTTTATATTTTCATGTAATTGTTATTTCTGTTTGAGGTTTAATCCTAACAATTCTCATGACTATGACCAAAGTCAAAAGGCCTATGTTAACTATTTTCTCTTTTCAGCATGTCTCCAATCCCTAAGAAAACAAGTGATTTGTTGCCACTCAATGAATCTTTTTTAGAACCTATATGAGGGTAGTGGGCACTTCTATGTTAGATTCTAATGTAGATGTTAGTAGAATTGGAAATATAAAGGATATCATTGTGATTTGGCAGTTATTTCAAAGACATACTATTGTGTGCACATGTAAACAAAGCACCTCCATGGATGCGAAATTGTGAATAGACAATTATCAAAGCTAAATGGAAGGAAAAATCTACTTTCCAGATTGATATGGTGTTTTAGTTGCCTTATATCAATGATCTAGGGAAGGGTTTGCATTTTAGACCAAGATCATTGTAGTGCAAAGGTGCTAGGTACAAACTCTCATGGAGTAGCAAAGAAAGGATTTAAGCTTTCTCAACTCAAATCAAATTGTATGGATATGTATCTATCTTCACAAGGATAGTCAAAGATGAAGACAGATGTTGCGTAGTGTATATATGGAGATCACTAGAGATCTATTAAATTGTGACTGATATTTCATAGTGGAAGGGGTGTTTGTGGCCATTGTGAGAATCAATTCTAGAGCCTCCTCGTGACTCTAATGTTGGAAGAAGGGGCATTACCTTTATCGACTTTGATTTGATGATTAATGGGGGATTATGATGTTAGGTTCTAAATAGAATAATGAAAAGATGAATATGTCTCATGAAAAGTAATGGGACTTCCACATTGACCCACTCCTCCCTCTAAAATTGCATTATTCATTAAGATCACATTTGAATAGTGTCTAGGTTGCATTCGTTAAGGAAATTTGGTAGTCCTCTATAAATGTTATATCTCTCTAATGTTGAAGCATACTATTTATTATATAAGTTGTATAGGTGATTATTGATTTGGATGCATGTTAGATTAGGGATTGGGATGGGGGGGCTCATGAATGAAACTGATACAATAAGTTTAAAATGGGAATTATTTTCCATTGCAAGCCATGAGAAGGAGGTGGGAGACATTCAGAGCCTTCAGTCTGTAAAAATGCTTCCATTATCATAAAATTTTCTCTAGCTATATGCGAGAATGACATCAATGTTATCATGAAGATAATATAAATTGATAAGCCTCCATTAGTGAGATTTTCTACCAATTTTACGTACAATATGAGTGGATTATATCTAGTTGTTACCCATGCATTTCTTACCAAAGCTTGATTTTGTTGGTAGGAAATAGACATTATTTTTGGTACCAGGAGGATGGAAATTAACATCAACAAAGTAGGCCTTGCAATGAAAAATGACACTTAAACTTTTCTCATTAGAAGTTTGAAATAGGTCATGGAAGGTCTAACAAACGTAGAGATTACATTATTGTTAAGAGGAGTGAAGTTGATTAGTCACACATTGCCATGGAAGTGAGCTATTTTGTTATTTTTATATGCACACCCTTAATAATGAAATGTCTTAAAGAGAAGGGTTTGTAGACAAAGACATGCATGTATGGTGGGGCATGTGAAGGATAGTTTGGCACTCAATTGGCATTGATAGTGAATAAATTTTGAATAGATACACATAGATTGAGTAGGTGAGATAGACCAATGAAAAGTACCACATGGCAGAATATTTGAGGTAATCAAAACATTGTATGTCATGAAGAGAACTTAGAAGAAAAGGTTGAGAAGCTGCATAAGGTTAGTTGGATGGTTAAGATGATTGTGATTGCGACTTCACAACTATTAATAAGCAATTAAGGAAAACTACCGAGAAGTGGAGATAGCCACTAATCTCCATTTCTTTGGTTAAGTCTAGTGGTTATCCTTACAAGTGGAGATGAAGACATAAGCTTGATCACAACTTCGTGATAGCTAGCATGTGGTTAGAATCAAGGGTAGAGATGAAGAGAAAATGGTTAACACTATGTGCTAAAATTTTGACACACTTCTATGATTCATTATATCTAGGATTGCTAAAAAATGAGGTCTAAAATGGTGACTCATAGCTCTCTACTCATGGAGTGCAAGGATTTGTAATGGAGGCCCTCAGTTTGACCTAGTTTGTACCCATGTAATTACACCATAAAAAATGAGATTCAAGGATCAAAATGTGCATGCAAATGAAGATACAAGCTACTCTAAATGATAACAATGAAAGAAAATAACAATGCAAGATTAATCTATGAAAGAAAATATGACTCTAAGCTAATATGGAAATGTAAGGATGAAACATGATGATGGAAGCCATGGATGCAAGAGAGAAGAAGACAAGAAGAGAGAAGTTACAATGAAGATCCAATGTCCAAACCCTAATGCTCAAACTTCTCCTCCAAAATCACTCTCCTAACCTGCAACATAACAATACTATAACAACTAACATCTATTATTCTTCTTATGAAATGAGAAGGAGAGGGCTCCTTATATAGTCAATTGTGGAGGTGGGATGGTTCTCACAACCAATATGGGATAATACGGCTTGATCCGCGTGAGACAAAATTCCACCAATGAGAAAAGAGAAGTGTTTGACAAGAAAGTGGAAAGAGGAAATTAAGGAATCCACTTAGAAATATGTGCATTTAAGTGTAGAGAAAAAAAGATTTATTTATTTATTTTTATTTCATTTTTTCATCACAAAGAGATATTTAAGCGAGGATTTTATTTAATCAAAAGGGAGCAAGTTCTTTTAATTAAATAGGATCTATTTTAATTAATTAAAAGAGAAGTTTACTTTTAATTAAATAAAATTTAGAATAATATGATCAAACCTTAGGAAATATTGAAATAATCAAATTAATTGCAATTTGATCAAAGAAAATGATTTAAATTGATGTAATAAAATATTGCAATGCATTGATTCAAGAAATTGATAAATTGAAGAATGGGGGCCAATAGTCTAGGTGACCATTTTAGGGTGCATACATTTGCCCCTATTTGACTACTGTGTGATCATTTTAGGAACACATGTAATCAAAGAATGTAGTTCAAGTGTGAGGTTGATTTGGGATCACAAAACAACACAAATGTGTGGTCAACTTAGGAACACATCTGGAAAAAGAATACAATTTTTGATAATAATTTTTTCTTGACAAAGACAAGGTTGTCCCATGTAGAAAAAAGATTGATAAAGCTAAATCAAGGATTAAAGTTTGATAGGTACTATCCCCTTGTAATTGAAATTAAAATGAAATAGAGGAGAAACAACACATTGATAAATTTGATCAAATCAAACTAAAGCTAAGGTTCTTGATGTAAAATGAAAATATAAGAAAATCACATAACTAAGGTAGATCATCAAGCATGAAAGATTATGCCCTAAAGTTAAATTAGAAGAAAAGAAGTGAGGTGAAAGAAAATAGAAGATAAAAGAAGAGGTGGAAAGAAATGGAAAGAAGAAAGTGAATTTTCCTCAAGAAAGAGAATGCCTCAAAATCAATCAACTATTTAAGATAGAAAATTTTGATTGAGATCACAAAAGAAGATAAGGAAATAAAGATCAAGACATGACCACAACTGATTAAAAGTCAACAAGAAAGATGAAGGAAAACCCTCTCAAACTCATAATGCAATGTAAAATTGCAAATTAACATGAAGTCTAGCAATGCAAGCTACATGAAAATGCAAAGGTGTACTTGCAATAAAGAAACTATAATATAGGATTTTGTGTTCATCATTCATTAGAGAATGCAAAGGAACTTATTTCTATCATTAGGCTAATATTAACAGACATAAAAAATTCACATAATTATCACTAGTCACAAGTGCAATTATGAAGATATGAATGTGATTTACATCAGATTGAAATGTGGAAAGATTCTAATATAAGCATCAAAGACATAAAGGTCAAGATGACTTTGATGTTATCTTACCCAATTTAATGTAGCAAAACCATACTCCCATCAAGGCATAGATGTCGGGATGACCATAAGAATGATTGTGCAAAAAATAGTCAAGGATGATGCCTCAAATATCCTAAGTGTTTCAAGAGGACAACAAGAGACACTCTAGAGATTTAAGACCATGCCTACAAGTAGAAAGCACAAAAAAATATCCCCCATGCCACAAGTCCTCTAGCTATGCGTACTGGAGAGACTTATTAGACAAGGACACTTAATGAAAATTAATAATAGTCAACACACAAAGAAAAGATCATGACATAGCTCAAGCATTAAGTATTTGTGTTTTAAAAATTTAAGTGTGTTAACTAATAAAGAGTTTCAAGAGATTCAAGGATCAAAATATGCATGCAAATGAAGATGCAACCTAATCTGAATGATAACTATGCAAAGAAATGCAAGAAAGGAAATCTGATCTAGATGGGTTTTTTATCAAAGATAGGAGGAGAGTCCATGTCTATATTATAACCGTAAGGATATTTATTTATCATTATGTTGACATTCTCTTCTACCATTTCAAGAATGTTGACAATATTCTCCACATTCATGTAGGTGTAATTGATCTTAGCTTTGTCATTCTTAGGTTTAGTGGTTCCCCCCTTATCATGCTTGGGAAAATGTTCTTTGAAGGCCATGTGATCAAAATTAGTGTTCAATCCATCCACTTGAAGCTTACCATTATCAATAAGATCTTGAATGATATGCTTGAGTTTCCCACATTTTTCAACATTATGTCCAAAGCCATTGTGAAACTTGCAATAGGCTTTGTCATTCCACCACCATGGCTTAACCTTAGGTATACAAAACTTTGCAAGATCAAAAGGATGTATGAAGTTGTGAGCAATGATATTTGTCAATATCTTGTCATACAATTCACCAAATGTTGCAAAATCTCACCTTTCTCCCTTTGGCCTATCTTGGTATCTTGGCTTACTTCATTATTGATTAGCACTAACCAAATGAAGGACACCTTGATCATTAGATTTGGAGGAGTCCACAACCCCATCATTTGCCACTTCTTTATTTATATTCCAATATGAATTCTTTCCTTTATCTTTGTTGTTGTTACTTTGGCCATTGTTGTTATTGTTTCCATGTTTGGAAAAAATTCCTTGTTCTTTAAAACATCCTAAATTCTAAATGTGGTTTCAACCATCATGTCAAAAGACTCAAAAACCATCTTCTTAACTTCATACCACATTTTGGGAATCATGTTGCTAATAATAATTTCAATCTTCTCTTTTTCAAGGATAGTCCTAGAGTAGTGAGAGCATTTTCATCTCCATCTTTGAAAGAAAGTGACAAAGGATTCTCCTTGATTTTTCTTCATGTTACACAAGTCCAATAGGGTGACATATCTTGAAAGGTTTTACACAAAGTGTTGAGAAAATCTCTAAACAAGCTCTTTGAAATTCTTAACAGAAGGAGTTATGTTGGTGAACCATTCCATTGCTTGACCCTTAAGACTCCTTGGAAATAATCTCATAAGGTATGAGTTTTCATGATGAAATTCAAAGCTCATGGTATAAAACTGACACACATGATCATTTGTATCCCCATTCTCATCATACTTGTTATATTGGGGGATCTCAACCTTTCTAGGAAAGTCTTTCATATCAATGTTCTTATCAAAAGGGTTAGGACAAATCAAATCAAGTGAGAAGGAACTATTAGGTGCCATGAATTTGTCTACCATACTCTTCACTTGATTAATCTATTCTTCCAAAGATGGATCTTGCTTCCTAATTCTTTTTTTGTCTACATCATAGTTGAAAAGACCTTTAGTGCCTATATCAATTAAATTCTTTAGGAATGCATCTTTGTTTTGATATATATAATTCTTCACATACTCTTGGAAAGAAGGATCTTGTTGCATTATCATGAAATCTAGAGAGTCATGGTCAAAATTTGAACTACCTCCTCTGTATTGTGAACCATGGTGAGCATGTTGCATGTAGTGCCTGCCCCTAGGTCACATTTTTGTTATCATTGTCAAACTCTTTTAGGGCTAGTTTTATGTTGATGGTTAGCAACATTGTTTTGATACTATCAGATATTGTGCTATGGATTCAGTTGATATGTGATGAGATTACTTAGACTCTACATTTCATGTATGCATGATGATTATTACATTGCTTTCAGTTATTGATGATGATTAGATTAGATGGTTTATTATCACATGTGCTTTCTTATGGATACTTAACCCATACTTGCATGTGTATGGTGTGTGTGTTTGTTCTTGGATGGCATTTTTGATGTGGTTAAGGAAGGGAGTCGTAGTCACCTGCTAGTCAGGATCTACACGATGCACCACTTCCTACTAGTGCCTATTTAGCTTAACATATATATATATATAGTATGTACATACATGGATTTTATGCAGGTTGCAGGTACTAGGTATCGACTTCCCTGAATTGTCAGGATGAGCATACCCTATCGCATTATCTCAATGGTAAGAGAGGGGAGATAAATTCTCAAGTCCAAATTCCAGCCCTTTAAGCCATTTGTCCTAATTGGAAATTAGGACAAGTATCTGAGTTGAGTACCCTTCGAATATGTCAGATGATGTAATTCCTAATATTAACCCTTTTGGTTTGATTTTGTATGCATTTTGCTATAGTGGGTTTTTCGTATTTTATTTTATGAGTCTTTGGTGTATTTTCTATTAATTAAGCCTAATTAAAAGATTAAATTAATGGTTTAATTTAATGGAAAATTAATATGGTATTTTAATATTTATTTTATTTAATTAATTAAGAAATTAATTAAATAAAATAATTAAATTTGAAGATAAAAGTTATAATTTTAAAGTTGGAATGTGATAATATTTATTTAAGTTAATAAATATTTTATCAATTAAGTTTCAAAAATGAATTTAAAAGTGGAAAAGATATTAAAATTATTAAAAGATTCTAGATTGCATAATGTGTGCATGTGATTAAAATATAAATATATTAAGATAAAACAAGTGGAGTTATTAAAGTGAGTGCATGAGATATAAAAATTAATAAATTAAATTGAAAAGAGTAAAGTGAATATTAAATTAATTAATGTGCATAATATTTATTCACATAGGAGTATGCGAACTCTTGTGAGTTGTCATGTTGACAACACAGGAGTTTGCACTCTAATTATGCACGTGTTGTCAACAACATAGGAGTTAGTGCACAAATTAAACACATGGTGTCTACAACCTTATGACTCATCTAGAATGTTGGAAGAGACTCATGCTTAGTTGTCAACACCTTTTGGTTGCTTCTAGAGACATTCTAGGTGCTTCCTGAGAGTTCTTTATATTCAGGCACTCCTAGAAGCTTAGGGAGGGCATTTGGAGAGCGTTTGGAGCGTGGTTGGAGGATCAGGAACGTGGGAGAAGGAAGGAGCTTGCTTTGTGGATTTTGAGGAGAAGTGATTTAGCATCAGTGTCATGGTAGACACTTGTGACTTTGCTTATGTTATTTCTGCTTCTTGCACTTCCTATCTTCTCCGTGTCTTCTGAATGCTTTCTGAGGATTTTTTCATATCTTGGTTGTATGCATTTTGTCATGGATATTCAAATTCTTTATGTGAGAAAACCCCCCATATGTGTAGATCTGATAAATTTATGAAACTAGGGTTTAGTTGCTTATAGATAACCCTTTTAGAAAGATTAACTGGGGAATGATCATTTTGGGGTTCTCGAAATTGTAAATCTACTTATTGAAAATGATAAATGATTTAAAAGTATTAATAATAATTTGTCAATAATTATTAAAAGAGGAGAGATATTAATATAGTTTTATATATTTAGAATTTAATAATTAACTTTATTAAATTTAGTTTAATTAAGGTTAATCAATAGAATATATTATAAATCAAAGTTTTTGAATAATGCAATTATTTGAGTTCATTGGAATTTAATGGGTAAGTTATGTATTGAAGATCAAAATTAAGTGGGGCGAGGGGGGTGGTTGAACTTAATTGATTCAACTGTTTAAACGAGATATCCACAGGGTAGAAGAGAGTCTTCTCGCTTGATATTAATCATTGAGTTATTAATTATGATATTAATAATTAAGTTGAATCTTAATTGAAATGATTATCGATAATACGGATTTGTTAAAGAAATGTTAGTATTCATTGAAAAGAATGACGAATGTGGTCATTATAGATTTATTAATAATATTTCCAATATAACTTGTTATTATATATTAACAAGTCATTATTGAATTATTAATATTAGAGAATTGGATTATGGTTGGCCTTTAACTTACAAATTATGGCTAGTTATTAATTGGGTCATTGATATGGTCATGTAATTATTAATTAAATTAATTAATTGAGAGTTAATTAAATTTAATTAATAATTAAGTTATGTAATAGAGTTTTAACTGACATGCTAATATTGATTCTTTTAATGAAGTTGTAAAGTAATTACATCAAAGTTGATAAGTCTGATTCTAATGTCTTGAATAATGACTTTAGATATTTTAATGATTGTTAGTAATGATTTAATCGAGAGACATAAGTTTTAGTGATATTTAATTGAGTTTTAATTAAGAACTATTAGAATGATATAGAGTCATGGATTGTGTACGTTATTAATTAATTTAATTATGTTATTTAATTAATATTAATTAATAAAGCATGGTGTTAAAGTAAGTTTTAAAGACTAGTCAATTTTGGTTATGTTTGGAGAAGTTGAATTTATATTAACGAAGAGTTATTCAATTAGTAACATTGATCTTAGCAAAATTAAGCGAATGATTTTATTAATTGTCAGATGATTTAATGAGTAAATATTTATCCTTCAATTATTCTTAGAATGTAATTTTAAATAATGGAAGGATAATGTTATCGAGGGAACAAACGGGTTGACTTGTAGGTCAAATGATTAATCTTAATTTACATGAAGTATACTTGCAAATAGAAACTGAAACCTCCATACTCAATTCAACTATGTAATTTTAGCAAACTCAAACATGTGCTTAAATTGTGTTTTCTCTATGCTTCTTGTTTTAGGTTTTGGGTTGACTAGTGTTGACCAGTTATAGGATGTCTACCAGAGGCTCGAGGGTTATGATTGTGTTGGCATGTTGATGTTGATCTCGATCTTTTCTAAACCCAACCATGGTGATGTGATGGTATGCTCTATGAGATGTTTGTATTTACTAATTGTTTTTGCTCATCAGTCTTCTTGAGTGAAGCTGAGTTATATGTGTAGGAGACACTTGACCTAATTATTTTTTAGTCATCGATCAGTTATACTTGGATTACTTTCTAGTCGCCATGATGGGACTGAAATGTTGATATATTTCTTGATGATGTCATGTTGTGACATGTTTTGACTCAACCATTTTGGAGTCTTTGATTAGTATGATTTTGAGATATACTTTGGTTATTGAGAACCAATGATTATTTTGATTATCAATGATACCTTCAATTGCCAATAGAGAACTATTGTGGTCATGATTATCTATGGATGCTTTTTATTTTCTCATGGAGATTTGATGTTCTTATTATGGATTATCTTTTGGTATTTTTTTTCAGTCACTTGTATAGGACTGTGGTGATTATGAGATTTATGATTCCATGAGCTTAGGGTAGGTTATCTACTTGTAGTGTCGGGAAGTGGCTTGCAATGGTGGCTAAGGCCCTAAGTGGCTGCCAGGGTAACTCATTATAAGTTGTTTTAATAAGTGAAAACATTTACACTAAATGGGGATTAAATGAACCTAAAAAGATAATTGTTTATGTTCTCGCCCATGCCTCAAGTACTAGTACAGACTAGGATGGGAGTAGAGAGAATGCTTGGTTGCGACCTTGCATTCCATAGTATGCCTTGTCATTATGAGAGGATACTAGTGGCCGCATAAGGATCAGTAGGGACCCTACAGTCCTAAGCTAACTTCTAGGGTAACTTCTACATGATTTATGTGATGACACTTGCCTGCTTATAGAGTAGGTTTCCTACATGTCATTGTGTGCCTCTGGGATTAGATGTCAATTTTGTGATTGGAACCTCTGAGTTAGTATACTTTTAGAATTCCTGGACTTAGAGAGTTTTTGTGCTATGTGATTTGATAACCTATTTGGGACTTGAGATTATCTCCTCAGTGCGGTGGGAGTGGACCATTTAGGTACCACACGGTTGGGTGGTAGTGCTTTATCACTCTTACCATTTGAGATCCATCTAAGACACCATGGCTAGAGTATTCTTTTTTGGCATTTATCTTCATTTTGTTCTTGGTTTATGATGATGGACATGTATCCTTATATTGATGATTTGCATCTGTTGGATGATATTATCTTATGCTTTATCTTGCATGTTAGATTGCTTTCTGCATATGATGTAGTATGATTTAAGAGTGACATTCCTACTATGTTAATACCGATGATCTCTTCGGTGATTTGGAATGTTATGCACGGAGGGATGGCTAGGATTCACGATGGTCTAATGATGCTATTTACGGTTGGGAGGAACTATGCACTTAGTTAATTATGTTTATGATAAATGGTTATCCTTTATGATGGATGTTTTTATCTTTTATGATGATGTATCATGTGATTACCTTTATTTTATTGCATTTGCATCATAGATTAGATTTAGAATGATGATATACTTTATCTCACACATGTATATTCTTTTAAGCCTTTCATACCCTGTGACATGTACAGTGGATGATTGGGCAATCTAAAATGTAATGTATGAACATTGGACTTTTCATTATTATTTCATGTGGATGTAGTGTTAGATGGAATTCATTAATAGTTAATTTAGATGTGATTCAACGTTAAGGGATCCTTAAGGAATGCAACCTGTTATGTATATCATGTTTACTTTTATTTGGATTGTTGCTATTGCTTCCATTATTGTGAATGTTATGAATGGTATTACTTTCATGTTTTAAAAAGAAATAAAAAAAAATGCTACCAAACTTAGTGAAACTTTAGGTTAATTCTTTGGATCTCTTGGCGGGGCATTACATTGCAAAGGTTGTCTTGAAATCCTAGGAGGTGTTGGTCTCCTATAATGATCATGTCTTGAAGCCACTCTTCCTCTAGGGCTAGGAGATCATGAAGGTGTTTTTGAGTGACTTCCACAAAGTGGAGTCTTGGGAGGGGTAGATGGAGAAGAATTGTTTCCACCACTAATATGCACATTATTGAGTTAATCATTTAAGTTGTTGTGCTATGAGCCTATCTTGATCCTCTTGAAAAAATTTCCTTTCTATTTCTAACAAATATTTTATTTCTTCTTCTATACATTTAAATTGCTCTACCTTCATAGCTTGTTCCTCCAAGAAGGATTTATTTTCATGCCCGAGTGTCTTATGTCTGTCACTTGTATACATTTCAAATGATTTGAGCAGTGAACTTGGTTTTGACTATCTAAATAAGTTTTTGGTATATGTTGCATTCACATGAGCACTAAGAGGCTCATTATCTTGGTCTTCATGTTGTGATTGGTTTTTTCTATAAGCTTGCCTCTTATCTCTTTCAATTTTTTGGTATGCATCCAAATATATAGTTGAGATAAGGGATGAGACTAGTCAATTTTCATGAAAGGAATTGCCAACAAAATAGTATCTCGATGTTTTTCAAATATGTCATCAAGGTGTTCATCCATTCCTTCCCTTTCTCATCAAATAACTCATATCCATATTTCAATGATAAGGTGCTAAGGGTGTACTCAACTCACGAAGGTGACTATTGGGATCAAACCAAACTTTTGGGGTAGTCCTAGGTGACTGATCAAATACAAGTTCTTTTCCCTTATGTCTTTGGTGATTTTGAACTAAGGGTAATTGGTTAAATACTACTTGAGGTCACTTTCCTTGATCTACTTGATATCTTGTTGTAACCAACATGACAAAAAAGGTACTAGTTGATAGGGTAACCCTAAGAAATGTTAGTACCAAACTAGGATAGTAAAAACACTTAGTTGTCCAAAAGAGAGATGATAAGATAGAATTTCTGCAATAGACATAAAGCAATACTTCCATAGAGGTGCCCACTACTTTGGGTGAATATCCTAGCACATATAGATCAGGAGGATGATTTACCCAAATTATAATTAATTGAAATTAAATTTGAGTGGAAGTGAATAGACAAGAGATTACTAAGACTCTCAAAGTGTGTTATCAAAGAATCCAAAGGTTTATCTTCTCAACAAGGATGGTTTCTATCTCATCAACTCCAAGCAAGGTCACTCATAAAATCAAAGATTAATAATTCAAGAGGTCAAAACACAACAATTAAAGGTGAAAACAAGCTTCTAATAGTGGGGTAAGTGACCTAATCTAACCCAGATCAACCAAGGAGGACTAAAAATGATAGGATAACAAATCGAGAAAGGTTTCAACTTGAGAACTCAATTTTATTATTCATTTTAATTGACCAACTGGATGTATCAATAGATTTTTATCATAAATTAGGCACACAAGAAAATAATTAGGGAGTTCAAGAAAATATCTACAAGCAATGGGCAAAGGACAAAGAAATCTTGTGCATAAACAAGAATAGTGTCTTAGTCTAAATCTAATCCCTAGAACCACTATTGTGTATGTTATCAAAATGTTTTCCAATCACACACATAGTCCTATAAAAGATAAATTGGGATACACTATGGTTCTTAGTAATGGTCAACTTTATAAATCTTATAATATCAAGTGGGAAAAATATGATCTTGATGCACTAGGGTTTTGACATATTTCAAGAATTTAATCAATCAAAGATGCTAAGGAAATCTGATAGCCCAACAAAAGACTACACCTGTGGATATTTCTTCCACAAGGATATTTATATAGGTGGTGTTGTTACCATGAAAAAAGTGGATACTACCACTTGAGGTTCTACCCATGTGGTTTACCCAATAAAGGGAGTGTCTAATATGGTTAAGCCTCTCTAATCATTGAAGACTCACAAAATTGGACCACTTGGGGACTTAGTTTAGATTCAAGGGTTCCAAGTTTTTGATCTGCCCAAAAGGGAGCAAAGCATCTTCTCTAGCCTCTTCACCTCACCCAAACATAGAAAATAGATTCATTGACACACTAATTTGAAATTACTTCACTAAGGTTTGGAAAGCCAACAACAATCACCACCAATCTCAAGAGAGAAAGTACCAAAAAATGTGGAAGATAAACCAAGTGAGACAATGAAATAATATCAAAGCCTTCCCTACCTAAAACGATATTTATCGTCAAGAAGAGCTTCACATGTAAGGAAAGAAAATGAAGCATACTCTCTCAATATCACCACAAATAGTATTCATAGGGTCTAATTACTATGTAAAAATTAAATGTAAGTTAATCATTAAATGCCCTTTTTTAAATTTTGATTTTTGACCTAGTCAACAAGATTAGACCTATATGCTATAAATTAGAAACCAAAACCCTAAATATAGAAAATAAACCCTTATTAAAAAATAGAAACCTCTGCAAAAATGTCAAAAATTTAGAAAAATATTTTCATTTGTGCCCTAGGGATCCATTTTGTCAAAATAAACTAGTTTTTGTAAATTGAGTGTTTGAGCCCTCATATGAGCTCTAAACTCAAAACACAAACAAGTAGACCTATTTAGAATTTAGAGATCTTTCCAAAAATTTAGACATTTTGAAGAAATTTGCTAATTTTCACCCAAAAATGATTTTTCATGAAAAATAAATAAAAAATTATAAAAAATACAGATTACCTTAGAAAAACCTAAATTTTTAACTAAAGCTTCTCTAAGATGTCATCAACCTCCAAAAAATATTTCAGAAAAAAACACCAAGTAGTTTGGGATATATTATCAAATCTTTAAGATATAGGGCTTTTCATCTCCAAACAAATCTGCACAAGAGGGTTAGCTTCAAAAATAGCCAAAACCAACATGTAAAGTTGGGTTGCCCCACGGTGGGGGCCAAAAAGGTGTGTTAAAATGTTGACCCACTTCTTTGAGTCATTATATCCAAGATTTCTAAAAGATGAGGTCTCAAATGGTGACTCATAGCTCTCTATTCATGGAGTGCAAGGGTTTATAATGGAGGCCCTCAGTTTGGACTAGTTTGTACCCATGAAAGTACCCCATAAAATGAGAGATTCAAGGATCAAAATAGGCCCTCAGTTTGGAATAGTTTGTACCCATGAAAGTACCCCATAAAATGAGAGATTCAAGGATCAAAATATGCATGCAAATGAAGATTCAAGCTAATCTAAATGATAACAATGCAAAGCAGTGCAAGAAAGGAGATCTAATCTATGAAAGGAAATAAAAATACAAGATTAGTCTATCAAAGCACATATGAATCTAAGCTAATATGAAAATGTAAGGATGAAACATGATGATGGAAGCCATGGATACAAGAGTGAAGAAGACAAGAAGAGAGAAGTTGCAATTAAGCTCCAATTTCCAAACCCTAAGGCTCAAACCCTAATGCTCAAACTCCTCCAGAATTGCTCTCCAAATCTACAACGTAACAATACTATAGCAACTAACATCTATTATATTTCTTATGAAATGAGAAGGAGAGGGATTCTTACATAGTCAATTGTGGAGGTAAGGGGCTTCTCACAACCAATATGGGATAATAAGGTTTGATTTGTGTGAGACAAAATTCCACCAATGAGAAAAGATTAGTGTTTGACAAGAAAGTGGAAAGAAGAAGTTGAGGAATCCCACTTAGAAATATGTGCATTTAAGTGTAGAGAAAAAAAGATTTATTTATTTATTTTTATTTAATTTATTTCCTTTATCCATCACAAAGAGATATTTAAGTGAGGATTTTATTTAATTAAAAGTGAGCAAGTTCTTTTAATTAAATAGGAGTTATTTTATTTAATTAAAAGAGAATTTTTCTTTTAATTAAATAAGATTTAGAATAAGATGATCAAACCTTAGGAAATATTGGAATAATTAAATAAATTACAATTTGATCAAGGAAAATGATTTGAATTGATGTAATAAAATATTGTAATGCATTGATTCAGGAAATTGATAAATTGAAAAATGGGGGCCCATAGTCTAGGTGACCATTTTAGGGTGCATACAAACATGAATTCTCAATAATTAGTTGGTTGTTAAAGGTAATTATGGAGATGTAGAGATAAAGTGACATATGGTAGGGAATGCTAACAAGGTGATGAGATGGTAAATCTGACCTATACAAGATCGACACATGGTGCCTAGGTGGAGTTGATTAAGGGTTTGACCTAGTGTTTTGGATGAAAATAAAAGTGAAGATTGAATTTAAATAATATAATCCCTTCAATTGTGTATGCACGATAAGAATTATATTTCTAACTTTTAATATAGTTAAGACTATATAAGTTTTAAAATTTTCACATTTTAAATAGCTTGTTCATGGCTAATGGTCAAACTTTTGAAATGCATACTAGGGGGTTATTTGTCTCCATAATATAGGGTGTTATATATGGTTGGAAAGGGGAGAAGATGAAGTTTTCAAATTTGCAATCAGAGAGTGTGTAGGTCATCAGTGGTGAAAGATATGGGTAGATTTTTAAAATTAAGGGCATTCTCAGTGAAACAATTATTTTTCATGACAACACTTTAGATTTAGTTAAAAGATAGATATAGGATTTTGTTGACTTCAGAGTTGGGGAAAAAGTTCATAGGTGTATTATTATGCCTCTAAAGCTATTTGACATGTGTTTTAGCCTAATTTTAGTAGCATTTTGTCTTCTTGCAAATTATATGTGTTTTCCATTAGTTTGAAGATATTTTAATCACATGGTAGAGGCAAAATGATGGGATCTAATTCTTAGTTGAAGGAAGTGAGAAGAGAGAGGTTCTGCAATAGAAAGTGGAATATTTTCAAGTGAACAAGTGGTAATTTCAGACTAGATCTAGGAATCCTTCCTTTTCTACTTATTCTTTTCTTTTCTCTTTCTTTAGGGTTGGTTTGTTCCAGTCTATTGAGAAAAGCTCTAGTTGTGTATCCAACATTCTCAACACATTGTTTCTTTCTATGAACAACATTAATGGAGTTTTAGAGGAAAGTTCTAATCTATTATTTATTTCATGAGTTATTTTTATACATCCTTAATGTATTTCATTTCAAGAAAATGAATAGAAAATAAGAAAAGCATTTTAGTTTCATTCTAATTCTTGTCTCCTATCTCCATTGTCTATAATGTTTTTTGGTTTATAAACAAAGTGCTTAAATCTAGTCGTAGCCCCTTAAAATAGTATGCCTGGATAGGATTTTTCATTGGTTCAAGGAACCAAGTAAATTCTTACTTATCTTTATAGGGTTATAGGTCTCATGAGAAGGATATTTAATGAGTATGAGATTCAATGTGAACACTGATGTATGATTCACAAAGTGATAGGATAGATTTGAGATCTTGATGTATGAGATATGTTACTAATATTATGGATGTATGTTTGTGATTTGTGGAATTTACAAATAGATAAGGCACTAATTAGTAACATGATCATCAAGTTTATTATTGTTTCATATGTGGGTTGTGCTAATTCAAATCTTATAATCAATATCTTCTCCCTTTCTATTTCGGAGTTGAAAGGATACTCTCACTCAACTTATGGATTTCATAGGTTTTGCAATTTTCTAATACACATCTCTATTATTACATGATTATAGGAGAAATAAGGGTTTAATCTACTTTGTATAGATTCCTATGTATTCTTTGAACTGGTACCATATGATTGAATCTAAAGGTTTACCCACCTAGGTTTTGTAGAGCCTAAAGTAGAAGGAATTCAACCTTATAGTTGGCCCAAATTATGTTCTTGTGCATTCATTATAGGAGTTAGCTGCCCTTAGATGCATTCTAATCTAGTTATTTGTTTATTGAAAGACTACTAAATCAAGAGCCAACAAAATGATGACTCTACTAGGGAAGTATTGAATTTGTATAGTAGGCAAACCTTGAGAATCTAAAAAGAGATTCAATACAACAAAAATAAGTCCATGAAATAACTTGCAGATTTCAAGTTTCAAGTTTCTTACTCAAAAATCATGCATCCCAGTGGATATCTTATTCATTGACAACAATAGTTTTGAAGAATTGCAATGATTGTTACATTGGGATCACTTGAAAGTTTTACAAATTTTCTATTAGTATCAACAATTGATGTTAAGTTTATCTCACTTAGTCAAGAAGTATGAAATTCCAAAGTTGCTGTATAAAGTTTTTCAAATACCTTCTATAAATTTTAGACCAAATTGTTGTATTATGCAATTTGAGAAAATATTTTGTCAGTAAGTGAGTGATGACTTGAAGTTATATCTCTGTAGTGCACTGTGAAGTTGAAGATATGATGAATGATACAACAATTGGAATGTAGATTTGAAGAAATGATCTAAAGTTCTTGACAATGGTTGAAAAGATTATGTGAGATGTTATACAAGAGTTACTAAATCAGGATAGGATTTGAATTCTCTATTTTTTGTAGCATTGAGGTGGTTTGAAGACATCACATATTAAGGTATTTTTCACTTTCATGAGATTTCTTTTCCATGAAAGTAAGTTATACAAAAGCTTCTCCATTAAGTGATGTTTTAAAACTAAGTAGGAGATTTTTTTGATGCATCTCAACATACTTTATGAAAGATAGATTTAGTAAATGTATTCACATGTTGTATTATGTTCATAGATTTAATTGGTAGAAAGAGTTTTTAGGTCTGTTGCAAGTTACAAATTGGTATATGTGTTTTAAGGCTTACTTGCAAAACCTCCAAGAAGACCTAACTTGTCTTCTTCAAGAAGCTATCTCCTCTAGGAGATAAATATCTTAGATGATTACCTAAGACCTTACACAAATTATTTACTAAGAATTTCACTCCTTGTGCTTCACCTTGAAGGACAAACACCATTCAATTCTTCAATGCTTTCTCCTACACTTACAAAGCTTGAAGGGCCAACTCTTCACAAAACATGAATTCCATTGCAAGGGTGCTAAACATGTTAAAAAAATTCCATTTACTTTAATTTCTATCTATTTATAAGGATCTTCAAACCTTTTACCTATCAATTTCAAGACTTAGTCTTTAGGAAGCCTAATTAGGACTAATTCCAATTAACCCTTTACAGGGTGTTTTCTCCCTTTCTACTAAATTTTTTTCAAATGACCTATTAAAAAAATTAGGTATTTGGATACCCTTTTGGATTTTATAAAGGATTCTTTAGGTTTTTGACTCCTAGGTCATCCATACATTGGGTTTCTATTAACTAGGTACAATAGGGCTAAAAGGCCTAATTTATAGGACCTCACTAGTTTCTTGTTCAAAACCTACTCAAATGGATTGGTAGTCTCTAAATACTTATATCACATCAATATATTATCATACCCCACCTAGAAATATACTTTTTCCATACTGTACTTCATTCCCCTACATGAAATCTTCAACTATTCACTGTCAAACCACTGGCCAGGCACTAGAAGCTCACCTAGTGCTTGATCTTAAAAATAGAAAACCAACTCTTCATGAATCCTAATCCTATATATATATATATACACACACACACACACACACACACACACACACTTCTAATTACAAATTCTATATTATAACCAGTATTATAACAAAAATGAACTTCTAATTGAATGATCAAGTTGATTTTGTAATTAGAAGTTCATCTGATAATTTAAGCCTAGCCTATTCCCTATGATTTTAAGAATATGAATATAAGGGCAATTCTTCCTTTATATATATATATATATATATATATATATATATATATATATATATATATATATATATATATATATATATATATATATATATATATATATAGACTAATGAATCCCCTAAAAAATTCATCTACCCTTAAGAATATCCCATGGCTAGATTTCATGGGGGAGGCATAGAAAGACAAACTGGTCAGGATAGGACTAGGAAACTCTCTAAAACTAAATTTTTTTATTCAAGGCATTAAAAATGCTCTACAAAACTTTCTTACAAAAGAAAAAAGTCTTTAAAATACCCTATGAACACAAATATATCAATAAATCATGATATTCAATCTATTAGACAACACTGTCACACTAAAAAGCTCAATAATTACACAAAACCATAATTGCAAAGCTATTTTGCTATTCAAAAACTTAGTTACAATAATCTCTACCTCAAGATTTGAGCCTAGGAGAGTTTTTAGAGGTCATTATGCACATTTTTAGGCCTTTTTAGTTTATCCTCCCACTCTTATCTTTTGAGGTATCCAAAGTTTCCAAGTTGCATGCAACATTTGCAATAAATTGCCAATATTGTCATGACAACTTTTTGGCATCATTTACATTCATTAGTCTAGCTAGAATATAGGGCCTCTAAGACATGTAGTTCAAAGAACTAACTCCACAGATGACCTTAAAACATTCTCCAAACATCTCTCATGTGTTTCAGACACATTAACAACTCTAAGTTTCTAAGCCTAACCTATCAAAAGCAAGTAACAATGACTGCTTGGTAACCTAATCTAACACTAACTCACCTAGTCCACATTGAAAGACCTTCTAAGGTTAAAAAAAAACTCACACTACTCTAACTTGGCCAATATTAGATACAAGCCAAAATGACATAAATAATGGAGCTTAGCCTAGGTGCTCCTGCACCATCCTCCTCTAAACAAAAGAATTCAATCTCTCTTTGGATTTATTAAGGTAGGATCAACTCCCATCTTCTTAAACTCAACTTCTTTGATCCATACTACATCAACATCAGATTGAACATGCCACTTGATCAAGTTTTCCTTGTACTCCTTTGTTCTTTGTCTTTTTGTAGACTTTAGTATCGAGTATATTATCAGCCTTCTTAAATGTCGTAGAAGGTATTTTTAGCTCTTCCACACCATGGATTACTTCAATGAGACTTTGATCCATATTTTATGGTGATCATTTATAAGGAACTAGGTCTACAATGTTGAAGATAGGGGATACTCCACTATTCTTTGGCAGCTCCACTCTATAGGCATTGTTCCCATACTTTTCCAAGATAGGACATGGACCTATCCTCCTCATTTATAGCTTGTGTAGGACTCCCTTATGAAGTTTAGACTTGTTTAGATGAACCATCACTAAGTCTCCAACTATGAATGGAATCTCTCTCCTAGTCTCATCCACTTTGGTTTTAAGCTTCATGGTGTTCTTAGTCAATGTATTCCTTACTGTGCATGAATCTCCTACATTGCATAAGAAAAATTATCAGCATATCCACTTCCCTTCACTCCATCCTTTAAGTCTCTTAGCTCATAGAATCCTCTATGATTTAGACCATATACTATCTCAAAGAGGCTCTTCCCTATTAACTTGTTCATAGTGTCACTATAAGCATATTCAACCTATCCAATCAATTGATCCCATTGTTGACCATATCCTTAGTCAAGCAGCTTAATAGATTTCCAAGGCTTTTATTTACTACTTTAGTTTGACCATTAGTTTGGGGATGGTATACAGATCCAAATGATAAATTAGTGCCCAACCTTTGCCAAAGTGTCTTTGAAACATGACTCATAAACTTTGTGTCTCTATCTGACAAAATTCTCACAGGCAACCCATAGATTCTTACCATCTCTCTGAAGAAAAGAGAGACTATTTGGCTAGCATCATTAGTTGTCTTGCATTACAAAAAGTGATCCATATTGCTAAATTTTTCCACAACTACATAAACACTATCCATGCCTTGTCTTGTCTTGGGTAACCCAACTACAAAATCCATGCTTAAGCATTCCCATGGCCTAGTGGGAATTGTTAATGGTTGATATAGGCTTACATTTGAAGAAATGCCTTTGTCCTTTTGACACACTTTGCAAACTTCAACATACTTCCTAACATCAAGGTTCATCCTTTACTAATAATATAACCTTTGAACAAGTTCTTGGGTCTTAGTGATTCCAAAGTGACCACTCAAAGCACCATTGTGCTTTTCCTGAATCAAATTATCTCTAATAGACCCTCTAGGGTCACATAACTGTTTGCCCTTAAATAAAAGATCACTTTGCAAAGTATATTCAACATATTTTCTATGGAAATGATTCTTGTATTCATCACATGCCTTATAAATATATGCAAAGTCTTCATCATTAGCATATAGATCTTTGAAGTGATCCATCTCCATGCTCTTCAACTAAATCTCTTGGATAGTGAGAGCTCTTCTACTCAAGGCATCTACCACCTTATTGAGTAGTCATTTCTTTTGCTTGATATTAAAGGTATAAGCTTGTAGGTATTCAACCCACTTTATATGCTTATGATTGAGTTTCTCTTGAGAATTCAAAAAACTTAGACCTTGATTGTTTGAATAGAGTATGAACTCCTTGGGAAGCAAATAGTGCCTCCATTTACTTAAGGCCTAAACTAATGCATACATCTCAAGATCATAAGAAGAATACTTCTTCTTATCTTCACTCAACTTCTCTAAATGAAAAGCCACTGGTCTACCCTCTTGGCTTAGAAAAACTCCAATAACCACATTGCACTAGTACAAAAACAACAACATATGACTAAACAAACTATTAAAATTTGTAAATCTATGACCAATTTTGATCACATGATCATTGGTAGTTTATTTCTAGTCATAAACATTGCAACCAAATTTGTGACTAAACTATTTTAATCATTAATTTGGTCAAAAAAACAATATATTACTAAATAAACTACTAAAAATTGTTGGTATGTGACTAATTTTGATCACAAGACCAATAGTAGTTAATTGTTAGACATTTATCTCCCAACCAAATTTATGACTAAACTATTTTAATCATTGATTAGGTCATTGATTTAGTCATTTATTGTTTTTACTTACTAGTTTATATGGTAGTTTATTTAGTAATCTTGGTAGTTTATTTGGTAGAATATTTGGTAGTATACATAATAGTATATTTGGTACTTATTTTGGCAGTGTATTTACTAGTTTATTTGCTAGCATATTTGGTAGTTTTTTGGGTAGTATATATGGTAATATATTTGGTAATATATATTGTAGTATATATGGTAAAATATTTGGTAGTTTATTTAATCATTAATTTAGTCATAGTAGGGCACGATGGAATTGAACCACCATCCTCCTACTTATAAAGTAGGTGCTCTTCCATTGAGCTAGTACCCTTTAAAGAATAATGCAAAAAATAACAAAGTTGTCTTCTCAACATTAGATCTACCATGATCATGGTCACTATAACATGATATAGTCTTCTCAAAGAACACAAATTTTAGTTATTATGAAAAATAATGATCAAAATCTTTATCAATAACAATTCAAAAAAAAATAATTCTTCTATTAAAGCATTTTAATATTATATTTCATGTCAATTACACTCCTTTAAATTATTGTAGTGATAGCCTCTTATAAAATATAATTTGGAGCACTTTGGCCACACACAACTATTGTTTCTTGTGCTAACTTTTTAGAAAAAAGACACAAATGATTATGCAATTTATGCCAAGAAAATAGACCTTTGCATTAAACAAAAACATCAAACCCCATTAAACTTCATATCAAACTAGCTATTTTTTCTTTTGATAGTCTCTGGAATAATTGAGACTAACTTGTGTGCATTGTAAAATAAGAGTCGCTTGTTGTAATGACGAAATGTAATCACCATAATAATACTAATGTCAAGAGCATGAAAAAGCCACTTATGGTGGATTTATAGAGGACACATTGAACTATGCTAATTCCTATCATGACCTAAAAGACTATTTTTTGGGAGGAAATGTTTGTGAGGAAAAAACAAAAGACTACAAAAAAAAATTGATCCAACATGCTTCAACTCCAATAATAACAATGCAACCAAATTTCTTGTCCCTATAATTCCACTAGACAAGTCCAAACTGATTACAACGGTCGAGATGTGAACGTGTTGAATAACATCTATTGAACCTTTGACTCAATTAATTTTTTCAAAGACATTGGAACTACATGTGGCAGAATAGAAAATATAATCAAGAAAAGAAAATATTAACATCATATTTACACTTTGTATGAACAAAATCTTGAATTCTATTCAACATGGTTAGAAGGTGTAAATAGGGTTCATTAAAATACAAAATGAAAAAAAAGGTTCAATAAATGTAAACTTTTCCAAGACAAGATTCAAAACCTTGGTTAAATCATTATTAGCCTAACACAAATATTAGAGACCATTAAAAAAGTATCAGCTTGAACAACTTGTATTATCAACAACTCCTTATCCCTCCATGCTACAACAACTGACCAATCTAGAGAAAGAAAAATAATAGGACTAGTTCATTATAAAACCCATGAATCTTGAAGCATGAGAATGGACAAGAAATACATATTTTTGAATGAAAGATGATATCTTACCTTTGCAAGTGATGAATTTACTAGCAGTTTATGCAACAAACAAAGGAACTTAACCATCTCTACTCTAAAAATTCTTGCTAAAAGAATCAATTTGTATTCCACTCTCTATCTACATTCTCCAAACAATAAAAAGGAAGAAATATTTTTTCTTTTCTTCTAATCGCTTAACCTTAAAATATTTTCTCTACCAATATTTTGAGCCCTTAGACATAAAATCTCTAATCAATATGTTGGACAAAGATAAAGCATAGAAGAAAAAGAAGGATAATAGTCCACTAATATTACTCTATAGCAATAAAATATCTAGATCAAACCAATTAGTGTAAGCACTCATTGAAAGAGAAGAAATCAACATTCACGAGGAAAATGACATCAAACCAGATCTTTTTAACTTACAATAGAAGACTAAAAACATTGTCATAGCACCACCTCAATAAGAAAATCTTATCATGAATGAAAAGGATTGAAAGTCATGTAGTAGCAAATAAGAATAAATAAGTCTAAGGAAGCAATCTTGAGTCAACAATATTGAAGCAAAAAAAAGTAGTGAACAGACTAATAATAAAAAAAATGGTAATTAGAGTTGTTAATAGACATGGAAAGGTGTCAATTGTAGCTTTGAAAAGTTCAGAAAAGAAAACAAATCATGCAATAATATGCTACTAATTACTTTCAGGCAAAAAATGGAAATGTGTGGAGATGGAGGAAATAAAATCTTTAAAGCCTTCAAAAGTATTTTTTTCATGATTTTTTTTTCATTTTCAATTCATTCTATCTTAACTAACTTAGAGTGAGTCTATGGCTTAATTGGATATTAGCCAAACAAGTTTGATCCGAGTCTTTCTATTGTATAGTTGTACTTCAAAATTTTACATATGTTAATGATTTCTATAGTAGCCAATCCAATGGCCTTAATGAAGGTCAATACACTAATATTGTATAAGCAACCTAACTAGGTGTGGGGGAAGATGAGATTATCACTGATTGGACAAGAAACACAAAAACTAGAGCACACTTGTGCACATAGACAAAAATGAGAATGGATGAAATAAGTTGATTTCAATTGATTGCTACAAATTTATAATTTTTTCTCATTCTTAGGTAAACATTAAACTGAAAATTGTTTGGATAATATTGATTGACAATTATATAATGTTTATTATTGAGAAACATTTGTGGAACTTCATTTACATTGGAGCATCAACAAGGACTACAATTTGTTAGTAGATTTTCATTTTTTGACCAAATAGGAGTTCATACTCCTATACGATTGGCAGTACATATTATAAATAGTAAAACGTAGTTATTCTAATTTTATATAGAGCCAAACCACCATTGAAAAAGTATGGAAGAAAGCATAAAGTAATTAGTGGACATTTTTTACACAAGATTTAATAGTGTGTTTGTATTATGTACTCCATAATATAAATTATCAGCAATCAAACAAGTAGAAGATGCAAATCTTGCAAAGAAATGAATCATGATAGAGAAAAGGATATTTTAATGGAAATTTACAAAGATAATGAATCACTTGTTCTTGTTAAACTAGCTTCAATAGAAGTAGACAAGGAAAAAGTTGCTATTCTAAAAGAAAAAAAAGTTGCTACACTTAATTCTGCATAGGGTACAGATCAAATAAACAATAATATGGGTTCCTTCAAGGAGGAACTTGATGCTTCAAAACATAAAGAGACAGAGTTGGCCAAAATAGTTGGTGAAGTGGAAAATTTATAGGAGCTAAATTTAGCAAAAGAGTTATTCTCCCCAACATAGTCAAAGTTGTATGAAGGGCATGAATTCTAAAGATGCATATACTAGATCATTAAGATGTGAGATATTGTCTCCTTGAAAAATCAAATTTGTGGACATGCTGCAATAGTTGCATTCCATGAGATTACATCTCTTTGATGGATTACATCAAAAAGTTGACATGCCTTATATATGATTCCATATTTTTAATAAATGTCAATAAAAGAATTTCCAATTATAATATCTAAAAAAATTTCCCCATTCATTATGTTTTTATGGATGTTTATATCCTATTTCAAATATCATTATTTTGCACACGTAGAGAGGCTATTGGAAAAAAAATTGAATTAGAAGGGAGAGTAAATACTTGAGAATTAGATAATTTTTGAGGGGCCAAACCTCTAATCATCTTTAATAAGAACATATCCACAATATGATGATCAAATAACATTCACTACCTCCTATATGTACCTTACCTATGCCTAGATATCATGTAGGCCAACTTGGATACCTAATTATATTAGATAGGCCAACTCAACTACTTAAATAAGTCTATTTAATGAATACACAAGTTAGCCACACATGGCTTAATATAGACATGGTTAAGTGCCAAATTCAAAATTGGATTTAATGACAAGAAGCTTCAACATTTTTTTCCATAATGGAGCCCCTCAACTCTACGCTCCTGCCATATAGATTTCCATTTTTCTTTTCATGATTTGAGCAAAATTTTTTGGCATGACTAGTCTTTGACAATGGAAGAATTTGAAGCTTCAATTTGAATATTTGTCATGAAACTCTTTGACTTGAATTTAGAAGGATGAAAGAGAGGATAGGGGTAAATACATCCACTTTGACATAATTTGTGGCCATGATCTTTGAATGTTCATTCAGAGCCATTCTCATCAATGATTCAAAGTTTTTCTTGAGAGTTCTAGACCTCGTGATAATCAAAATATCCCACTACTTTGCTGGTAGGTTGTGTAATCTTAGAAATATTGGAGTAAGCTTCAAATTAGTTGCAATTAAAGTTGGCAGCCAATGTTGGAGGAAAAAACCTTGAACCATTCAAGAGCTTGTAGTTAAAATATTTTCCTTTGATCCTGTGTCAAAAAAAACTACTATTAAGAAACCTTTAGGGAAAAGGAATGAGCTTGTAGATCACCCTAGTTCTCTGCTACCAATTGCTGCAAGTTCCATTGTGTAGGCTAGAATTTCTAGAATTTTTTAACTAGGGCTTTAGATTGAAGGTCAGATATTTAGGATTCAGTGCTTGTACCTATAAGGTCCATTTTTAGAGCTTCACCAAAAGATGGTTATAGTTAGATGGTTCCTATTATCTATTTGCAATTGGAATTAAGTTTTCTCCTATTACCACCCTTGGTCTGATGCTGTCATTGTTTCTCTAGCCTATTCTTTTGTGATCATGTTTTCTCTTCTATTTTCACTCCTTATTCCATGGTCCTCCTATTTCTCTCCTTAATGTTTCTCTTGACACACCAATTAGTTTTTCTCTGTTATATATATTTTAATTTCATCAACTATTTTTGTTATCCACTTGTAAGCTATACCATTTTGATGCATTACATCAAAAAGTTCAAATTCTTTTATATGCTTCCACATTTTTCCTAAATGTCAATTAAAGCATTTCCAATTATAATATCTGAAAAAGTTCCCCTTTCATTATCTTTTGATGGATATTTATATCCTATTTCAAATCTCATTATTTTGCACAGGTATAGAGGCTACTAGAAAAGTTGTTGAATTAGAAGGGAGGGCTGAGGGTATTACATAGAAGGGAGGGTTAATAGATTAGAAAGAATCCAACTAGGAAGGATAAAGATGCTTGGTACCTCCCAAAATAAAGGAGAAAGAGAACACACAAAAAGTATGATAAGGAGGAATATCTTATGGAGGCCTCCTCAAAGGGAAGACAATGAAAAAATCCAAATCTAAGATAAAGAGATAAGTGTTAGAGAACTATCAATTGATTTCTCAAAGAGAAGCCTACTTTTGTCTCCGTGAATTGACTCCTAAATTTGGATTTTCAAGACTCCAACATTTTTGGTACACCTTGACATGATATAAAAGATAGGAATATTGTTTCAATTTTTTTATGTGCCACTTATTGTTATGCAAGAAGTCTTCAAGGATTGTTAAAGAATCAATTCTATCATTCTTGTGAAAACAAGAGAGGGTGATGCAATGACACTATTTCTAGCAAAGACATGGACAAAGTTTGTAGGAAAATAAGTTAGCAATTTTGAACAATAGAGATTCCAATAGAGAGATTTTTTGGAGAGATAAGTCTTGGTGAATTATATTGTTGGGTTTTTTGGACACCAAGTGTAGCATGTCCTGATGATGGAAAATCCTTGGGATATTGATCAAGCATGTGCTATGCCCCAAGGATATTATCTCATAGTTATCAAGACCTCTTCCTTTATGAAAAGTAATGAGATAAGGAACCACAATATGTTAGTGACAAAAAAAAGGGTAAGAATAGGAAAAATGTTAATATCAAAATTAAACAAAAGATAAGGATAGGGATAAGGGATTTCATTATTCTAATTTCAAGAAGGGCATACATATTTTTTCCATTAAAATACACTTCATGCAAAATAAATCTTTAGTCTCCACAATAAAAGAGTAAAAATTTACCCTATGAGTAAAGGAAACAATGGTAAATGAGGATCATCATGCATTAGAATATTTACAAGCTCACAAACCATGTTCCAACAATCTTATTACAAATGGATTGCATTTTTTTGTTAATTTCATCATGAGAAGGAATAAGCACATCAATGTGAAAAATAAGGTCATTAATATGCTTTCTTGCTCAACTTTTCTCTCTACACTAGGCACATTTTCATTGTTGGAACCATATGATGAAGATTAAGTAAAAAATGATGCATATCATGAATATTTTAGCAAGATGTATCAAAGAATCAAAAGGGGGAAGATGGAAGATTTTGAACCAAACCTTAAAGCTACTTGTATCCCATTCTTAAAGCTAGGTTATGTAAAATATTCTTAAGATCTAGTGTTTTATAGTTCCTTCCTATATTGATGAGATAAAAAAAAAAAGTTTGCTAGAAAAAAATCCAATATGAATGAGTGTAGGTCAATAGGTATCCTTAAATATATGCATACTTATTAATTTGTGTAGGTCCACATGTATTTTTTATAGGTACATCCTATTAGGTCTAAAAAATTGAAGTTCAGACCCTAGAACCAAATATCACTCACAAGGCCATGTTTTTCATCACACAAATGATATTAGCTCATCAAAAAATTGTTGAATAATAATGGTCAACTTATCTGGGGAATTTTAATTTATTTGATATTGTCTTTAGATTTATTGATCCCTTTGAATTTACCTTTGGGTTATTTTTTTCCATTTTATTGGATGAGGTAATTACAATAGTAAATTTAGTTTGGTTTATTATAGTTAAATAAAAAAATAACATCCCTTATAAGAACCTTGACCTCAAGTCAATTTATGAGTATTCCACAGTCATCCATTTAAAGGGATTAAGTCTATTGGTGTTATTGGCTATAGCCATACTTTGCTCCAGATAGATGTATCAATTTTCTAACTTTGCCACATAAAGTTGGGATTGTGTTATTGGTTCTTCTAGATGATGCCACGAGCCTTCATTATTCTTGATCACTCCTCTCTTTCTTGTGTTATCTTGTAGTGGTGGACTTTGTGATGTATTTATGGGAAGATAATATTTAGAAAGATAGCTTGTGTTTTTCTCTCATGTCTTTAGGTAGGGCATATGTACAATCTTAAAGGTATAACATCTACGATAAGTTTCAAGGCATGCAGTTGTGATTCCCAAATTAGGCGATATCATAACTAGCTCAATGTTTTTGGAATTTTAGTGATGGATCAGTACAACCAAATGTAGGGTCATGGTTAATGATTTCTAAATTGTCAGCCTAGCTACCATGTTAATTTGATAGTTGATCATATGTTTTTTAATTTATTAAATGCTACATGGCTCATGGGATAAATGTGTCTAGATTCCCAATGGAGGATCAGACAATTTATTATCTTGTTCCTCCTCCCACTATTAGTAGTTCTTCTTAAAAGATTATTTTAGTACTACTTTAACTGCTTAGTAGTTTGGATTTTGCTATTCACCGTCATATTTAGTGATTATGTAGTAAAGTCTAAATGGGTTCATATGATTAGTAAGTCTTCTATGCATGGGTGTTTCTAGGGGTATAGGCTGATTTGTTCTACAACCCACAATCATTCTTGTTTAATTTTTTATGTAATGGTTTTCTAAATATTTTTAATAAAAGTATGGATCTATAATCTTTGATTTAAAAAGAAAATATACTTGAAAAATTCAAAATAACATAATGCCAATTCTAAATCTCTTTTTACAAATCCAATTTGTACATATCATACAGATATTGACATGAGATGACATCTTATTGAGGCATTTTGTCAAACAATTCACATACCTTATCAACACTTTCAAAATATCTACAAATGTAGTTGCAACTGCATCTAATAAAAATATTCTATCCTTTATGATTTCATTGATGTCGATTCCCTATTTCAAAGACTCCTTTTGGCATTAGTTGGATGTTTCTAAAGCCTCTTCATCAAATCCATTTTATGTCCATCCTACATGAAGGCCACTCGCTACATATTATGGGAGAATCTTGTCAAACAAGTCACATATCTTGTCAATGCTTCCACATTTTAAGTACATGTCTACCAACACAATTACAATTGTAAAATTTTCCCAAAAACCTCTACCTTTGATTTTCATGATGGATGTCCATTCCCTAATTCAAAGCTTCCATTTTAGTATGGGAAAATTGAATGCTAGGAAAGGATCTAGAGTTTGGATTTTTAGAGGTTCAAAGCATAGGGCAAAGGAGGAGATTTCTAGATGGGACAGTGAACTTTGTTGAGATTGAAGTAGTCGTGTGAATAATGGAATGTTGATTTGTAATTGTACTATAGAAAAATTGCCATTTCGATAAGACTCCCCATTCTCTAGTTGTTGTGCCATGTAATATTCTAGTGAGGGCACATATTTTCCCATTATTTCTCACCGGTTGTCAAGAATGGTCAGGATTTGATAGGGAATTGCCAAATTTCCCCCTAGTTCATGTTTAATGGAGGAAACCCTAGGTTGTCAAGACTAAATTCTCTTCGACACTTTCAAAAATATGTTTTCATGACTTTTGGATCGAATTAAGGATCTTTGAAATAAATATCATTATAATCATAAATATTAAGTTTAAAAAATATTAATTTTATATAAAATATATAATTAAATTTATTTTTTAATAAATCAAATTATACTTAGTATACTCAAATTTTATAAATTGAATCTATTATTTTTTTATATGTCATAAAATAAACTTATCCTAAAAATGTAATTCACAAAAAATGCTACTCTAAAATAACTAAACAAAGTATGGCTAGTTTTACCAGGTTTCCCTATTACATATTTAGAATTGTTAGATATTACAATTATTTACATAGTTATTATTTTAAAACTAATAACAATTACATTCTTTAAATTTTGCTATGCATTATGTTAATACATTATTAATATTTTTAATTATAATTTGAATCACATTTAAATTTTAATTATGACCATTAGAAGTGTTGGTGCTAAAAATTGAATGGTCAATTTTGAGCACTATTGTGAAATTCAGGCCTATAAATGCTTTGTGAAGCCTATGTACCTTGCTGTTGAGTTAATGCATAAATGGTGTTTAATGTTTCTAACACCTTCCATTCAGCATGTCTACCTGTTCCATATGGTCAAATCATCATTCTGAGCTATTCGGCGAAGTCCTGTTTTGAACAATTGTCAATCTTGCTTTTTCACCGAAGTGTCAAACAGCGATAGGAGGCTGTGTTTGCATCTGAATATCTCGCACCCAGAAAGGTTTTGTGACTTTACACTTTGAGAGTGTCTAGTGTCCATAACTGAGAACCTATTTCAGATTTTGAGTCATTTTGAGTCCGTTTGACTAGGTTTTGAATCCCTCGAAGTTGGTCAGTTATTGTTTTCATGTTTTTGCAAAGTATTCAAATATCTGGGAAGCCCTGTTTGACATGTTGTAACTTTTGACTAGTTGAACCAAATGTTGAAATTCCTTTTGCGTTGCATTTTAGACATCAAAGAATTGTCATGTTTCAAGTTTTAGCTCTTGATGAATCCATTTGATCAATTTTCAAACGCGATTCCAAATGGAATTTCTAATTTTTTACTAGTGTCAGCATTTGCAAATTGATTGGAACCCCTGTTTGTGACATCATATCTCCTGATCCATGATAGGTGAGATCAAACAGTTTGTTTCCCTATGTTCTATACTAAAAATACTACAAGTGTGCCAATTTTTAGAACTTTATGAATCCGTTTTCACACTTTACCAGGGTCATTCCATTCGCAAAAAATGTTTTCTGTCAGTGTTTTTAATCTACAAATTCTGAGTAGCCCACTTTGATGGCTCACCGAATGCATCTTGTTTTTAGTTGTGAGCCCAAATCAGAGATCCATAATGTCCTCATGATAGAGAACCAATGCCCTAGTTTTCATTTCCCCATGTGCTCATTTGTCTAGTTTTCCGAGCCAAATCCAAACCTAGTTTATGGTATTCTGACATGTTTTGGTGCAGATAATTCTGAAGAGGCAACTTCGATAGTGAATATCTTTTGACTCTGAATTTTTCATGAGACAAGATCTAACGGTTTGCGAGAGTGCGGAGCAGAGATTCAGTGGGTCAATTCCCAGAGCTCAGTCAGGTGTTTGGATCAGTTTTTAAGGCTAGCCAATGGACTTCCTAGCGCGAATTTGATAGTTTGCAAGAAGAGGTGAAAATGAGTTTTACGGATCAGTTTGTGCTCAAATTCAATTCCAATCAATATTAGATGTTCAACTGATAAATCTTCTAGCTCAGGTGTCCGAAAACAATTTTTTTAGCCGAACCCACTTTGGGGTCCGACTGTTTCCATCTAACTGATAAGAGGAAAGGATCTGATTATTCACCAAGCAACATAGTCAAAATGGATATTCATCACTTCATGACATTTAGCCATCTGATATCTAGGCCATGACATGTCTTAATCTTATGATTGGATCAAATGGAACAGGAAAAGGCCTTTTTAGTATGTGCAATTACATTAAGCCTTGCTGGAGAACCCCAATTACTTGGAGAAGCATCTTGTATTGATGATTATGGAGAGGAATCGAATGGAGTTGGCATTGCAAGGTTAAGAATGACATGGAAACTAGAGGCTATGATCCCAATCTTGTTACTTGCACAATGGTGGTTCACTAACTCTATAAATCAAATAAGCTAAATGAAGCTTATGGACTCCTTGATAAGATGGGCAATAGGAGCATTTATATTAATATAATCAAAAGTAGAGCACACTTGATCCAATGTTAAAACCTTGGAGCTTTGAACCAAAGCTCTGTACAACACTGGAGATATGACAAAAGATGATATTGACATTGGAGATGAAGCAAGTGCTGATCAAGAAGAAACTTGCAGCTCACTCCATGCAGCAAGTATAAAGTGCATCCTCATGCAATAGAGACATAATCAGCTCAGAGTTTAAAAGAAGACTCCAAGCTAACCCGAGACACCATTTTGAAGATCAATAGCCTCAGTTGGAGCAGCGACGGGGAGGAGTTTTAGCCTGAAGACGTCCACAAGTTTCCAGTGTAGCTAGGGAAATAGAAGATTCATGCAGAGCTAACTCTCCACATTGCAAAGAAGAGCCATGGCAGTCAAATACAGAAGGCTCCAGCAACATGAGAAACCCATGCCTGATGTGAGAAAAGGACACCATAGCCAAACAAAAGGCTCACGCTAAGACATTCAAATGAGAAATCCACCCATTCTCAGTATGGTAAAAAAACCGCTGTTAAAGAGAAAATTTAAAACAAGTGAAACTCATCACATGCCATAAAAATATCACATAGGTAAAAGAAGGTAGAGTAAGTAAAAGAGGAAAATGCATAGGTTTAATGATGGGGGCCACCAGAAAAGGAGCCTCATGTAGGGGAAGTAAAGTTAAGCTATGACATCATGAAGAGAGAAGCACAGGCAGCTGAGAAGAAAAAGAGAAAGCCGCCCAGGAGAAGGGCCATAGCTTTTAAGAGCGAACCCCCAGGCATACAAAAAGGGGGCATTTGCAACAAGGAAAAGAATGCTACAGCCCGCGCATCAAATCAACAAATGAAGTTCACGCATAGGAAAGACTAAAAGCATTATCCCACATTGGTAAGTGGAGAAGCTATTTTATAGTTTAAATACTAAAGCACTCATCTTACATTGTGAATTGAAGTCGAAGGCTTTTGGAAGCTAGCGTGCATGTCGTGAGCCTAGTGATGATGTTTGGAGGAGAAAGTCAACGTAATATTTTAAACGGAAAAGCAAACAAGTTGCAGGTGACCAAAAAATGAAAGTATCCGACCCCTCGCTACTTCACTAGTCGAGAAATCTTAAAAAATTCAACTAGCGAGGTAGCAAGTTGCCGAGAAATCTCCAAATTATGGAAAGATTCAAAATGCAACGTGGGCCCCACCTAGAGACAACAATGAATCAGATGGTGACAAGTGGCAACGACAGAGTGATTGAGTTATAATGTGGCAAGCAAATGTCAAGAGTCCACCAGATTGTGCCACGTGGCAGATCTCATGGTTCTCGCTAACTCGCCAAACAGAAGATGCATGAGATTTAGCATAGCGAGTTAGCGAGAAGATGACACATGGTAGTTGGTGCAGATTAGGTGTCCAATCAAGAAGTGACACATGGCATTGGTCAAACAAAGGTTGACCACAAATTTGGAGGGGATGGAAAAATAAAATGATTTAAAAAATTTTCATTTTAAAATTGTTTTTCAAAAAATGATGCATGCAAACTCTTTTAAATTTAAAAGAGGGGTCATTCTCTATAGTTCTTACATTAGACATTTTTAAATTTTTTCGAAATTTAAATTTATATGTGCAGACCTGATGTCTCTACTAGAGGACTATTTTTCAAACGAAGATTTCAAGCATTTTTGAGAGGCTAGATATGCCTTATCATATACCATTGGAATTGTGAGAATCCAAATTTTCCATTTTTGAAGTCAGTTTTTGCACAGGTGCTTCTTGGTTTGAGCTATAGCCAAAAATGTGAATTTTGGGGCTTTCTCAATGGAATGGGTTAAAAACTAAAAATCCAGTTAGGGGATCAGTAAAACTTGATAAGAATGCGGTTGGAGTTCACTTTTCTCGCATTAACTCAATTTAACCCAATTTTTGCCAAGAATTTCAATGGGTAAATTAGATATTTTGGTGACTCAGCAAGGTTTCATCATTTCAATAGAGATATTGTGCAAGTTAGTAACAGAAATGATGAAACAAGATCAGATCAGAATGGGAGATGGAAGGAAGAAGTTTTTCAGTTACAGAGGATTGCATTTCAAATGGACACTTGTCACATGAAGATCAGATCCAAGATTCTTTCCTTTGCTATATCTTTCTATCTTTCATTGTTTGAAAGGGTTCCAGTTTCGGGTTCTAGTTTTTTGTGACTGTGAAACCATTGTCGGTAGGAAATTTGCAGCCATTCTGTGAGACCACTTCTTTGGATCCAGAACTATGATTCCACCTCCATTCTTCAGCATATCTCTGTTGTATTGAGTAGCATGTATGTTTTATGTAGATAGTTCTTTTCTGTTAGGTGATCTATGAGTTATTTTCTATATGTCTTTCATGTATTCATTTTCAGGGAGAATGAATAAAATACAGCAAAGGTTTCCAAATTCAATTTGAGTCTTGTCTCCTGTTTATGGATCTGTAATCTTTCTAGTTTGTGATCAAGGATCATAGATTAGGTTGCATCTCATCTTGGAATGTATGTGGTTAAAATGTCTTGCATATGGATCAAAGAGATGTGTAATTGCTTGGTATTTATCACAAAGTTTGTAGATTTCATGGTGGGATAATTTGAGTATGAGATTCAAATCTGAAGCATATGTCCCTTCACAAGGTGAAGGATAGATCACGGATCTGGATGTAGTAATGTGTCTCAGATTTCCAAAAGATGTATGGTTATAATTCATTTAATTACCCAATAGATAAGGCACTAATCAGAAATAGGATCACTAGATTTTGTTTTTCATATTTGGGTCTTGCTGATATCAACATTATTAATCAAACACTTTTCCCTTTCATGTTGAAGAGCTATAATAGAATGCCCTCACTCAACTTCTGAGATTCCTTGATCTACATTTAGCTACTGTAGATTGATGTTATTTCATGAGTTATCAAGAGAAATAAGGGTTTTATCTACTTCATAATAGATTTAGTGTATGCTTTGACAACTGGTACCATATAAAGAATCTATAAGTCTACCCACCTAGGTTTTGTAGAGCCTGAAGTGCAGAAGGAGTATACCCTTATAGTTGGCCTGGTGTCTGAATGGCCATGTTGAAAATGGGAGTTAGCTGTCCCTAGATGTGTCATATTCTCATGAGGATAATTGGAAATGGGTAACGTTTTCAAACACCAACAAGAAGCATATATATAACTAGACTTTTATAAATATTATTTTAATTCTAATGCAAACCTTATCATTAAAATAAGGTGTTATTTAGACAAGAACCTAAAACATAACAATAAATTGTGAGCCTCTTATTTGAGAGGTCTTGGGTCTGACTCTACACAAGTTTAATAAATAATAATAATTAATCACATCACATAATAATATTATATATATATATATATATATATATGTATATATATATATATATGTATATATATATATATATGTATATATAGATACATATATATATATATATATGTATATATATATATATATATATGTATATATATATATATGTATATATATATATATGTATATATATATATATATATGTATATATATATATATGTATATGTATATATATATACATATATATATATACATATATATATATATATACATATATACATATATATACATATATACATATATATACATATATATATATATATATACATATATATATATATATATATATACATATATATATATATATATGTATATATATATATATATGTATATATATATATATGTATATATATATATATGTATATATATATATATATATTACATTTTATAAGAAGTCAATTTCTACACATGTGACCCCAATTGATAACCATAACCTAATGTAGGAATAACAAAAGAAAATGTAGATCCTTGTTGGCTACTCTATCTAATGTTGTAGATAAACAACCCGCATAATTCTTATAGCATATGATAGGGAGACATTTAAGCTTTCTTTTCAAATGGAAAGGGAGAGTGCACAAGAAAAATAATCATAAAAAAAATCCATGAAATTATTATTAGTTGAACAATAACTATGCATCATGACTCTCCTTCACACTCACCCTTATTTAGGTGACTCATTATTAGCGACTAATTGTTTAGTCATTTATTTAGTCACTTATCTTTTTCTAACCTTGTGATTTTACCCAATGACCAAATTAGTCATCTATTTAGTTACTTATACATATAAATTATAAAACATTACTAGAATTTGATCACTTTTAGTCATGTGACTAAATTTTTTAGTCTTATGACTAAAATTTTTAGTCACGTAGTCAGTTATTTGACAAAATTCTACTAGTGTTGCTTGCATCACACTTTATGGTGAATAGTTTCTCAAAGCTTGGCAAAACTGAAACATGCTATGTAGAAATCTTCTCCTATAACAACTTAAAGCTTTGTTAGCTTGCTTATTCCATATAAACTTAGTCTTCATGCCTCCTTTAATGGTGTTTAATATAGGGGCACAAATAGTGCTAAATTTCCTTATAAACCTTCTATTGTACTAAGAAAGGCCATGAAAACTTCTTACCTCCATTGCTGTCCTTGGAGTAGGCCAATTTAAGATGGCTTCCACTTTACTCTTGTCCATTTTCAATTTTCCATGAGTTAGAACAAACCCAAGGTACACTAACTCTATCTTGATGAACTCACACTTCTCTAAGTTGATCATCAACTTCTCATCATGTAGCTTCTTGAAAATAGTCTCAAGGTGTTGGAGATGCTCACCTTTTGTCTTACTACAAATTATTATATCATCAAAGATAAACTACTTCAAAATTTCCAATGTAGTCTTTTAGGAATTCATTCATGAGCCTCATGAATGTGGAGGGGGAATTAAATAATCCAAACAGCATAACCATTCATACAAACCTTCATTGGTTTTAGAGGCTATCTTCTACTCATCTCCCTCATGTATTCTTATTTGGTGATAGCTACACTTCAAGTCTATCTTGCTATAGTACTTAGCTTCACTTAGAAAATCCATTAGCTCTTTAATCCTAGGGGTAAGGAACCTATATCTAATGGTTATCCTATTTATGACCTTTGAATTAGTGAAAAGCCTCAAATTTCCTCCTTTCTTAGGTACTAGGACAATGGGTATGACACATGGGCTAATGCTCTTTCTAATAAGATCTTGGTTCAGGAGTTCTTGTATTTGTCTAACAATTTCCTCATTTTGTTGAGGGTCATCTTGTATGCTACTTTATTGGGAAGGGTAGCTCCTAGTATGAGGTCTATCCTATGACTTATAGCTCTTTTAGGAGGTAATGTTGATGGTTGTCCATTACTTACTATGCCTTCATAAGTCTATAGCATGCTTTGTATCCCCTTAGGTAACTCTGGCTTCTTGGTTGTCTTGCCTTCATCTACTTCTCTTTGCCTCAACACCAATGCAAAGCCAAATCCTTCTCCTTCTTTCAAGGCTTTTATAAAATCCTTTTCAGAAACCATGAGCACATTAGGACCTATTGACTTCAACTTTGCATCCACTAACAATAATTGAATTTTGAAAGTCACATCATCCTTCTTGAAAGTATAGGAATTCTTCACTCCATTATGCATAGCTTGACAATCAAACTACCATGGTCTACCTAGGAGAAAGTGACATGCATCCATAGGCAACACACTATACAATACCTTATCCTTATAGTTTCCAAGTGAAAACTCCACCTAAGCTTGCTCATTTACCAAAACATGTTGCCCTTTGTTGAGCCATGTGACCTTGTAAGGATTAGTGTGTTAGAAATGCTTTAGAATAATTGGCGGGGGGGGGGGGGGGGGGGTGTGAATCAGTTATTCAAGATCCAAATGTCCTATTTAAAATTTTCACTAAATATAGTGAGTCCATTCAACTATTCATTCATCCAAGCTTTAACTTTTCTAATCAGCAAGTTACTCATAAGAAATTAACACATAACATAGTGATTTATGTGGAAACTCAATTTGGAAAAACCACCAGTAACATGCTACTCAATTCTCACTCTTCTAAAATGATGCCTTGTGAAAGGCCTACCCTATTAAAGGCTTACACCACATTGTTAAATGTGACCTTGTTAGAGGATTTAACCAACCTATTAGAAGTGGGCTTGGTTAAAGGACTTTAGAACATTCACTTGGAATGTCAACCTATTAAAGGTTTTTCAAATGGCTATTAAACCAACCTAAGTCCATAGGATTTCTAGATCTAATACAATTGCTAGAGAGTATTAGAAAATCTTTGACTTGACTACAACATACAACTTATCTTGCATATCTCAAATCACTTCTTAGCTCATACCCTTGCTTGGCCTTCAATCACTGAAACTTTGATAGCTTGCCCTCCTTTCAAGCTTAGTCCTCCTTGCATCACCATGCTCAATGTACCAGTGCAATAATCTCTTCATGACCACTTGTCTAAGTAGAGCCTCTGTGCTCTTCCTTCTCCTAGATGTCACTTCCTTGACACCCATCAGTGATTTTTTTAGTGGCGAATCTTTTCCAATTGGCTATTTTTTCTCTTTGGGAAATCACAATTTGGCGAATAAAAGCTACATACGGGGTCAACCATGTCACCAAGATATTAAATAATTTGGGTCAAAATCCAAGGCTAATCACTTATTAGTTTACACATAATTGGTTGCAAATCCTGGTCCAATCACCAATGCAATCTACATTTAAAACATAATTATTTTAAAATTTTTGCCTGCATTTCCCTAATGTTTTCTTATTGGACAATGTTATTTCGCCCTTAAAATAAAATAATATTTTCCCTCGGGTTGCGCATTGCCCACCATTTTACTGTCATGTGTCTCTAACTATCCCTGTATAGCCAACTATTTTATGTTTTAGTCTTTGGCACACATGTCCTAGTTCTAGGAAGATTGAGACTTTATTGTATGTCATTTAAAATTTGGCCCGAAATAGAATGAAGCCATTGATCTATATTAAATCAACGGTCCAAATTAATTCTTTTCACCATAAAATGACAACATTAAAAGTGATGACGACCAAGTTGGCAATAAAAAAGGGTACATTATTAATTGAATCTTAATGGATTGGCATATTACAAGTACACTGTATAGTGTACACTTGGCATGTGGGCCACGGACCACTTTTGACTCTATAAATTCACCAAAAAATTAAATAATCTCTCTTTGGAAATTGACATATTATCCAACTATATTAATATTTTGTGTTATATAAAATAATTAATTCACCTCTTACATTACGAAAATGTTTATGACCAACAAAAAAAATTGCCTACATTTATTTGCATACCAAAAAAAATAAAATTAATTTTCCACAATTATTATTAAATTTTGATACGGAAAAAAAACGTTCACCAATAGAAAATAATTTTCTCCCTTGCCTCAAATGAAAAAATTGCCCTCGGTTAGAAATTTTTCTTGCATATTTAATGTTGAATTCACCAGCATTTAACATATTTTTCTCAGGAGGGGTTTCTTAAAGTTATCCCTGACACCCATCTAACCACTTCACTATTTTGGCACTTTAGAGCAATAGTATCAACAACTCTTTACTTCTTGGCCTATGAATCCTTAAATAGAAGTTCTAGAGTTCTCCATTCTTTAATTTCAATTCACATGGATTGGGTAGGATTCATTGCATCTAACCCATATTTTATTTCCTCTAGAAACTTCTTGAATAATCCTCTAGACTTCACCCAAAAATGGTTTACATAGAATTCTATGCCACCAACTCATCATCCTTATCTTCCAACTTGTTCACAAAATTCAATGTAACCACTTTGTTGGCTCAAATTTGGTGAATCTTCATCATTTGAAATAATGCAGTAGCTTAGCACTATTAAAATACTAGTGCTCAACACATACTATGTTACTTAGCATCAACTGTGTTTTTCTTGATGCTTATCACCTAAAGATCACTCGACACCAACTAAGAATTTTCTGATGCTCAACACTTGATCTTCACTTAACACCTGAAGATCACTTGGCACACACTAGAATTCTTTGTTACTTAGCTCCAACTAAGAATTTGCTCAGCTTTAACTAACTTGCTTATCACCCACCAATGATCTTAGTTTAAGCTTTGCATTCCACCTTGTTACAACTTCCTCCTCCAATGTTTCTAATTGTGACTGTCCTCTATATCTTAGAGTATGTTATCAATACATCATTTAACCATTGTCTTAACTGATCCTTGCACTTCATTACAACATCATAACTCAACCTTTCCCTTAGGTGCTCTTGTTACATCTTGTTGATCAAATCCTCTTCACCAATCAACTAAGTGATAGTACTTGGATCTTATAAGAAAATATCATTACTACAAATAGCAGGTTTGACATCAATGACAAAAAAATGATTGAAAACAAAAATCTTCTTTCTTTGCAACAATCTCCCTATTTGATCTTCAAAAATGAGCTTTTCAATTAGATTTCCAACAATCTCCCTCTTTGGCATTGATGGCAAACAAAACTGATCAACCATCAGACTAAACTATTCAACCAAATGCTTTCTAGGTTAGAACAGTAAGTCAAATGCCAAAAAGTGAATTGTAGCTTCATATCTCCTTCTACTATTCTGATTGCTTCATTTCTACTTCTCCCTCTTTGCTACTACCTCCTTGTTCTTTGTCTTTCTCCCTCTGTAGTCATCTTTTGCTATTCTAATCAACATCTCCTTTTGATCAATAGATCATTAGCATGTAATCAATTTCTCACAACTTCTCCCTCTTTCCTGATTCATTATCTTTAACAATTGTTGATTAGTTGTCTACTTCTCCCTCTTTGACAAAAATGCCAAAGACATATTAGCATCTTAGTATGCAAGTCTAACATTTGTAGGTTCATTCAATTTTTCCCTTTGTCACCTTGCTTGTGACTAATTTGGAACTTCAGCATATCTACTACTTTAGGCATGAATCCCAAAGTAAACATCCTCTGCATCAATGTGTAAAATCTTCAACAATCAACTCATTTGATGCAGGGCACTTCGCTTTTACTTCAAGTAGCCTTAGCTAGGGGTATCACCCCGAACTTGCCTCTAAAATACTCAAAAGTATCTTTAGGTAGTGCTTTTGTGAAGATATCAACAATTTTCTCCTTTGAGCTAACATATTCCATCTTCACTTGTTTGTCTTCCACCAACTCTCTTACATAGTGATACTTGATTGCAATGTTCTTTATTTTAGCATGCATTACTGGATTCTTTGATATGTTGATAGCACTTGTATTATCACAATAAAGTATCACAGGCTCAGTTACCTCTTCCTTCATACTTTGCAGAAAATGTTTGATCCATACAATATTGGTGCAATTTATAGTAGCTACTACATATTCAGCTTTAGCAGTGGACTATAAGGTGCAACTTTGCTTTTTAATTATCCATGTAATCAATCTTTTTCCTAAGAAAAGTGCTCCTCCACTAGTGCTTTTTCTATCATCAATGTTACCTCCCCAATCTGCATTAGTGTAGGCTCTTAGTTCAAACTTTTCACTCCTCTTGTATTACAAGCCAAGGTCATTAGTTCCTTTCAAGTAACTCAGTATTCTCTTTATTGCCATTAAGTGATTTTCTCTTGGATTTACAAAAAATCTTGCCACTATTCCAACATCTAATGCAATGTCTGGTCTACTATGTATAACATATTGTAGCTTTCAAATCATTAACCTATATAGTATCTGATTCACTTTAGCTGATTAATCATTCTTGGACAGTTTGTGGCCTGTTGCCATTGGTGTGCTGATTGGTTTTGAGTCTTCTAACCTAAATGTTTTGAGTATCTCCTTGATGTATTTGGATTGGGTTACTAATATGTCATGCTTCAATTGATATACTTGTAATCCAATAAAGAATTTGATTTCTCCAAACACTGATATCTAAAATTCATGCTTCATTTGATCAGCAAAATATTTGCATAGAACATCTTTTTCTCCAAATATTATATCATCAACAAAGATTTCTGATATCAAAATATCCTTACTTTTTTCAGCTTTGATGTACAAGTTGCTGTTGTCATCTATTCTCTCAAATCCTATCTTCACAAGATATTTGTGCAACCTCTCATACCATGCGTTAGGTGCTTGCTTTAATCCATAAAGAGTTTTGTGTAGTTTATAGACCATGACCTTGTTCTTCTCATCTACAAATTCCTCTGGTTTTTCTATGTAGACTTCCTCTTCTAGTATACCATTCAGAAAAGAAGATTTCACATCCATTTGGTAGACTTTGAATTTTTTATATGAAACATATGCAAGCAATGTTCTTACTCCTTCCATTCTTGCAATAGGGGCAAATGTTTCCCCATAATCTAGTCCTTCTTCTTGTGCATAGCCTTTGAAAACTAGCCCAGCTTTGTTTCTTGTTATTTGACCATTCTCATCAAGTTTTTTTCTGAACACCCATTTGGTACCAATCACATTCTTATCAACTGGTCTAGGAACTAGAGACCATGTTTTGTTCTTCTCAATCTAATCTATTTCCTCTTCCATGGCTTTATACTAGTCATCATCTTGTAATGCATCTTTCACTATTTTAGGTTCAACCTTGCTCAGTAAACATGATTCATTTCTTAGTCTATTCCTTGTCATAGGTATGGCATCCTTGTCACCAATGATTTGATTTGTAGGGTGATGTCTTCTCACATACTTGGGTAACCTTGGTTCTATCCTTCTTTCCATGTTTGATCCTTCAACTTTAGAGTCATTTTTTTCTTCCTCATCTAGCACTTCATCATTGCTCTCATGTGTACTATTTTTAGAATTAGAATGAGCATTTTCTACATTCTGCAGCTTAGCTTCTGAATGTAATTCAAAATTCATAGGCTGACACTCGACAGATACTAAAATTTGTTGCTAATTTCCAACTTGATTTGTAGCATTTTATTCAACTATCATTCCTTCATAGAAGTATACCAAAGATCTATAATCCTCTGATTTGTTTGACTCATCAACTTGTACTTCTGTATGCTCATCAAAATTTACATTTCCATGATCTTATTAGTAGTAGTGTTCAAACACTTATATGCTTTGCTTCTAGTGGAGTATCCAAGGAATATGCCTTCATCACTTTTTGCATCAGACTTGCCATTTCTAATATATTTTAGAATATAGTATTTACAACCAAATACTTTGAAATGTTTAACATTGGGTGAATGACCATACCATAATTCAAAAGATTTTGGATTTGTACCTTTCTTGAGTTGAACTCTACTCAGTGTGTAGACTACATTACTTATAGCTTCTCTCCAATACTTTAGTGCAACATTTTTCTCCATCATCAAGGTTCTAGCACAGTCAATCACTTACCTATTCCTTCTTTTAACAATACCATATTGTGGTAGAGTTCTTGGTGTTGATGTTTGTCTTTTGATACCTTTATCGTTGCAGAATATTTCAAATTCTTTTGATGTGAACTCACTTCCTCTGTCTAACCTTAGGAATTTTAGGTTCTTTCATGTTTCTTTCTCAACTCTAGCTAAATACCACTTGAACATTTGAAATGCATCAAATTTTTCCTTTAAAAACATAGCAGTCATCATTTTGGAATAATCATCTACAAATAGCATTATGTATCTATCTCCTAGGTAGCTTTTTACTTCTATTGGACCACATAAGTCTGTATGGACTAACTCTAGTACTTCTTTGGAAGTGTATATTTTTCTTTTGAAACTAGACATAGTCATCTTCCCTAGTTGACATTGTTTACACATCGTATTTTCAAGTTTCTTCAACTTGGGTAACCCTTCGAGTTTCTTTTTCTTGCTGATGCTAATCAGATTATCAAATTTAACATGACACAACCTTTTATGCCACAACCACACATCATCAAATATAACAACAAGACATGTTGCATCTTATATATCTAGGTAAAATAGATTACTCCTAGTTTGTTCACCCTTTCCTATCAGATTTCCATCAGTGTCATAGATCTTGGTAGTTTTGTTTCCAAATTCAACTTTGCAACCTACATTACCTAATTGTGATACACTCAAAAAGTTGTAGTTCAATCCTTCAACATAATATGCATTATCACATGAAATTTTCTCTATGAGTTTAATAGAGCCTTTTCCTTTGATTTGACATGGAGCATCATTACCAAATCTAACACTATTTCCATCATATTGAGTAAAGGTAATGAACTTACTTTTATCTCCTATCATGTGATGTGAGCATCCACTATCTATGATCCTCTTGTCATTCTTGTTTAGACAAGTAACCGATGCTATTACTTCATCTTCATTTGATTCATCCTTCATGGCCACATAGACTACTTCATCATCATTCTCATCAAAATCTTCTTCAACAATGTAGCATCTCTTGCCTTTCTCCTTATAGTCTTTGCTACCATCTTCTCTCTTGTTCTTGTACTTGTTTCCTTCTTTGTAGTTCAGTTTTTTGTGTACATCTTGCAGCAATAGGCCCTACTTCATTGCAATTAAAACATATGATAGGGAGCTTACCTTTGAATTTACCTTTGCTTCTATGGAATCTCCTAGCCAGTAGTGCTTCTAATTTTTCCACATCCTCTTCATCTGCATTGCTATCACTAGATGCATATTTTCCTTTTCTTCTCTTCTTGCTTGATGTCTCCTCCTCAGTATCTTTTATTGTGATCTTGGCCTTGAAAGTAGATTCAAGGTTCTTAGGTCTATAGTTATCAAAATTGGATAGCTCAAATGTAGTAAGTCTTCACATTATTCCTTTAAAGGTTAGTGTGTTTCCCTATACACACCTAAGCTCTTGGATGGCTGAAACTCTAATAGTATAAATATGGAGTAGAGTTATTAAGTATTTTCTCATGACTGTTTATTTTTACAATTGACCACCTAGACTTGTTATTGCACTTACCACTTCTTTCATTCTTTCAGCATACTGAGAAACATTTTCACCTTCCTCCATTTTCATGTTATCAAACTTTCCTCTTAGCCTTTCTCTCTTTGCTCTCTAGACATTCTAATCTCCTCCATAGATATCTAATAGGGGTTTCCAAATTTTGAATGTAGTGTCACAGTCTTTAATGTCATCATATTCTACATAATTAAGTGCAGAGGCAATTTCCAACATTGCTTGACTGTGCTCCTTCTTTTTATTCAATTCATTTGCAGTAAGATGTCTTGCTAGATTTACATGTTCTGTTCCAATTGAGGTTTGTGCATAGTCACCTATTGATCTAAGGTGCAATTTTATTAGACTCTTCCATGTAGAAAAGTTGTCTTTATTGAGCTTGGGAACTTCTCTCTTGGACATCTTGATCTTCCTACTTCTAGTACCTTGAAACTAAATCAGCAGATGGCTCTGATACCAATTGTTAGAATTGCTTTAGAATAACTGAGAGTTGGGGGGAGGGGGGGAGGGGGGGGGGGGGGTGTGAATCAGTTATTCAAGGTCCAAATTTCCTATTCAAACTTTTCATTAAGTATAGTGAACCCATTCAACTTTCATTCATCCAAACTTTAACTTTTCTAATTAGCAAGTTATTTTAAATCAACATGCAAGCATAACACATAAGAAATCAACACATAACACAATGATTTACATGGAAACCCAATTTGGAAAAAATCACTAGTAACATGCTACTCAATTCTCACTCTTTTGAAGTGATGCCCTATGAAAGGCCTACCTTGTTAAAGGCTTACAACACACTATTAAATTTGACCTTGTTAGAGGATTTAACCAGCCTATTAGAAGTGGTCCATGTTAAAGGACTTTAGAACATTCACTTGGAATTTTACCCTATTAAAGGATTTACAAATGGCTATTAAACCAACCTAAGTCCATAGGATTCCTAGATCTAATACAATTTCTAGAGAGTATTAGAAATTTTTTGACCTAACTACAACATACAACTTATCTTGTAGATCTCAGATCACTTCTTAGCTCATACCCTTGCCTAGCCTTCAATCACTACAACTCTAATAGCTTGCCCTCCTTTCAAGCTTAGTCCTCCTTGGGTCACCATGCTCAATGTACCAATGCAATTATCTCTTCATGACCACTTGTAGAAGTGGAGCCTCTGTGCTCTTCTTTCTCCTAGGTGTCACTTCCTTGAAACCCTTCTAACCACTTCACAGTTTTGGCACTTTAGTAGAAACAGTATTAGAACCTCTTTACTTCTTGTTCTATGAATCCTTAAATAGAAGTCTTGGAGTTCCTTTGCCTATTTTATTATTCCATTATTTAATTTCAATTCACATGGATTAGGTAGGATTCATTGCATCTGACCCATATTTTATTTCCTCTAGAATTCACCCAAAAATAGTTTACATAGAATTTTGTGACACTAGCTCATCATCCTTATCTTCCAACTCATTCAAAAAATTCAATGTAACCACTTTGTCAGCTCAAATTTGGTGAATCTTTGTCATTTGAAATAATATAGCAGCTTGACAGTATTAAAATACTGGTACTTGGCACATACTATGTTACTCGGCATCAACTGTGTTTTTCCTGATGCTTGGCACCTAAAGATCACTTGGCTCCAACTAAGAATTTTCTGATGCTGGGCATCTAATCTTCACTTGGCACCTAAGTATCACTTGGCACACACTAGAATTTTTTGTTACTTGGTTCTAATTGAGAATTTGATTGGCTTCAACTAACTTGCTCAGCACCCACTAATGATCTTAGTTGAAGCTTTGCATTCCACCTTGTTACAATTTCCTCCTCTAATGTTTCTAAATGTGAGCATCCTCTATATCTTAGAGCATGTTATCAATACATCATTTAACCATTGTCTTAACTAATCCTTGCACTTCATTACAACATCTTAACTCAACCTTTCCCTTAGGTGCTCTTGTTACATCTTGTTGATCAAATCCTCTTCATTAATCAACTAAGTGATAGTACTTGGATCTTGTAAGCAAATATCATTACTACAAATAGCAAGTTTGACATCAATGACAAAACAATGATTGAAAAGAAAAATCTTCTTTCTTTGCAACAATCTCCCTCTTTGATCTTGAACAATGAGCTTTTCAATCAGATTTCTAGCATAGTGTGGGGTATCCTTGGCATGTTTAACTTGCTGACTACTTCCTCTAACACAATATTGTTAGTATACCCTCAGTCAGTGATGACTCTACACACTTTCTCCATCATCTTGTACTTTATCCTAAATAGGGACCTTCTTTGGCTTGACTTTGTTGGAATAAATTATTGGAAAGAATGCTTCTGAGAGGGGGGGGGGGGGGGGGGGTGAATCAGAAGTACTAGCCTTTTAACTATTTCAAATCCTTAATAGCATATTTTTGAAATGAGCATGCATGCATATAAATATCAAGCAATCATAAGAAACCAATATGCATCACCACATAACACTTAAGATTTGGTAACCCAGAAACCCCTCAGAAATACGAAGGCAAAAGTGGAGTGGGGATGATACCCACAAAATCACTGCAATAATAATATTTGACCACTTCTGATGGTCTGCCCTATTAAAGGCCTGCCCTGTCAAAGGCTTTACACTGTATCAATAGTGACCTAATTAAAGGATTTACAAACACTTTACATGGAGTGTCACCCTGTCAAAGGATTTAGTCACCGAGTTAAAGGATTTATAAAATAGCTGCTAAGCTAACCTATCATCATAGGATTTCCTTTCTAATATAATGACTAAAGAGTATTAGGTATAATAAACCTGATGGCTTACAATCCTTCGATTGCTGAATACAGGCACTTGATATGCTTTTTTTGATCTTGATCCTCTATGATCTGATTCTCTTTTCTCTAATATTAGTCTTCCTTATACACCTTTTTTTTTTTCTACTCTCATATTCAATGTGATTTCGTCTTCCTTATAAAGACACTCAAAGACTTAGGGTTAGGTATGGATCTATGATCCATACTTAATCTCTAATTTTTGCTTATTCCTTGCACATCTCTTATTGGTTGCATGCCTTCTCCATTTTTCTTATTGGCTGCATGTAGATTGCATAGAAAATATAAATTATTTGATCTTATCACTTAAATATTCTGAGATTTTTCTTATGTCGGCTATGAAAATGGTTTACATCTGAGTTTGTGAAGTTTCAAACTCATATGCTGATTTTGAGTTACTTGGCACTTACTGCTTCCTGATGCTCGACACCTTCTATAACTCAGCTTCTATATATGCTCCTATCTTGCTTGGCATCATTTAAGACTCAACACTTGAATAATGCTCGGTACTTAGATCATGCTCGGCACCTGTACTCACTCAACACCTAAGCTTCACTCGGCACCTGAAGACTGCTTAGCACCTAAAGATCACTTGGCACCTGATGAATTTACTAACTTGACACACGCTATGGCTCGGCATACACAGTGTACTGAACTTCAATGTGGAAAGTGGGTAAGTGTGTTGGCACTCAAGTGTCAAAACCATTTTTAGACTAACAATCTCCCCCTTTGATATGAGTGTCAAAAACAATTAACTAAGCAATATTTATCTGATCTTATGAGTACATTTTTTGATCTACTTGATATGTATATTTTTTTGATCTTCTTGGTATGTATACAAAGGTTTATCAAAAAATTGTAACATATAATATATTCCTCAACATTATTATAACTCTTATAACTCCATCTGAGTTGATCATGCCAATGTCTTGTGCCATTATGCCTAATGTTCTCTTTAATATATCTTCACATTATTATCTCCCCCTTAGAGTATTATCTCCCCCTTTTTGATACTTATGTCAAAGGGTCCTAAATATTAATGCCATGTTTGGCCAAAAATGTCTTGTTTACCTCAAGGAGTATTTGGAGAGCTACATCCCAATTATTTAAGGCAATATCCAATGACTTTTGTTGGATTGAAAGCTCTGCTGCAAGATCAACTAGTCCTTCATGTGTAGAAATATTGGGATCCTTCTTTAGGACTTTTTTTGTATACATTTGCTCCTTGTGAAATACTTGTAAGTGAGGAGTAATGGAGGCTTGAATTTGCATCAAATTTTATTTGATAGTGACCTCTTCTACTGATAATGCAACTAATTCCCTTTGATTGTGTAATGTATGAGCAAATTACTTTTCACTCTATGCAAGATCTGAGGGTAGTTGTGTGCTCAAGAGTTTTAATTTACTCTCAAGGTTCAATTTTTTTTTTTTTATTTCATGTGTGAACCTAGAAAAATCACACAATTTGCTGTAAAGGGAAAATATGTTTCCTAATACACTTTTTACATTTTCCAATTTCTTGGCTAGGTCAACCTGTCCCAAAATTATGTTATTAGCTATTTTTTGGTTGAATTTTCCTATAAACTTCTTTTCTGACCATTCCAATAGTTTTACATTAGTATCATGGTCTTCATTATTTACTTGGTCAACAATATCAGATAATTGCTCAAGTATTGGCCTATTTGCATCTGGAGGTTGAAGACTAAAAGCATCCATGAATATATCTTTTATTTCATTCAGTGCTTGCTTGTATTTGTAGTCTTTTCTCATTACCTCTTGTCTCCTCCTCCTATGCAATGCACTCTATATTTCATTCATCTTTTCCTCATTTAGAGTGCTTGAATCATAATAGGGTATTTTGATTTCTTCATCAAGCTCAGGAATACCATAATCGATGGTCCTGGCTACCCTTGTAGAACTTGAACTTGGTGTGCTGACATGTAAGGTTATCTTTTTAGTACTCTTCTCATGACTGGGTTTGGTGGGAGTTGCTATTTTTGGTAATTCAATCAAAGTTTGTATGGAAGACTCCTCTTTATTTTGAGTTTCTTCCTTATCCTCTTCTTCTTGCTTGTCTTCTTCTTGTTGTGTCACTACTACTGGAGGAGTACTCACTGTCTGAACTGTTATCCCTGTGATTACCTCTGTTGTTGCACTTCGCTCCTGATGAGTTTGAGTGACCAATCTTGGGGGTGACAGAGGTGGTAGAAATGTAAGCCCAGTATTTTGAATGGTTTGAGGTGGTTGTTGTGATGGCACCTTGACTTCTTTGAGTTTATCTACTGAATTTTGTAGATTGTCCACACTGACCAATATGGGACTTATACACAATTGTGCTTGTAGAGTTGTTTGGTCAAGGATCTTAGTAAGATCCTTTGCAATTAATGGATTGCTGTTTTGACATGTAGTGTCAAAAAAATCCTTAATCTTTATGATTTTTGTAGGTGTGGTAGGTGAGTGAGGTGAGCTAGGAGGTGAAAAATGTGTGCCCTTCACACTTTGTTCTTCATTAGTTCCTTTGTCTTCATCTTTTCTTTCCTCCTCTCTTTCTTTCTTATTTTCCTCTTCTTCAACCTTTTTCTCTTCTTCAATTTTCTCTTCTCTCCTCTTCCTTGTTTCTTCAAGTTTAGCAACAGCTTCCTCTTTAAATATCTCTTCAAGAACATCTTCAAACATCTTGTACAAGTTTTTCCAAACTCTTTTTGTTCTTTGAACAACTTCTTCAATTTTATTTTGTAGGATGGAGAATGCCTTATATTTATGTGTAAACCTTTTGTGATGCCTTTTGACTGCTTGAGTTACCTGTTCTTTTGTTAAATTAGGTAGTAGGTTTGCTAGGGTTGATTCCCTCATCTCTTTCTCCATCATTAGGCAAAAATGCCATCTTTCTTCTATAATTTTAGACAATTCCTTTGGTAATTGTCCATCTAGTTCAAGAGGTGTATACTTGAACTGTGCCATTAATGCATAGACTGATTCTTTTATGCTATTTTGTTCCTCTTTATTGAACTTATTGAAATCAATCTTTTTCATTTCATTATGTCTCCATTCCTAATCTTCTTACATAATATATCAATTGATGATTTAGGAGGACTTACCTCTTCAGTCTGATCTTCTTCATCAGTATCAGGTTGGGCCACATATCTTTTCCTTTTCTTTGGCTCTTCCTATGCCTTTGTGTTTTTCTTCTTTGTGGCTTCCTCTTTAGCCTTTTGGGTAGAGGCCCTTGTTGTAGCTCTGGTTGTTGGCTTCTTTGGTGTTTGTACGACAACTTTCTTTGGTGAGGGCTGAGAAGCAGGAGGTTTCTTTGTTTTCCTTTTGATGACTCTACCTCTAATGGGTGCTTCCTTGGTTTTTGTTTCCTCGACACTCTCATCTTTCTTTTCACCTTGACTTTGAGGAAATTCAAGTGGCTCTTGTTCTGGCTCACCTTCTTCTTCTCCTTCACTAATCTCTTCTTCTTCACCTAATACACTTGATTCTCCAACACCAAATTTCTTCTTTATCTACTTTACCAGCTTGTCCTTTTTCTTTACTGCTAAGGTTGTCTTGAGTTTTCTAACAACTCTTGATTTTATAGTGTCATATGTTCCAAATGCCTTGGCAGTTTTGTCCATTTCCTCTGCAAGTAAAGCTGTGATGGCTGCAGAAGCTTGGTCAACATCAAGCTCATATCCTAATGGTCTAAGCCATCTTGTTCTAGGAATGACAGCTTGAATGTAGGTGTAATCAATATCAACAAGAAAACATATGTCATTTATATGCTTTTCTACTAGTGAGATTGGTATTCTCATTCTTTTCTTCATTGCATTTTTTAAATCCTCAAAATAGATAGACATTTGATCATCAAAGCTATCTCCAATTTATGCAATGAAATAATTAATTTGATCAACAATTATTTTATTTTGACTCCCTTGGATTTTCTAATAGCTCCAAGATTTTCATTGATTTGTTGCAACAAGAGTTCTGCAAGATCATAAGTGTGATCTTTCTTTACAAGTTTATGGTCCACATCTACTGCTATGTAGGGTACACTATTTAACCTACTGGATTGGTAAAACTTATGTGATATGATCCTTACAGTAAAATCTAAAAGGGGATCAGTTATGTTGTCTATAGTCATGCCTCTATTGTTCCACTTTGCTCTTGTGTTTTTCTCAATTGTTTCCTTCTTTTCGCTTCTCAAGGTCTTTGGCCGATCTAGGATTGGAAAGCTAGTAACCCTATGAACCATCTTCTTAGTAATCTTGACTTTCCCTTGTTCTAACCATAATGATCCATCATGGATTTTGCTGAGTATAATACATATCCACTCATTTTTTAATACGATTGGAAAAACTAGGGCTTTGGTTAAACCCTTCTTTTCTATGACAGAAAACTCATCTTTCAGAATACCATTATCACAAAGTTTTTCATAGGCATTAAAGATTTCCAAATCTCCTATGGCTCCTATTTTACAATTATAACATTTTCGCACATCCTCAACCATAACAACTTTTTTAGGGATGGCAAATAGGGCACCAGTGGGAACATTTTTGTATGCAACCTCTGGTATAGGTCTAAACTCAGGTTTCTTAACTTTGTTACTGACAAGTTGAATCTAATGGCTCATTTTCTCTTTGGTCATTTTTGACCTTGATTCCATTTATATTTGAACTAGGGTTTTAACAATTTAAATCAAAACTTCTCAAACTGTAAAACTTGGCACTTGAAGGAAATACCTGGATAGATACTTAGATCGCTTGGGTAAGTTCTGAATTGCTACAAATCACTGGTTGAAGGCTTGAAAATTTCTCAGACATGCTCAAAGTAATCGCTCTTTTTTTGAATGGCTCAAGAATGAATCAAATTTTACTTTTAAATGATAGAAGAAACTTTTGCATTTAATGCATTTTAGTACACACCTGTCACTTAGCTTCCAAATATTTTTCAACTTGGCATCCACTCGGTAGCTATGATTACTCAGCATCTACTTACTTTGTTGATAACTTAGCATCCAAAGCAGTTTTAGTCTTAGCATCTTATCTTATGTTTAATTCTTCTTTTTAGTGCTTCTTTGTCTTGGGATTGATGTATGATATAACTTTTTATATCAGTCCCATATATCTCCCTTATGCTTAGTTTGATGAAGTGTGATCACTTGACCCATTAGGTGGAGTGATCCTTTTGCTTGATGTACTGCATTCATCTTTCTTCTTCGAAGTCTTATTCATTTGTCCTCTTATGACATCAATCTTTTCTTTTCCTTTGTTGGCTTCAGTATTTGGTGCTTTGGACCTTGTAGGACAATTCTTGCTGGTATGGCCAGTTTTCAAGCAACTAAAGCATGTGGTTTGGCTCAACCATCTTTTATAGTTTCCCTTGAAATGTGTTCTTATGCAATTCTGGGGTATATGTCCATATTCCTAACAATAGTGACATATGTACCTGGTGTTATAATCGAAATGGTAGTGGCTTTCATTCTCTTTTGCTGGTTGATTTGATGTCCACATGGGCTTTGATCTGCATTCAAATGCCCTATGTCCATATTTTTTGCAATTATGACAATGTCCATCAAATCTTTGTGTTCTTGGGATTTTGGATCTATAGTCTTGTGTCATATGTCCTTGCATTTTGCACTTGTGATAGTAACTCTTGCTTTTATGTGTGTTTGGCTGATTGATTATTCTACTCCTACAAATATTAGCAATATGTCCCTTTTTATTATAGTAATGACAAGTGGGTTTAAAATCTTTACCTTTGTCACTTCTTTGCTCAACACTCTTTGATGATTCACCAACTTCAGTGCTGTTGTATCCAAGTCCTGATGTATCATGGGTTGATCTTGGGAATTTTAGCAACTGTTCAAAGTACTTTATGGCTTCGCTTGACTTGTTGAGATTCTCTACTATCTCCTTTTCTCTGTTCAATTCATTTTGTAATTTTTCATTCTGTATCCTCAGAGTAGAGATCTCAATATCTTTCATATTATGTTCATAATGAAGGTTCATCATTTGAGCAAGTGTATCTATCTACATGTTTGAGATCCTTGTTAATTTAGTACATTTTTCTTCCAGTCTGTTTGCAAGATTTATTTTGTCATCTTCCATCATGACTATATCCTCAACTGCTCTTTTCTTTTGTTCAGTGATTTCACATAACATTATGGCCTATGATTCATGTTCCATCTTGAGAGATCTTATCTCATTTGCTTGAGCTTTGTTTTTCTCCATTAGTTCTGCTATTGCTGCATCAAATTCTTCAGTGTCTCCATTGGCAAACACTTGTGTGGTATCAATCTCCTTGTAGTGTATGTAATTTTCAGCTATGGCTATCTCCTTTCTTCTTTTTAAAGATTTTCTTAATTCCACTCTAGTTTTCTCTACCTTTTGTAGAGCGAGATGCACATCTATCACCTAGTTTTCAATGATCTTTCCAAGTTTGAAAACTTCCATCCTTAGATCTTTTCCTCAAAGTTGTTAGGCTTTTCTTTGAGAGAAACTCAGCTCTGATACCAATTGTTGGAATAAATTATTGGAAAGAATACTTCTGAGAGGGGGGGGTGAATCAGAAGTACTAGCATTTTAATTGTTTCAAATCTTTAATAACATATTTTTGAAATGAACATGCATGTATATAAATATTAAGCAATCATAAGAAACCAATATGCATCACCACATAACACTTAAGATTTGGTAACCCAGAAACCCTCCAAAAATAAAAAAGTAAAATTGGAGTGGGGATAATACCCACAAAATCACTACAGTAATAATGTTTGACCACTTTTGATGGTCTACCCTGTTAAAGGCCTACCCTATCAAAGGCTTTACACTATATCACTAGTGACCTAATTAAAGGATTTACAAACACTTTACATGCAGTGTCACCCTATCAAAGGTTTTAGTCACCTAGTTAAAGGATCTATAAAATAGCTGCTAAGCTAACCTATCATCATAGAATTTCCTTTCTAATATAATGACTAAAGAGTATTAGGTATAATAAACCTGATGGCTTAAAATCCTTTGATTTCTGAATATAGGCACTTGATCTGCTCTTTCTGATCTTAATCCTCTTTGATCTGATTCTCTTTTCTCTAATATTAATCTTCCTTATACAACTTTCTTTTTTCTACTCTCATATTTAATGTGATTTTGTCTTCCTTATAAAGACACTCGTAGACTTAGGGTTAGGTATGGATCTATAATCCATATTTAATCTCTGATTTTTGCTTATTCCTTGCACATCTCTTATTGGTTGCATGCCTTCTCCATTTTTCTTATTGGCTGCATGTAGATTGCATAGAAAATATAAATGATTTGATCTTATCACTTAAATCTTTCAAGATTTGTCTTATATTGGCTATGAAAATGGTTTACATCTGAGTTTGTGAAGTTTCAATCTCATATGCTAATTTTGAGTTACTCGGCACTTACTGCTTCTTGATGCTTGACACCTTCTATAACTTGGCTTCTGTATATGCTCCTATCTTGCTCGGCATCATTTAAGACTCAACACCTAAATAATTGTCAGTACTTAGATCATGCTTGGAACCTGTACTCACTCAACACTTGATCTTCACTCAACACCTGAAGACCACTCGACACCTGATGAATTTCCTGACTCAGCACATGCTATGGCTCGGCGTACATAGTGTACTCAGCTTCAATGTGGAAAGTGGTTAAGTGTGTTGGCACTCTAGTGTCAAAACAATTTTTAGACTAACAGGCTCTTCTTTCACTATTTCCTTAATTAAAGTTCTCCTCATGATGAAGTTATCACCTTCCTCTAAATTAAATGGTACCTTAAGATGTTTCTCTACTAATTTGTCTCCTCATGAACTAGATTAGTTCTTTTATCATCTCCTTGAGAAGTACTACCCTTATCTAGAAACCTATAGGCATGGCATCCCATTTGGTTGCAATGGTGGCATTTCATATTGGCAAAATAGTTGCCTCTTCCTTGTCCACCACTTCTTCCTCTAAGGTTAGAGCTCCTTCCTCTACCACCTCTACTAGAGCTTCCCTCTTGCTTCTCATTATCTTTGGTTTCTCCTTGGGCCTTTGACTTCAAACTTCTTCCACCATAACCACCTCTTTTCCCTCTACTATCTCTTCCTCTACCTCTTCCTTTTTAGGTTTGTTCTTGATTTCTTTTTCTTTTCTCCTCAATCTTCAAGGCCATTTGATAGCATTGGAAAATAGTTTTGAAGTTCAAAAGACTCATTTCTTCTTGAATAGATCACTTGAGACCATTCAAATACCTAGCTAGTTTGATGCTTTTATCCTCAACCACTTTTGATCTTAAACACAAATTTTGGAACTCCTCAGTGTATGCTTGAACATCCAAATCATTTTTCATAAGATTGTGTCTCGTTCTATGTAGATGAACTTCATAATAATTAGGTAAGTAGGTCTACTTCACCTTAGTTACCATACCGTTCGATGTAACTATTGGATCCTTTCCTTCTTTTTCTCTTTTAGTTTGTCCAAACTTCCACCATGTGAGAGATGAACCTCTCAACCTAGACTTAGTCACCATTACCTTTTGGGCCTCAAAGATACCATCACATTCAAAGTGATTCTCTATGTTTTCTATCTAGTCCATGGCCATATCTAGATCCAATTGTCTACTAAATAGTGGTACACCCTCCAAATCTTTACCACTTAAGGAATTTAGTGCCTTTAAGAAGGGATCCTCAGGAAGAGTAGGGTTAGGGGTTGGAGCTTCCTCCTCCAATTCTAATTCCTTTTCCCTTTCTTCTTTCTCTTTCTTCTAATCTAGCTTTTCTTTCACCTTATTAAATTTGTCTTGGACTTCACCCAAGAGTTTTTCCATTTGAGATAATATTTCTCTTTATAAACTCGTTATCCTCTTCATGTTATTCCACCTTCTTGGCTAACTCAATGTTAGTCACCATTATACTTCTTGATGCAAGTGATATATTCTCTCTCACTACTTTAGTAGATTGAAACATTAACCACAAGCTTGATCTAATCAAGCTCTGATACCAATCTTGTGTATGTGTTTCAAGGCTTTCTTGCACAATCTCCAAGTAGACCTAAATTTTCTTCTTCAAGATCCTATCTCCTCTAAGATCTAAATGTATTATATGATTAACTAGAACCTTACTAAAACTCTTCACTAATAATTTCACTGCTTGTGCTTCACCTTGAAGGACAAACACCATTCAATTCTTCAATGCTTTCTCCTACACTTAGAAAGCTCTAAGTGCTAACTCCTCAAAAAAAATGAATTCCATTGTAGGAGTGCCAAAATTATTGAAAAAAATCCATTTAATTGGATTTGGATCCATTTAGAAGGATCTTCAAATCTTTTCCCTATCAATTTCAAGACTAGTCTTTAGGAAGCCTAATTAGGCCTAATTCCAATTAGCCCTTGACAGGGTGTTTTCTCCCTTTCTACTAAAAACCTATCAAATGAACTAAAATTTTTTTTATAGGGATTTTTATGCCCTCTATATTTTATAAATGATTTATTAGGTTTTAGACTCCTAGGTCATGCATATATAGGGTTCCTACTAACTAGGTCAAATAGGGCTAAAAGGCCTAATTTATATGACCTCTTGGTTTCTTGTTCAAAACCCACTCAAATGGATTGGTAGTCTTTCAATTTTTCTAGAACATCAAGATATGCTCATGCCCCACTTTGAACAATACTTGTTCCATATTGTACTACATTCCCCTACATGAAATATTCAACTATTCAGTTTGAAACCACTAATCAAGCACTAGAAGATGGCCTATGGCTCGATCTTAAAAATAGAAAATTTACTCTTCATGAATCCTAATCCTAGATATATATTGACCAATTACTACCCTAAAAATTTATTTACCTTTAGGAAGATCCCATGGCTAGATTTCATGGGGGAGCCATAGAAAGACAAACTGGTCAGGACAGGACCATGAAACTCTCTAAAACTAAAATAATTTATTCAAGGCACTAAAACAACTCTAGAAAACTTTCTTACTGAATGAAAAAGTCTTGAAACTACCCTATGAACAAAAATATATCACTAAATCATTTCATTCAATCCATTAGACAATATTATCACACTAAATTCTCAATAGTTACACAAAACTAGAATTGGAGAGCTATTTTGCTATTCAAAAACTTAGTTACAATACTCTCTACCTCAAGATTTGATCCAAAGTGTTTTTAGAGGTCATTCTCCATGATATTAGGCCTTTTTTTTTGATCCCCCACTCTATATTTTCTAGGTTCCTACATTGTCCCTTCAAAAATTAGCCATGATTGTCTCTTTGTTTTTATCTATAATGACGTTTACCAATACTGCATTTCTTGGTTGGTTCATGAAAGCTTCAATGTCAGTAGGTGATGGCATAGCTTGCTTTGGGCTGAAGGATGGCTGAGTTCTCAAGGGGGGTGAGGCTGTTCGATCCAAATGATAGGGCTCCATTGTTTCTTTCTTCTTGGCTAAGCGAGTGACGGGTGGCATGAAAAATGCTCCTAGGGATGAGATGCAATAATGCTGATGGATGCGAAAGGGGGAAGGCTTTTCTATGCAAATGATTTCCTAGGTTGAGGCAAAGCTATATGAAAAAACCTAAGGAGGATTGGGTTGGGGATTCTAACTTCAAAGATATGTTGTCAAAGCACAAAAGGTCTGCTTTCCCATGTGCAAGCTTGGTGGTGATTGTGTCAACTTAAGGATAGACTGATGATCCTTTAGGAAGAACATGAGATTGACCACTTGTGGATCCCAACCTTTAGCTCAAGGTGATGAGGGATAACAAGTGACAAAGCTAGATTACCCTAGACAAAGCTCTGTCAAAGGGATAACCTTGGTGAGATTGGTGGATTTGGAAGATTTTAGGAATGGCAAACTTTTAGCAAGTGACAACAATTTTGAAAGCTTAGATGTGCAGATTTTCAATTACTGGCTAGATGGTATGATTCTAAATGAGATGGATGAGCTAATAATGCTTAAGGGGATAACCTAATATGGCTGGCTTTTCTACAAAGATGACTCTAAAGTGAAGCTTATCCAAGAAGATGTGGAGAAACAAGGGCGTCTAATCATAGAAATCATGCCTAGTTGGTAAGGCATAAGCAGGATTAACTCCTGGATGTTGAATAAATTTGATGGTATGCTCTAACCAGGCCTCTTGAAGTGCTTCATCGGTAGCTTTGTCCTCTGCTTTGTGGAGTTTGGCAATTCGTGGGCTTGGTGTTATTTCTTTTCTCTTGGCTGAAAGTTCTTGGTATGCTAGAGATGGCTTGAGTTTGACCTTGTGAAACTTCTGTTTGGGTTTGGGTTGTTCCGACATAAATTCCTGAATTTTCTTGGCTTTGGGAAAAATCTTAGTTTTTTTGCTTCAACTTGTTCAACTTCCAAAATAGGCAGTGACTACGCTAAGTGTGCCCTAAGCTAGGATTGACCAAGTTTGGCAAAGATTCATTCAACAAGTAAAATAAAAACAAGCAATAGATAGGAACACCCAGATAGAAGTTTGTGGTTCTCACAATGTGATACTTGTGCCAAGGAGTGTGTATGCTCTAAAAATGTTTCGATCAGTCCAAACACATTAACATCCTAGATGGTTTTTTGCAAGGTTGACAATTGGTTTAGCTAGGGAGTCCTCGATATACGCAAGGTACGTGAGGCCCAAATTTGTAGATGAGACCAAAAGAATGTCACACAGCCAAGAGGAGCAGTAACCCACTTCTCCTCTTTCACTTCTCAAGGGTATAAAGTTCCTTGAGGCTTAGCCCGAATGACAAAATCTTGATCCCAAGAGAGGTGTCTTTCGATTCACCTCCCGATTCTTATACTCCATCGGAACACTGGAGTTGAGGTCGTCCAAGGGGTGATGAAATCCCCAAGCAGGCCTCCTAAAAAGAAACAAGGTTTTGGATCCTAATCTTATGCACCCAAGATGGCCTCAAAAGACGAAAAGGGGAGAGAAGACTTGGATGACCTTGGGCTAAAAAACACGCTTGTTCTTTTACCAACTGACTCTTATGTGTGCTAATCTAGACTTTGCAAGCACTCATGTTTAAGAGACAATGTTCAATTCTAACTTGAAGCACCAACAAAAGTAAATCGATTGAAGAATGCAAACAATAAGAAGAGTTAGGGTCAAAAAAAGCAAACTCGCGCACCCGGAGGCCCTCCGCGTCAAGTATCGATTAATTTTCTTTAAGGCATTCAAGATTGAGTGTGAGTTTGTTTTAAGCCCAAAATAAAAGTGTGTGAGATTCGATTTCAAGCGCATGCCTGGAGGCTCTCCACGACAGTTATTATTCAATTTTAGTGCCCAAACTTGAAGTGTAATCGATTTAATCTAGAGTTTTGGCCATTTAAAAATTTTGATAAAGTTAAAGCAAACGTTCAAAGACGAAGTGAGTGAGTTAGATTGTGGAACATTTAACACCTTTTTCAAGTAGACCCATCCCCATAAATGGTGCTGAGATTGCAACCAATGGTTAATATTTGATGGGTGATTAGAAAAGAGGTGAGTCCAAGGAACTACTCAAATTGATTTTTGTAAATTTGTATTTTAACTTAACAAAGTTTCTTAAATGTCCAAAAATCAAACTTTAACTAGATTGCATGTGGAAAAGAGATTTGTTTTGTTCAATTTTAGAAGCTCCAAATGAAGTGTTTGATATTGCAATGGTTAATTGATCCTTGGCATTCAAGATTGGATTTGTTATTTTAAGCATACATTCCAAGGAAAGTTGATTTTAATCCATGACATTCAAGAGTGTGTTTTGAGCAACATTCATTCAATAGAAAATGTGTTTAACCATTCAAGTTCATTTTTTTAGCAACATGCATTCAAAGACAAATGGTTAAACATTCAAGTTCATTTTTTAGCAACATGAAAACCTGCAAGAAACATGGTTAGTGGTTCCATATGTGCTCCAACCTGCAATGAGACAAAAAAAAGCAATTTAGTTAGTTAGCCAAAATCTTCAAAAATGAGAGCTTAACTATGGGAAAATTTTTTAAAACTTTTTTTGCTGTTTTTTCTATCAAGCGGAGATGCCAAAATATGAAGACGTGAAAATACAGAGACGCTAGTATTCGGAGACGACAGAACAGATTTGCGGCACAAAAAATAGGTGACAAGCAGAGACGCCGATTTGCGCAGATGCGGATTTTCACAGACGACGATTTGGATTGGTAGTGGTAGAGACGTCGATTTGCACAGACGTGGATTTTCACAGACGTTGATTTGCGTAAATGCAGATTTTCGCACATGCAGATTTTCACAAACAGAGCAGGTTGTAGACGCCAAAACTGCACAAAAAAAGTTGAAAAACACAAATTTCTTTTTTAGATGGTATTTCTTCTTCCTAAGTGCATTCTTTAACCTTCAAAAACAAGCAAAACACCCTCACAACACACTCAAACGATAACAAACATTAGATGGTTAGAAAAAATGACATATAGATGAAAATAGATGATTAAATGACCCATAGTGGGGTCCCACCGGGCGTGCCAAAATGTAGAACAAGAATTAGTATGCAAAGAACATTAAAAAATAAAGTAAAAATTCACAAACCAAAAACTAAATTCACATATATGCTTAGACAAAGAAAGAAAACCAGAAGTGCAAACCTCACAAGAGAAAACACTCCATGCTTTCTGGATTCTGTAGATGTGTCCTTTTGCTGTGGATGTATGCTCAAGATGCTCAAAAGCTGCTTCAATGGAGATGGGTAATGGCAAATTGGTAGCTTTGTGAGCTCTCAATTTGGCATTATAAGGGTAAGATTGATGGCTTTGGTTCTCAAAATAGCATGGTAACTTTAGCTCAAAGATTGTTGATGAAATGGCTTGGGATGGGATTCAATTTATAGGCTAAGGGGTAGAGGGATGGAGGGCTTAGATGCAAGGATGGATGAAGGCTTAAGGAGGGCTAGGATGCACTCAAAGGAGAGCACATGGATTGTGCTTGTTTAGCACCAATGGGAAGGTGACACTTGTCACAAGGAGGATGAGTGTGAGAGGGTAGGGTAAAGGGTTGGTTAAAGGCATGATGAGTGGGGTTGAGTATGTAAGAGTGATGTAAGAGGAATGAGTGTGGAAGAGGGAAGAGTGTGGAAGATGGGTGTAAGAGTCATGAGTGGGCTTGTAAGAGTCTTTTATGTTTTGTAAGAGCACTCATGACTTAGTGGTTGGGCTTTTTTGAGGGGAGACTTTGGTTTGGATTAGGAAAGTCTTAAACTTGTTTAAGGAATGTGACAACATTAGGGGGTGGATTAGGCTTGGGTTTAGGATTAGATTAGGGATGTTAGAGATGTGCAAGTGGATGGCATTAATGAAGGTGGGTGAGTTAGTGGCTAAGCTTGGTTAGTATGGGTGGATGGGGTGGATTAGGCTAAATGGAGGTTTAGAGATAGGTTAGGGGTTTTTGAATTTGAGGATTTCATTTATCAAATAGATTTATTTAATAAATGGGGATTTTTGGAATTAGATAGGAGAAAAGGATTTAATTGATAAATAATAGATTATTTGATTTATCAATTAGGATTGTAGATGATTAATTAAATTAATCAACTAGGGATGGCAAAGGATTAATTAAATAAGAATTTAATTAATGATGCCTTTAGAGATGGCTAAATTAGATTACCAAAGAAGTGTAATCAAATTTAGGTGTCCACAAAGGGAATACATGTCTTGATAGTGCTACAACAATAGATGATAAAGTTAATTCACTAAGTGAGTCCCAAAATTGTGAAATGTTTTCAACAGTTACTTCTCCTAGTAACAATTCTTATGGTGTTGATAATATCATTACTCATAAAGTTGTATAATGTTCATCTTAGTTTTATAAGGATAAAGAGGCTAAAAGTTACAACTAAAGTGATGAAAACAAGGTTGTTGATTCAATATGTCATGAAGAAGCATCATATGAAGAAGATGATCAAAGTAGTTACTCAAGTGGAGGTGAGGACAATGATAATGCACACTCATCTTCCCACAAATCTGATGCAAATTGGGAAGAAGAGAGAAATGATGAAAGTGGACACTCTTATGCTAGTAAAGGTATGAGCTCTTTTTCTAAAACTAAAAATGAAATTCCATCTCTGTATTGTTTGAATCAACATGTTGTTGAAAATTTTGAAGAAGAATTGTCTATACAATATTAAGATAAGGAGATTATTTGTGAATGCACCACTTACAAGGATGCATTACCTAGTTTTTTATAAGAATACCATGAGGCTGCATGTAGTTGTAATCATCAGTATGCAAGTGATTTTAAGGTTCATATATCAACACCTATTGATAAGTTAAGGGATGATTGGTGGTCAAGCCATTTGTCTCATTTTAAAGAAGACAATGCAAGTAATATTGATTTCTATTCCACATGCCTAATTGACAAAGTGGATCTTATATCTTCATGTAATGATGATTATGATCTTCCTTCTTCACATGCTAAAAGTATTCATGACAATGATGTTGGAAATGGTTTCAAGGTTTTCACTAATTTTTTGTATGATGAAGAATTTGATTTTGAACAACCCATCACTTGTTACAATGCTTACAAGGGAGATTTCCATGGAATTATCAACCTACTTTTTGAAGAGCACATGGAATTCTTAGATTTGTTCAATACTAATCTTGATGATGGTACACTATCTTACTACTATAAGAGATCAGATTGTTTTTCTTCTAGATGTGACAATAATTGTGATAGTGATGTTGTGTCTTATGATGTTGATAACAAGGTGTTGGATGAAGCTATTATTGAAGATCAACTTGCACCTTGCAATGAGTTTAGTGAATGCCCTAATATGATTGGTAATCAATTTGTTGATTACAAAGAATAATTGGAGAACCCTAGATTAGTTTTAGACACTGACATGGATGACATTTGTGAGTATAAATCTAATTGCTCATTTGAGTGCCAATTGATTACACATGGAGATATACAAATTCAAGATATGTGTGATCCCCTTCACCAATTTGAATATGAAAATTTCATAATCAAGATTGATAGCATGCATGAATCATGTATTGAATAGGAGTTTCAATTTGATTCTGATATATTTTAGCATTCTAATCCATATGTTTATAGTGAGCATTTTGTTGAAATGGTTCCTAGTTTGTATATCCACTATGAACATGAAAATGTAGATTTTTTTTTACTAAGTGAATTGATTGAAGGTGCTAATATGATTGGTGAAATTGATGAAAGTGATATTCTCAACTTACCTGATGAAAATGAAAATAAAAGTTAGGTATATGATAGAGGTAAGTAGTTTTATTGAAGGTTGGTGACCAGGGGCCACCATTTGTACAACTTAAGAGTAGTTTTCTTGCCTTTAATACAATTGTTTAAGAGAAATTTTTGAGTAGTTTACTTCTTCTATAGATTTTTATCCTTTCCATGCCTACAAGGGACATGCATCCCTAGAAAAAGATACTATTGGGACTCAAAATTGAAGCCCTAGTTTGGGTACCATTCTAAATTTTGAGTCTAATTGAGCCCCTATAAGTGTTTTTTCATACATGTGTACCCAACCATCACTTCAAGGCCTATGAAGTATTTCATGTTTCTAACACCTTTCATTCAGTATATGCATACAATCTATAATGATAAGTTATCATTCCAAGTCATTCCATTAAGTTTCATTTTTACCATTGTTCAAATCTATATTTTTGTCCAAGTGTCAAAAAATGACGAGAAGCCTAGTTTACAATTGAATATCTTACACCTGGTTAAGTTTCATGACTTGCCACTTTGGGAGAGTTTAGTATACATATTAGTGAAACTTATTTTTTTTATTTCAAGTCATTTTGATATGTTTTGACTAGGGTTTGAATCCCTCAAAGTTGGTTTTTTAGTATTGTCATGTTGATGCATATTTCTTAGAATTCCAGGAAGCCCTGTTTGACCAGTTATAACTTTGAACGATTTGGCCAAATGAGAAAATTAATTTTGCACTAGATTATAGGGGTTAGAGAAATTCTATGTTCTAGATTTGATCCTATGACGAATCCATTTGAATCATTTTCAAATGTGATTCAATATGCAATTTATGAAGTTTTACTGGTGTCTAAAAGCGTAGATTGGTAAGTAGTCTTGTTCAGTATGTCATAACTTTGAATCAATGATAGATGACACCAAATGCATTGTACCAATTTTTTCTACTCTATAAATTCATTAAGTGTGCCAATTTTTATGTCTTGACCAATCCATCTGCACACTTTCCCAAGTCCATTCCATTTGTGGAAATTGTTATTCAGCTAGTTTTCCTTGTTCTTCAATTTAGAGTACCTAATTTTGAAAACCTTTTCCTAGTTATTTGTCATGAGTTCAAATAAAATATTTATACTCTCCACATGATAGCAAACTAATGCCCCAGTTTTTGTGCCCCCAAGTGTTTATTTGACCTAAGCTAAGACTGAACACACTTTATTGTTTTCTGACTTGTTTGTTTGCAAGCATTTTTAAGTGAGAAAATTTGATAGTTAGTATCTTTTGACCCCAAATTTTTCATGACATGAAATATAATAGTGTAAAATTTTGTGAGCTAGAGAATATATATGTTAGATCTTAGGGCCTAATTGTTTATTTTAGTTAGTTTTTAAGGCTAATTGAGAGGTCTCCTTAGTAGAAGGTTACAATTTGAAAAATGAGGTAAAATGAGCTTTAAATTATGATTCAATGATTTGAATTTGAATCTAATCGGTTCCAAGTGATAAATTTATTAGTTTGAATGGTCAGGTGTTTCAATTTGATTTTTTTTTTAGTTAGACCAACTTTGTGATCCAACTAATCTTCTCAAGCTGACATGATATCAAGGGAGCTAATAGTAAAAAATGGAATTCATAATGCACATATAATCATTCAAGGTATAGTAGACATGTGGTCATATTAAAAGTTAACAATTAAGCATGAAATTGAATGCATTTAGAGAGCCCCAAGCTTAACACTTGTTAAGATTGCTATCTAAAATCACTCTCATTGAGGTGATACATTATGAAATCACCATAAGAAAGTAGAGTTTCTAATTCAAGAGTCGGCTATCCACATGATTGACCAAATTCAAAAGGCCTCTGTTAACTATTTTCAATTTATAGTATGTCTACAATCCCTAAGAAAACAAGTGATTTGTTTCCACTCATCCAATATTTTATAGAACCTATATGAAGGTAGTAGGTACTTCTATGTTAGCTTTTGATGTAGATGTTAGTAGAAATGGAAAGATAAAAGAGATCATTGTGATTTGGTGGTTATTTCCAAGATATCCAACTCTGTGGACATGTAGACAAAGCATCTCCATTGATGTGCAATTGTGAAAAACAATTATCAAAACTAAATGGAAGGAAAAATCTACTTTCCAGATTGATATGGTGTTTTAGTTGCCTTAAATTGATGATCTAGGGAAGGGTTTGCATTTTAGACCAAGATCATTGTAGTGAAAAGGTGTTGGGTATAGACTCACATGGAGTAGTAGAGGAAAGGATTTAGGTTTTCTCAGCTAAAAAAAAATTGTATGGATGTGCGTCCATCTTTACAGGGATAGTCAAAGATGAAGATAAAAAATGTTGTGTAGTGTGCATATGGAGATTGCTAGAGATCTACAAAGCTGTGACTGATATTTCATAGTGGAAGGTGTATTTGTGGCCATTGGGAGAATAAATTTAGGTGCCTCCTCATGACTCTAATGTAGGAAGAAGTGGCATTATCTTTGTCAACTTTGATTCGATGATTAATGGGGGGTTATGATGTCAGCTTCTAAATAGAATAATGAAAGGATGAATACATCTCATAACAATTAACATAACTTCCGCATTGAACCACACCTCCCTCTAAAATTGTACTATTTTTAAAGAGCACATCTAGATAGAGTCCAAATCACATTCGCTAAGAAAATTTGATAGTCCTATGTAAAAGTTAGATCCCTCTAATGCTGAAGTAGACTATTTATTATATAAGTTGTAGAGGTGATTATTGATCTGGACACATATCAGATTAGGGATTGTGGGGGGGGGGGGGACACTCATGAATGCAACTACTATAATAAGTTTAAAATGGGAATTATTTTCCATTTCAAGCCATGAGAAGGAGGTGGGAGACATTCAAAGCTTGTAGTATATAAAATTCTTTCACTATTATAAATTTTTATCTAGTTGTATGCAAGAATGGCATCAATGTTATCATGGAGATAATAGAAATTGATAAGCCTCCATTAGTGAGATCTACCAATTTTAAGTATAATATGAGTAGATTATCTCCAGTTGTTGCCCATGAATTTCTTAACAAAGCTTGATTTTTTTGGTAGGAAATGGGTGTTATTTTTGGTACCAAGAGGATGGCAATTGCCATTAATTAAGCATACCCTACAATGAAAAATGATGCTTAAGCTTTTCACATAAAAAGTTTGAAAGAGGTCACAAAGGTCTAACAAACTTGGAGATTTCATTATTGTTAAAAGGAGTGAAGTCAATTGGTCCCACATTTTTGTGGAGGGAAATTATTTTGTTATTTTTATATACACATCCTAAATAATGAAATATCTTAAAGCAAAGACTTTGTAGACAACATTTGCATGTACGGTGGGGCATGTGAAGGCTAATTTGGTGCTTAGTTGGAATGAACAATGAACAAATTTTGAACAAATGTACATAAAATGAGTGAGTTAGATAGACCAATGAAAAGGTACCACATGGAATGATATCTGAGGCAATTTCAATATCATACACCATGAAGAGTAGTTAGAAGAAAAGTTTGTGAATTTGCATAAGGTTAGTTGGATGGTTAAGGTGATTGTGATTGCAACTTCGTAGTTGTTAATGAGTAGTTAAGGGAAATGACCAAGAAGTGGAGATAGCCATTAATCTCCACTTCTTTATTAAGACTAGCAATCATCGTAACAAGTGGAGATGAAGAGATAAGCTTGATTGAGCACGCAGTTAACATCAAGGGTAGAGATGAAGAGAAAATGGTTAACATGACTTCTCAACAGTTAGTTGGTATTTAGAGGTAACTATGGAGATGTAGAGATAAAGTGACATGTGGTGGGGGATGCTAACAAGGTGAAGATATGGAAAATCTAACCTATACAAGATTGACACATGGTCCCCAGGTGGAGTTGATTAAAGGTTGACCTTGTGTTTTGGAGGAAAATAAAAGTGAAGATTGAATTTATATAATATAATCCCTTAAGAATTATATTTTTGACTTTTAATATAGTTAAGACTATATAAGTTTTGAAATTTTCACATTTTAAATAGCTTGTTCATAGCTAAGGGTCATAATTTTGAAATGTATGCCATGAGGCTATTTTTCATAATATAGGGTGTTATATACTATTGGGAAGGGGAGAAGATGAAGTTTTGAAATATGCAATCAGAATGTATGCAGGTCATTAGTGGTGAAAGATATGTGTATATTTATAAAAAATAGGGGCATTCTTAGTAGAACAAGTATTTTTCATGATGGAGCTTTAGATTTAGTTAAAAGGAAAATAGAGGAGTTTTTTGGCTCCAAATTTGGGGGAAATGTTCCTAGGTGTATTATAATGCCTCTAAAGCTATTTGGCATGTGTTTTGGCCTAAATTTTAGTGGCATTTGGTCTTCTTTCAAATCATATTTTTTTTGCATTAGTTTGAAGATATTTTGATCACATGGTAGAGGTAAAATGTTGGGATCTAATTTTTAGTTGAAGGAAGTGAAAAGAGAGAGGTTCTACAATAGCAAGTGGAAGATTTTCAAGTGGACAAGTGGTAGCTTCAAACCAGAACTAGGAATCCTTCCTCTTCTACTAATTATTTTTGTTTTTCTTTCTTTAGGGTTGGTTGGTTCTAGTCTGTTGAGAAGAGCTCAAGCTATGTATACCACATCCCCAACATATTTTTTCTTTGTATGAGCAACATTAATGGTTTTTTAGAGTAATGTTTTGATCTATTAGTTGTTTCATGAGTTATTTACATACATCATTAATGTATTTGTTTTCAAGGGAATGAATAGAAAATAAACAAAGTATTTTAGCTTCATTCTAATTCTTGTCTCCTATCTCTATTGTCTACAATGTTTTGTGGTTTATGAACAAAGAACTTAAATCTAGTTGCAGCCCCTTAAAGCTATATGCCTAGATAGGATTTTCCATTGGTTCAAGCAACCAAGTAAATTATTTCTTATCTTGATAGGGTTGCAAGTTTCATCAGAAGGATATTTCATGAGTATGAGATTCACTGTGAACATTGATGTTTGATTCACAAAGTGATAACGTAGATCTAATATCTTGATGTATGAGATATGTTACTGATATCATGGATGTATGTTTGGGATTTGTGGAATTTCCCAATAGATAAGGCACTAATTAGTAATAGGATCATAAAGTATATTGTTGTTGGACATGTGTGTTGTACTGATTCAAATCTTATAATCAATATCTTTTCTCTTTCTATTAGGAGTTGAAAGGACACCCTCACTCAACTTGTGGATTTTATAGGTCTTGTAATTTTCTATTGCATAACTTTGTTATTTCATGAGTATAGGTGAAATAAGGGTTTAATATTCTTTTCTATATGGATTCATATATATGCTTTGAACTGGTACCATATGATTGAATCCAAAGGTCTACCAACCTAGGTTTTGGAGAGCTTGAAGTTGAAGAAGGAGTTCAGCCTTATAGTTGGCCCAAATTTTATTTGTTTTCATTCTTTATAGGAATTAGCCACCCTTAGATGCATTCTAATCTAGTTATTTTTTTATTGAAAAATTGTTAAAGTAGGAGTCAACATGCCTAAAATCCTAAGGAGAAGCCAAATACAATTTTTTTTTTTCCTTCACAAGGCATACAAAAGAAATACCAACTCTCACAAAAATTCTCCCCTTGTCACCCCCAAAGTGCAAGACAATGTATTGCCACATGAAGGCCACTACTTCCCTCCCAAGGGCGAGTGATTCCCTTCCACACCTATAACATCATACTATTAAAAGTAAAGTAAAAAGAAGGTGATAGAAAGTCATCTACACCTAAAACACATCATGGACAATAAATAATACACATATGGATTTGTAACAAAATTTGCACAGCTTTTATACAGGAAAAACAATATAATATATAATTCCTAAAACATGGAAAAATATCTAACCTTACTCCAAGCTATGAAAAATGAACTGATTTGAGAAGAGCCCTCTATCCTTCTTTGATGTAATCTCTAAACCAAAAAATCTCTAAGCTAGAGAGTGTGTGAGTGGCAACTCCATTTTAAAATTCCCCTCTTACAAGAAACTAAACTCCTAATAACATTAACTCAACCTATGTCTCCCTATTTACTTGGAACTCCAACTTACTAAAGATAAGGTGGGAAGTTGGGTAAGACTTCTTCCATTTTAGTAATACTTGAAAAAAAATATTTTAAAAGGGTTTGAAAAGTGATTTAAACTTAAGTAAAATCAAAATTATAGCCCTAACATATAGTACTAACATGTAGATAACTTAATTTCACTAAAAGAACACTCTATGACTCTGATAATGCCCTTTAAAGTCACCTTAAACCCAAGGTTCTAATTTTATTAAATTAAAACCTTGAAATGACCATACTATGCAATTGAATTGATCTTAAACATCTCTAATTAGTTTGATTCAAGTGGGGTATCTTTTGTCAATATCTCAATTTGACTTGCCACTATACACATAACATCACAAGTGTGAATGACACTATAAAATATACATTTTACCATTATGAGTGGCAAATCAATTTTCAAAAAATGAATATAATATTCAAATTACAACAAAAAAAAAAACTTAACAATGAGGTTAAGATCTCTTCATTAGATCTAACCTTGGCATTCTCAATTAATACAAAGGTATCTAGTTTTGGTTCTTTGTTGAACCATGGTTATTTCCTACACACTCAAACCGCATATCAGTAGTCCAAGATAAATAAATCATATGCATATATAAATCCTAATTCAATTCTACATTCATAATTGAATCAGAACATAAAGAATTTCTGAATCAAAATTTTAACTAACATTTTTCCATTTCTAAACCATTGTGCATATATAATACTAGCATAATCAAAATGAACATGATATGACCATTTGCAAAATTTCATGGTTTTCAAGTATATAATCCATCTAATCTTTGCATTCAAACATAATTTCATACTCCTCAATAAAATAACCAACCAAGTACATGAATATAAATAATCCTCAAGCATTATCGATAAGTTCAAACATCATAAATAATCACCATAAAGATAAAGAATCCTATAGTATTAAATAGTCTGAATAACATTCCAAAATAAGTCTAACATATAACAAGGTCTCAATATAAACTATCTAAAATGTAAATAAAATACTATGCTATGGTATGATGGGCCAGGGTGAGGCCTCATATCCTCCCTCCCTAGGCATGAACATCATCCTAGAGTTCATCAAAGAGTTATGGGTCCTATGATCTCATATGTGTTGTCTCCTCCCATGAAGTCATGATCACATCATAATAATCCCACTAGAATCTGACCTAGTCCAACTCTCTATCTCAAGGTGCTAGGGTCCATTGGCCCAAAAAGTGAATGGGCTCCAATGCTAGCTACCTATCTGAATCCACTAGCAACCTCAAAGATCATGGCTTGGTGTTCTACATGGTGGTTATCAACCACTAAAAAAGCCCTATGAGATCTACCCATGTCACCTACTATGGGCTCAAAAGTATCCTCTCTCTAAAAACTTGATGCTGAACCTTATGGGCAATCTCTAGCAATGTGACCCATACCACCACAAGTGTAGCATGCTCCTCTATCTTGAATCTAAACACCCTATGGCCTATTCTATTGAGTACCTCCAATCCTACTAGATCCATTGAAACCAACCCTATAGGACTATTGTGATGTAGGAGCATCCTAGGTTTCCTTGTTATCCTACTCATTTTGTTCATCCTATAGTTGGTGCCAAGTTACTTCCTTCATGTGCCGAGTGTTTCTTCATGTGCCAAGCATTCCTTCATGTGCCGAGTGTTTCCTCATGTATCAAGTGTTTCTTCATGTGACGATCATTCCTTCATGTGTCGAGTTGCCAGTTTCTAGTGGATGTCGAGTGATGCCAAGTGCCAGTTTCTAGTTGATGTCGAGTGCCAGTTGATGCCAAGTGCCAATTTCCTAGTGGGTGCCGAGTTATCCAGTGGGTGGCGAGTTGTCTATTTTTGGTTCTTAATGGGAGCTAACCTGCATATTTAATTTTGATCATGAATTTAATGATAGGATCTTGTGTCAACCTTTCTATTATGTAATGTTCTATAAATTGTTTTGGCAAGTATAAATAGAGTGTTTAGGCTTAGAGTTAAGTAATTTTGGAAGAAGATTAGAGAGAGCAGAACTAAAAGTGCAAATTTGCTGTTGGATCTTTGTAACTGAATGTATTCTAATTGGCCATAACCCAAAAGGCCCCACAACTAGACATGTATGAAGATATTTTGATGAATCAATAGAAGTATTTTCTCTTCTCTCTCCTTTGGTTGCTATTCTTTGTGTTTGTTTCCCTTGTGTTAACTCTAGCAAGGTGGTTTGGATAGTTGGGCAAGCCTTTGGCCCTAGTTATTCACCCTCTTGCCTATGCCATATTGAGTCCTTCCCGGTTGTGAATAAGGGGTCTGTATCTTTTTGATCACCTCTATGACCCTAAGACTACCATTGATTCCCTATGGTGATCCTTTCCTATAATCTAGTTATGGCTATGGAACCTTAAAGGATCCTCATGACTAATTCTTATTCCCTTTCTAAGGGGACCTTTGCTAACCAAAAAATTAACCTGAGTTGTTTTGGTTTTGAAACTAATTGTGTCCTATTTTATAAATATCCTCCACTGCTACGGTTATCTCAACTACCTTTCTAAAGGTAGATGGAAAAGATAACCAAACTAAATCTTGAAAAGGTACAATAAGTCCCTTAATAAAATGATGAATACATAATTTATCATCCTTCATATACTCAACATAGGGAAGGAGCTTGAGAAACCTATGTTCATATTGTGCTACTGTAAGACCTCTCTATTGAAGATTGTGAAAAGCCTCTAGTTGTCTTTGCATAAAATGATCTAAAAAGTATTTTTCCCTAGATCTATTCAAAAAAATCCTAGGTGAGTGTGTGAACATGTACCTTACCTAAAGCCTATTCCTACTACTACTAGGTAGAGGTTGAGCCTCAAACAAGATGCATTTCAAGTCATACCTTCAGATTATTTCCTTAAGGATGAAATCCAAGGCATCATTATGAACTCTATAACTAAACCTCTACACCCACACCATTGGTATCTCCCTTGAATATGGGAGGCTAGAGTTGAATCAACTCTCTGATCTCATCTCCTATGTCTATAGGAGATCTCTCCATTATGTGTGCCACTGGGTTAGGACGTGGCAATATCTACTAAAATGACTCAACCTCATGATCATCACAACCCTCAACACAACTAAGTGGAGGACTCCTAGTCCTTTCCCCAATAACTATCCTATAGCTACCTAAAATTGCCTACTTTGATTGTGGAGGTATAAGTGTTAAAAATTGCTAAACAACACCAATCAAGTTATGAAGTTCATTTAGAATATCCTAATTAGGGTTCAAAGGCAGATCTAGTGGGGATACATGATCCCCTCCAAAAACCTCAACCTCTTCCTCCATCTTAGCATCAGACTCCTACGGAACTTTGGGAGCCCTACCTTGTCAACCACATCATCCACCCAGCCCTACTTGACCAGCTCAAGTAACAACTAAAATCCTACATGAAAGGTCTTTAAGTTTAACGTAAATTGAGCATAATACAAGTTTTAAACTACTAGGTTATTAAGATACTATCAATTTTTTTTTTAACACTCCACTCAAGATTTGTAACAAGGGCTTAACCGCCTCCTATGCATTATAAGTTGAGTGGTTGTATCGGGCATTGATAGATCAATCTTTTAGTGCAACAGAAATGCCACTCTAACAAGTGATATCAAAGATTGGTCATTGGTTTGAATCCTTAGACCCTTGAGTAACGTTGAGAAGGAGATTGTTAGAAATTTATTTAGCACTCCCCTTAGGATTTGCAACAAGAGATTAACCACCTCCTGGGTACTATAAGTTAAGTAGTTGTATCAGGTTTTGACATATTAGTCTTTTGGTGCAACAAAAACCCCACTCTAGCAGATACATAACTTAGTTGAAAAGTAATTATGTTGATGAAAATTTTGAACATTTTGATAAGTACAAGGTTAAACCTCATGTTGAAAACTTGAGTGTAACTGGTTTCAATTCTGAAACTCTTAACTCAAGGCTTACTAGCTAAAGATTCTGAGACAACCATATTCGAGCCTAAATCTTAATTTCTTTAAGGTTTTCTTGTATCCTTTAAGTTGAAGATTTTTTTTTTTTTTGAATTTCAAAGTTGCTGAACCATGAATTTCATCCAAAATTCCAAATCATATTTATATTACAATATAATGTTCATAACTTCATAATTGCATTAATCAAATATTAATTTTTTCCACCTTTAGAAATACAATATAATTATATAATTCTAAAAAATATTACTACAATGCTTATATACAACTTTACTTAATAAATTAAATATTTATTAAAATTATATTTATTACTATTGTTACTTTATTTATGAATTTATATTAATAATATGTAATGCATTTTATAATATAGCATATTTTATTTGATAATAATTAAATAACCTCTAATCAACCTTAAATACTATTAAATAATATATAATACATTATATAACATAACATATTGATTGCTATTTAGTCATGTTATATAAAAAAAATATTCTGATAAGTAATTTGCATGCCCACCGATTTTGTTTAGTCATGTATAGTCACGTTTAGCCCCAACATCTGATTTTATTTTAATTTTTTATCCAAGTCATACTATACGTTGTCAATATCTTCTTTGAATGCATTGGCTTCCAATTTGATAGAATTTAAACCTCTTAAAAGATCAGAAAGCCTAGGAGTGAGCTAGAAACTGTAATGGGTATTCTGAGACACAAGTTAAAAGGACCAACTAACAAGACTCTGATGTCTTCACTTTGAACTCTATGAAATTCATGTAGGTATACTGAGGAATTCACTATTTATATATTTACAATTTAAACTCTCAACATAAATTCCAAAATAATAGATGATTGCCTTAATTCTTCTAATTGTAGGATTGCAAAAGAGATGATTGGCAATAATATAAATCAATCATTTTACTATATTATTAGATAATTAGCAAAAGTAAACTGAAATATAATTCAAAATGTATTACAACTAAAATTTAATAAAATTTTCCATTAAATCTCAGAAAATAAAATGGAGATAAAAGAAGAGACAAGATCTAGGATGAACAATAATATTTATTCATTTTATATTAACTTATTTGAAATTTATACAATTCAATGACAATCCCTATCAGAAGATAGCTCAATTAGACCAGCTGATAACTTTTTTCACTCAAACTCTGGAACAAAGTTACATAGTATGCATGGACTAACACACAAATGAATAAAACTCTATTGAGATTGGATTTTTTAGACCTTTACTACACATCTTGGAAATCCTTTTATAGAATAAGGATTGCAACAAGCTTCATATGGGAAGATACATGCTCAAAAAACAAGACACAACAACTTTTTCATATGAGACAAATCAATTACAAAAAGAACGTTGGAGACAACCAAAATTTGAATAGCTATCAACTCAAATGTTCAAGATCAACTCTGTAACTTGTAATGAGAGCACACCTAAAATAGGTGAACCACAAAGATAATTTTTCTTTATCAAATATATATCCTCCCTCTTCATGTTCTTTGAATTTTCCATGCTTGTTCAGTCACTATCTCTAGATGGAATTTCCTTTATGTCAACAATCACCTCTCAGATAGTAATATTTGATTCTTTATCTAGCCAGGTGGCTTCTCTAACTGTATTCAATTCATTTAGGAATTTATTCCCATTTTGCATCAGTTAAAGCTCTAACCTTTGCAAATCTCTTATTCATATCTATCTCCAACTTGTACAATATATCAACAATGTTAAAAATTGTTACAATGTTAGTTTCCCCATTACTTTAGGAAATATACCTTTCATGTTTCAAAATGTTAACAAAAGAGTCTAACCACTCTTTCCATTTCCTTAGCTTATTTTCATCATCAACAATTTAGAAATGAATCAGGTATTGAAATTCTTTAGAATAATTGAGAGGGGGGTGTATCAGTTATCCAAGGTCCAAATATAAAAAAAAAAAATTTCAGTACTTGACATATTCATATCCATAAAATTATATCATGCATGCATCCATTAGAACATCAAATACCTTAACCTAGTAGGTCATTGTCCTAGGTCAAAATAAATCTACAAAAATGTAAGCACGAAATACCACAAACTCATTCATACAATTTGACACAAGGATTTTATGTGTAAACCATATTAGTAAATAGATTGTTCTTTTTGATTTTAACTCTTAAAGACATAAATTTATGAAAAATATTAGATTACAATAGTTGGAAAGTTTCTTGTAGAATGACTAACTTTCCTCTAAATTATTAGGTACAACTCCTTATTACAGATTTGTAGTGAATTATGTTTGCTCCTAAATGTAAATGGGGTATTTTGTTAACCCAAGAACAGAAGAGGTAAACTGAGCTAGGCATAAACAGGATCTAAATTAGGCAAGAAATGATATTTGAGAATTAATTAAGTTTATGAACTCATACATCTTATGAACTCATAAGGATTAATGCTTCAATAGTGCATACTAACTAAAATGAAACTGATCTAGCTAGAAAGTAAATTGCAGAGAAATAAATATTAACTAGAAAGAAATGTCTAAAGGATCTCTTTTGAACCTACAATGACAACACTTATCATATTCAACTCGCTATCTCAAAATAGGGGAATGAAGCTCTATTCATTCCTTGTTTCAATTAAGACAAAAAATAAAATAAAAAATTAACAACTAACATAATGGAATAGAAAATAATTGACACAAAATAACAATCAACTGACTTTGCAACATCTAGTATTTCACAAAAAAATTAGCAGACCTTTTATTAATATTTCATTACAATACATATAGGATTTTGAGATGACCATTACAAAGGAAGTTTAATTAGTTCATCTCCTCAAAAATGAAAAATGGCAAGGAGCTAGTTTCTCTATTACAATAATTACAACAAAATATTAAAAGAGATGGAATATAAATTACTTTGCCTTCTTTCCCTTTTTTGCTTTTGTCCTATAGGCCTTTGTAGTTGCAATGGTTGGAATTAGTTCTTCATGCCTATGTAAATGTACATTAGTATATCTCAAGAGCCATTTAGAATGCTCTCTGACCAAATCCTTGATAGCACTCAAATGATCTTGTATTTCCTCCATGGCCAGGTGTACACAACCACCAAGTTTCTAGAGTTCAAAAACTCTATTCTAATGACAAAAATATATATTGGTTAGACCATATATGAAGTTGGAGAAGTTTGATTACATGATAGATATTCCAATTATTCCCTTTTCTTGACCACTAATTTGCAAGTTTATATGAGAGCCCCTTAGGAGTTCATAGTCTCTATCTTGATCTTGCTTCACTTTAGCTTCAATTTATTTGAGCCCTTCTTTTGCTATCAAGATCATTTTAGACTTGAACTACATGCTCTAGAGCCATTCAAATAGAGGCTCATTCCCTTTAGGCAAGACCTTTGCTTCTATGACCTCCTTAGTCTTCATATAAGTAATCATATTCAATAGAGAGACACAATCCTCACTCTTCATTATCTCCATTGCCAAAGTGGCTCTATTTGATGAAATATTATCCTTCTCTATCTCTAGCCTCAGTATAGAATTTCCAATTTTCTCTATAATGAAGAATCCCTCCAACTTGACTTTCCTACTCCACTCTCTACTGGTTTTCCCAAAGTGTTTGTCCTCTTGGAGTTGAGAGATAAGTTCTTGAAAATCTATAGTAGTAGGATCACTAGTAGTAGGCATCCCAGATATGCTTAGCAATGGGTTGATTAATTGCCTGATGAAGCCATTTAGTTCTTGTATTTCCCCCTTCATTCAAACCTTTGACAACTTAAGGCTCTCCAACTATCCTTCAATCACCTCATTTGTTGACTTCCATAAGCCAACTTTGGTGTTTTGCCTAGCTTTCTTGAGATCCACCGAATGTAAGGTAAAATCATCTATAGTCATGTCCTCAATTCTTCCCTCTTTGGTAGGCTTTTCTATTTCCATTTTTAGATGCCCTAATTTAGGGTTTTGTTTGAGGATGGACAAGGTCTTTTGCTTCTTGACCTTACTTAATGCTGATCCAGAGAAAACTGTAAGAGATAATGTATCTTTTTTGGGGGCACCTTAATCTTTCCTCTTTCTCTTCCTATCCAGAGTATACTCCAACCATAAATCTATGACTATCACTTTGGAGGTTATCTAAAGAGAATCTATGCTAAAAATTTTCCTCTTGACCAAATGATTGCTTTCATAGTCAAAGAGAAGGGATTCTTTGGGGCTTGCAAAATGAGCTTTGAGGAATCTTATCCTTTCTTTGCCTCTGAGGTCTTCTTAGTTTCCTTGTCTAATTTAGTGGATTTTCTATCACTTCTTCCTCCATCTCCTAAATCTACTACCTGCACTTGAGGGCTACTTGGTAGGAGAAGTGCATCAATTATAAATGGATCTGGGCTACTATGCAATGAGGGGGCCAGAGTAACTGCACCATCTATTGGTTCCTCTACCTTCTTCTTCTTAGCTTCTAGATGGGTTCTAATCACTAGGAGAGAGACATCATGGAAAGTATTAGACACAAGAATATTTTTGTCTGGAGGTTGATCACCTCCACCTAATGATTGAGTTGGTCCTTGAGTGATAGCCAAGGTTACACCTAATGTGCCACCTTGAGAGGAGGAAGATAGTGTAGCTATTGGGGAAGCTTGAGTAGGTGTGCTTTTACTTTGAATCCTTCTACCTATGGTCCATTCGACTCACTTCCCAATCCTTTTAATAATCCAAGTCATCATGATCTCTAGGTCTTCTCCAGCATCTTTAAAAGGTTCCAAGCTAACATGAGTATTTCTTAGCTTTATTAGATAGGTGTTACTGTACATATTCTATCCATCATCTTCTACTCCCTCAACTTTGATATTAACTTTATAAATCCTCACTTGATCTACTGTAAGTTTGGCAAAAGCACAGTCACGACTCTGGTACTCATCCTTGTAATCGGCCCAGTAGTCTTCAATGGTGGTGATGTGGTTTAGTGAGACCAAATATTGCCCGTATTTCATAATATCTTTAAGATACGTTGTTGATACTCTATTTTATCTTTGTCAAAACATTTGTGGACCTATGTTTACACAACCTATGATAAGCCTATGGGTAGAAAATATGCCACCTTTTTGCTAGTATTATATATAGTATGTAGTATTTCATATAATTATCAAAATATGTATTCTTATAGTTGAATTTAATTTGATAAATGTTTATTTGCAAACATGTCTCTATGTTATAACTAACCTATTAATGAAGATTGAAAGATGATTGGAGGAATTCAAAAGTTGAGCACCAACAACATTCAAGGAGAAGAGAATGCTAAGGAGCAGCTACAGTGGAGGAAAGTTGTACCGGTTCCAAAAGACATGATAGCAAGTAAGGAGGAGCTATGAAGACTTATTACCTTCTCTGCATTTATTCTATTGTGAGTGGATGTTTAGACTTTATTATTCTTGCCTTAAGCCATTATTCTTTCTTCCTTCCTTTAGTTGTTATCCTCCTATTTTCTCTCTTGTAGATTTAAAGCTAGGTCATTTACTTTTCTATTATGGAATAAGTGTTGATCTCCTATATATATAGGAATCAACCTAAGTGCGTTAGTTTTTAGCTAGTTAGAAGAAATAGTTAATGATAACAAACAGTTGACTTCTACAATTGTGTTTTTATAGTTTTGTGTTATGTAATGAATTTCTAAAATCTAATGAAATAGTTTTTGGCTTCTATCTTGTGCTAGTAGTTTAGTGAAGTTGACCAAGGGGGCCCACTTGGAAGGTGGATTAGATTAGGATAGAATAGATTCATTTCCAAGCATTTGTAGTTTTTTAAGTAGAAGTTGTAAGTTCCTTCATGTAGCATCACACTTTGTGAATGTCCCTACAACATATGCAAGAATAGTTATAGTGGATGAACCAAGTTGGAATATTTCTTATCCTTTCATTTCATCTCTAGTATTCATAGAGTTAAGTGTGTTAGTTTCCTACAACATAGTGTAAGTTATTTTCCTTGCATTTTACTTTCTTGCAGCATAAGCTTAGTGACTTGTTAAGAGACCTAATGCACATACTATGCTAACCATTTCAAGTATACATCCCTAGGTTGACAAGATTAAATGCACCTCATAGTGGGAAAAATAGTCCTTATTTTGAATACATTATTCCTAAGCATAGCCTAGAGCATGATTATGATACACCTATTGTGAGGCGGATCATTTTTGGCACTGTTACTAGGGAGGGTGTCAAGCTAGGATCATTTTTGAGTCATAGTTCTTAGGTAAAGTTTTTTAGAAATCTTCAATTTGAAGTTTCTTTCACTAGTGTGAAAAGTTTAATTGCATGCATCAAAGAGGAAGACGACGAGATGCATATAGTAGATTTGTTCCATGGGAGTTTGTTAATTTGAACAAAGAAATTGAAGTAGAAGAAGTTGAGTTACCTTTTGAAGACACAAGCCCTATTTTTCCCACAACATCATCATCAAGAGCTGAACCAATAGATACAAGTGGTCTTCAACCTTTTACTAAAGTATTGGCCATTTTTCTTGATAAAACTACTCTGAATCCACCAGTTGTTAATCATCCAGTACCCAATGTCCCTTTTTAGTAGTGACCTCATAATTTAATACCTCTAGTTATCGCACAACCTACTTTTCCATTTCCTCTCCCAAGCCTTGTAAATATTGATAGTCTCAAGAATATATATGTAGCTACCCTTCCAAAGTTCTATGGCCTTGCAACTGAAGACCCTGATACTTTCTTTTTCAAATTTGACATACTTTGTCATAATTTTGACTACAATACTAATGCCCATAAGATTAAATTGTTTCCAACAACATTTTAGCTCTACGATGGTTCATGGGCTTAGGAGCCAATGTCGTAGGAAGTTGGGATGAGATGCAAACACTATTTTTGGATAAGTACAAAGACTATTGCAAACAATCTAGTTCAAGAGGAGATGATGTCTTCAGGATATCCTATAAGGAGGAAGAAACATTGGAAGACTATATTTCACATTTTCTATATACACTGCAAAAGAACCCTTAGCACATGTCCAAGGATTCACAAAAGCTAGTCTTTTTGAGAGGTGTTAATGATGACTGTCTAGAAGCATTGGACTTGATGGCTAGTGATGAAATGTATCAAGCCTCCTAGGATGACCTCAAGAAGATCTTTCAAAACTATTCAAGGCCAACCATGAAGAAAGGCTGAGGATCTTGTTCCATAGTCACTAAAGGAATCAATCAAGGCATTTCAAAGCTCAAGATATCTAACCTATTGTCAGATTTCAAACAAGACATCATCAATGATGTCGCTACACATCTTGATACCATGAATGCAAAGAAGAAGCAAGAAAAATGTTACAATTAGCTTAATACCATCCTCATTGTTGGAAGCAAAAGAAGGATTTCCAATGTAAACTAGTCGCAAGCATGGAGAACCAACATCTTCCAACTGAGTACATCGAGATAGATGGAGATGATGAGAAAGTATTCTTTTTTTCTCAACACTGACCATGGGCTCAATGTCAAAGTATGCCTCAAGACCCTTTGAAAAATTCAAATTCATATGGTAATCAATGGAAAAACTATAATCCCCATGGTCCTCCACAAAATCAATCTAATTAGAACAATGCTGGGAAAAACAACCTGCAACAATCCCAATGGCCTCATAATTCCTGACCACCCTAGCCTAACCAATAGAGTAACTAATGGCAGAATCAACAAAGCTACTAAAAGAACTAGCAAAACCAATGGAAACCTCCCCAAGGGAATTGGCAGTCTACAAGCCAGTGGAGGGGATCTCAACAATGGCCTAACCAAAATACTGGTGCTCCATAATTACCACCTCCAGTTTAGCAACCTACGCTAATGCCACCACCTACAAATCCTAGACCTCAAAAGAAAACATAGTTACTTGCACAACCTCAGCCAAATCCAAATAGTCAACAACCATAGTAGCCCATGTATCATGGTAATGCTGAGCAGTATCCTGCTTATGCTTTGGATGTTGCAGATATACACCTAAGATCTGGTATGACTTTACCAGTGCCTAAACCACCTCTTATAACTAAAATACCAGACCCTCCTATAGTATCAAAACCCTCAATTATTGAAACCATTGGCTCAACCAGTTTTACTATGTCAACTCCAATTCAACTAGTAGTGGATCCTCCTTTTCTAGAAAAGTTGATACAAAAGAAACCTGAACAAATAGAAGAACAACGTTTTAATATTGTTGATCAGCTAAAAAACATACATGTCCAAATACCTCTTTTTTAAGACATTAAGGATGTTTTAGATTATGGAAAAGCTATTAGGGAAGCCTACTTGAAGAAGCCTAGAAGGAAGAAAAAAGACCCCATCATAGTCCATGTTGTGGGACAATTGGCTAACATCAAGCTAGGGAAATTGATAACAACCAAATATTCTTATCTAGGAAGTCCAGTAGTAAATGTCAATATTAAATGGTTAGTTTTTTTAAAATTCTTTAATAGATCTTGGATCTACTATAAATGTTATAACCAAGCATACTATGAAGAAGTTGCAAATAGAAGGACTAAGGGCTACACCAACAATTCTGCAACTTGGAGATAGTTCTATTGTTACCCCTACTGGGATGATAGAAAACATAGTTGTAACCTTACATTCTCTAGAAAATCCTATACACTTCATGATTTTATCCCCCCAAAGTTAATCTATTTGGTTACCCTATAATCCTAGCCACAACTAATACAAATATAAGTTGTAGATCAGGGAATATGACGATATCAAATGACCAAGAAATAAAAAAATTTGATTTATATCCTCCAGTCCAACCATTACTAGATTTAAGCACATATGTTTGGCTAGATTTAGTAGATGAAGAAGAGTTAAAATCCATAGTACAACTCATGATGTTACATAGATAGTCTTTTTTGAAACTGCAAGAGGAAGATTCAATACTTCAGAGTATCCTCACTAATGGTTGTGTGGTAGAAAAAGATGTATCTAAAAGTTCTGCATTGGAATCAATAACATATGAGGAATGTGATAATAATTATACTTTTCTCAAAGAACCTAAAATTCTTTATCCACTTCTACCTTGTGAATTAGAAGCCAATCCAATCTCTGAAGCTACTATGATAGAGTCCACCACTATTGTTGAATTGACTAAAGGTCATAATCTCCATGCTAATCCCAAATTAACACCCACACAGATGAAACAGTTAAAAGAATTGCTTCAAAGGCATGAAAAGGCCTTTGCATGGGACTATAGTGATATGAAAGGGTTGAGTTATATATTGTACACCCATAGGATATATATTAATGAAGGTTTTCTACCACTCCATCAACCCCATAGAAGGATAAATCCAAGCCTTAGAGAAATAGTTAAAATTGAATTGCAAAAATTGCTTGATGCTGGTTTTATTTATCCTATATTTGATAGTAGATTGGTGTCACCCCTCTTCATAGTGCCTAAAAAAGGAGGAAAATGGAAAATTTGTGTAGATTACAGAGAATTGAACAAGGCCACCAAGAAGGATCACTTTCCTTTACCATTCATAGACCAAGTTCTAGACACACTAGCTAGAAAGAAGTATTTCTCTCTTCTAGATGGCTATAGTGGTTATAACCAAATAAATATTGCTCCTATAGATCAAGATAAAACCACATTTATGTGTTCATGGGGTACTTTTTCATACTCTATTTTACCATTTGGTCTATGTAATGCTCTTGCAACATTCCAAAGAGCAATTATTAGCATCTTTGCTGATATATCACATGATTGTATGGAAATATACATGGATGACTTCACAACATTTGGAGTCACTTTTGAAGAAGAAATGTTGAATATTGAAAAGGTTTTGGTAAGATGTCAAGAATATAATTTGGTACTTAATAGTGAAAAGTGTTTCATGCTTATGCAGGAAGGTGTAGTACTTGGTCATTTCATCTCAGCTACAGGAATACAAGTGGATCCAGCTAAGATAGAGGTAATTCAAGCATTGCCCATACCTACAAAGTTAAAAGATGTAAGATCTTTTCTAGGTCATGCTGGATATTATAAACATTTCATAAAATATTTCAGAAAAATAGCTAGTCCCTTATAAAAGTTACTCACAAAAGAAGCTGAATTTAGTTGGACATCTGAATGTGATGAAGCCTTCTTGTAGCTTAAGAAACCTTTGACTACAGTCTCAGTCTTACAAGGCCCTGATTAGAATTTACCTTTTCACACATATATATAGATGCCTCTGATTATGCCATAGGTGTAGTCCTAGTACATCAATCCCAAAATCTTGAAAATGCAATGTATTATATCAGTAAGAGCCTTCATGGACTAGAGCTAAACTACACTATGACTAAAAAAGAATTGCTAGTAGTAGTTTATGCCCTGAACAAATTTTGGCATTACCTTACTAGCTATTCCATATTTGTTCATATTGATCATGCAACAATTAAATATCTCATGAACAAACTTTCTATAATAGGTAGGTTAGCAAGATGGTTATTATTGTTGCAAGAATTTGATATAACTATTGTTGATAGGCCTGGAAAAGCCAATGTTGTAGCTGATTATTTATCAACAATCCATCATGATGATACTAACACTACTTTGGTAGATGATGCATTTTTGGATGAGCATTTATTTCATATTTCTGTTCAAACTCCATGGTATGTAGACATTGCTAACTACATTGCAACCACTAAAATACTAGAACATTTTTCTTACAAGGAAAAGAAGCTACTTGTAGAGAAAAGTTTTTGTTTCTCTTGGATAGATAATCTCTTGTTATACATTGGACTTGATCAAGTTATGAGGAGATGTGTAAGAGAAGATGAGACATATGACATTCTACATGCATGTCATAATGAACCATGTGAAGGGCACTTTGTAACAAAAAGATCAACTTTCAAAATCTTAACAACTGGTTATTATTGGCCTACACTTCACAAGGATGCAGTCAACTATACAAGGAAATGTGACAAGTGTCAAAGGATAGGCTAGCCAAAAAGAACATATGAAATTCCTCTTAATCCTCAAATGGCATTAGCACCCTTTAACAAATGGGGCATGGACTTCATTGGTCTAATTGATCTTCCATCTAATGGGAAATCTTATATTCTTGTGTGCACTAATTACCTGACAAAATGGGTTGAAGTTAAGGCTATGAAGCATGCTCATGATGAAAAAGTAGCTAAATTTTTGTATGAAGAGATCTTCACTCACTATGGTGTATCCAAAGAGCTAGTCACTAACCAAGGTGTGAAATTCACCTCTAATCTGATCTCTGAGTTGATGAAATAGTATAACATCAAGCATAAAAAATCTAGTCCTTATCACCCACAAGCGAATGGACAAGTAGAGGTCACAAACTATGCACTGGAAAACATCCTAACAAAAATAGTTCATTTACATCATAGGGATTGGACCAAAAAATTACAAGAAGTTGTTTGGACTTATAGAACAACCTGGAAGACTACTATAGGATTCACACCATTTGAGCTCTTATATGGTAAGGTAGCAATGTTTCCAATTGAATTTGAACATAAAACTCTAAAGAAAGCATTGGCATTGGATATTGAACTTCATGTAGCACAAAGAGAACATCTTCTACATCTCAGTTCTCTGGATGAAATGCACAAAGCTACTTTGGAACATATTGAACTGATAAAGAAACAAAGGAAACAATAGCATGATTCTCATATTATCAGTTAACAATTTCAAGTTGGTGACTAGGCACTACTATATGATTCCAAATTTAAAGATATGCCAAGAAAGCTGCAAACAAGATGGCTAGGACCATATGAAATTAGTCATGCCTTTGATAATGGAGCTATTCAACTAACTACCATTGATCTGACACCTTTCAAACTATTAGTCAATGGTCACTAATTGAAATTATACAAATGGACCCAAACAAAAGCAAACTTCTTGTAGTAGTTTCAATAGCCAGATTCAAATACAAATCAAGTAACTCTTCTTATAGCCGAAGGTATCAACCTTCCAACTACCACTCTTCAACATTAGTTTCTTTATGCATGCTCATAATAAAGACTTTATAATCACATATTAATTTACTTTCTCATTCCATCTCATCTCTTTACCTTTGACCCATCCACCTCATCTCATTTCTTTATCTTCCATCCACCCACTTTCCACGTCATCATTTTTTCTCATTTTCAATAAACCCTGCAAGATGCTAACAGACACTACCGATGCTCATATCACTTCCACCACCTTTTTTTGATATGTTTGATAATCAAAATGATAGGTATAAAATTTTCAAATTATTATTCACTTATAGTCCGTAGATTTCATTAATTATATTTAATAATACATAATTTATATGATAACAATGTTATGCCAGTCCCTTACTAGTACTAGGTCTAACAAGTGTGGACACTTGTCCAAATTTAGTAGGGGGTAGTGAAGGTCACTAATATCTAATGATATTTCTATTTATCTATAAAGATTTTTCCAAATCTTTGCATTTCCTTCATTAATGAACATTAATTGCCATAAGTACACAAGTGAGGTGTCGTACTCTCTATTTTTGAATGATTTTCTGTGTCAAGCTATGATGTGACTTATGTTTAAATTTTTTGTGATCCAAACCCTATTTTTAGACGATTGTCACACATATTCATGATTTTCCTTCATTAAAAGTCATAATATTGCACATAACAATTTGTTATGATAGTAATTGCGTGTTAAAACAAAGAAGTGTTAGTTGAGTTCTTAAAATAATGAAGCAACTTGAAGCTTGAATTCAAAAGGGGAAAATAAAAGTAAATAGAGGAAGTGTTAAGAGTATGGGTGGACAATTGCGGTGGAGAGAACTAGTGGAACACACTATGTTACTCTTACACATAGAAGCTATAAGAAGGTTTAATGCATGCAGATGGCTAGGGTATTTTTTGATTTTGACTGCATTTGATGAGGAGCTAGCTATAGAATTGTAACAAGGACATTTGATGAGGGTGAAGCTTCCATTTGGGGTTTAAAGATGATTGCAATAGAGGAACACATTGCTAAAGTGACTGGGTTACCTATAGTTGGAGAACATTACCCCAACACACATGATGCAAGGTTAGCAAGAGCTCAATTTACTAGACTACTTGATCCTCAAATGGACATTACAAAACAAGGTTGCAAGAGAATTTCACTAGCACCACCATACAATGAATTAACCATGCACATAATCAGGTATTTTACATGCAAAGGAAGATTCTCATACTTTCATGCACATCATTTCAAATTACTTAGTTGTGTAAGGCATAATCTTGCAATAAATATTCTAAATTTCATGTATAATATGCTCTGTATTAGTGCAAAAGAGACTTAGAAAGGACATGATAATTTCATTACTCATCATGCTTTAATCAAGTTACTGATAGAGGGGTCACTTTGGGATGTGTCTCCCATGACATGGGATGAATTTGTGCAAGCCAAAAATCTACAACCCTGAGCTGCCCCTAGTGAATAGCCTAGTGAGGAAAACGTCCCTACCAATGAGCCTACTAAAGGAAATACCCAAGAGGCTGAAGCCAAAAAGACCCAATAAATTGTGCCTTCACTTGTGCAAGAGATCCTAAAACCTACTTCTAGTAGAGCCAAGAAGAAACAAAAACTACCTGAAGAAATCTCTATTCAAAAAAAGGAAGAGCCAAACCCAACAATCGTAAGACAAAAGAGAACAAAGAAAAGTCCTATAGCAAATACTCTTGTAGAAGAGACACCCAAAGTAAAAAGTAGGCAAAAGGCTATGATGTAAGAAGAAACCTCCATAAGGAGAAGCCCTATGATGAGAGGGAAAGTTTCCAAGGACTCTACTTTGTCTAAAACATCTATTAGGGAATCCCTTGTACAATTTTTTTTAGATCACTCTCCTCCCCATCCTGAGATTACAAGCATTCTTGAAAATCCTAATAAGGAATGCAGGGATGAAATTGAAGAAAATCTAGATTATACCCCTATAGACCTACCAGGTACTTCTAGCTGTAGGGATGAAATAGTTCCTTAATATGTTGATCCAAACACTACCTTAGCTCCCTAGAAATCAGCATAGATTACTAGTTTTCTAGAACATTTATGGAAGGAACAAAGGAAGAGGAAAAGAAATCATGAAGAAGACAAAAATTCTATCACATTGCAGAAACTTCTTTTTTAGTTGTATGGACATCATCTTTTTGCTAAAGCCTTGTGGAAAGAAGAGAAGAAAAAGATGAATAAGATTATAGTATCTCAAGGTGAAGAAATTGTAGATTTAAAGGAATAGTTAGCAAGCCAAAAGAAACAAATGGACCATGCCCTCAAGTTAGCTAATCAAGCCCTTACTTGTAGACCACCACCAAGAGTTTATGCTCTCTATTTGAAAGAGAAATATTTTGTTTTAATTAATGTTAACTCTTAAGAACATTAATGCAAAGTTAAAATCAACACAAGAATTTTATGGACTATATCAGATTCTGCCACCCTAGTAGCATATTTTACTTTGAGAATTATATGTTCATAATTTTTTTATCCCTTCAGAGACTCAATGGAATCCCTTGCTTTACATAGGGGATATACACTTAAGAGCCCTCATGTCCTAGATGTCCAATGAAGAAAACTATGATAGGCAACTAAATAATTACAAAGATGAGGAAAGGAAAAAACCTTTTCCTTTAAGAGTAGAGAGTAGCAAGACAGATGAAGTTCTTAGGGATTGGTTCACATTAACTTATGGAAAGATGAATCCAAAAGTAAGGGATAGGATCTTTGCTACCAGAGCTAAAGTTTATGCTGATTATGAAAATATTCCCTACTTTGCTTTTTAGAGAGCTATGACTAGTGCCAGGAGTAGATGCGCAAGATTGCCTGAATCTCTTAAAAAGTCAGAATCACATAGTACCATTAACTTGGAGGTAGCACTTCACAGGGTTCAAAAATATTTAGAGTTAGGGAAGTAGACCAGATTAGAATTGTGGTGTCCCCTAACCATGCTACCTCCAATGCTTCTATGGCCATGGTATGACATTAATGTCGATAGACTTGAAAAGCTACAGGAAGATCATAGAAGGGAAGTGTGGGAGGGAACTAGAGGATTTTACTACACTTTCAAGAGCAACAGGAAAGGAAGGACATAGATTAGAGAGTTCAGATCATTAACCAAGAAGTACAATGCTTGAGGAAAAGCATTTGTTTAGCAGGGGGCAAATGATGAGACCAAATATTGCGCTTATTTCATAATAGTTTAAAGATAATTTTTTGATACTTTATTTTATCTTTGTCAAAACATTTGTGGACCTATGTTTACCAAACCTATGATAAGCCTATGGGTAGAAACTATGCCACATTTTTGCTAGTATTATATATAGTATGCAATATTTCATATAATTATCAAAGTGTATGTTCTTATATTTGAATTTAATTTGATAAATATTTATTTGCAAACATGTCTCTGTGTTGTAACTAACCTATTAATGAAAACTAAAAGATGATTGGAGGAATTCAAAAGTTGAGAGCCAACAACATTCAAGGAGAAGAGAACACTAAGGAGCAACCACGATGGAGGAAAGTTGTAATAGTTCCAAAAGACATGGCAGCAAGTAAGGAGGAGCTATGAAGACTTATTACCTTCTCAAAATTTATTCTATGGCAAGTGGATGTTTAGACTTTATTATTCCTACCTCAAGTCATTATTCCTTCTTCTCGCCTTCAGTTGTTATCCTCCTATTTTCTCTCCTGTAGATTTAAAGCTAGGTCATTTACTTTTTTGTTATGGAATAAGTATTGGTCTCCTATATATATATATATATAGGAATCAACCTAAGTGTGTTATTTTTTAGCCAGTTAGAAGAAAGTTTATGAGAATAGATTGTTGACTTTTACAATTGTGTTTTTACAATTCTGTGTTATGTAATGAATTTCTAAAATCTAATGAAATAATTTTTGGCTTCTATCTTGTGTTAGTAGTTTAGTGAAGCCGACCAAGGGGTCCCACTTGGAAGGTGGATTAGATTAGGATAGAATAGATTTATTTCCAAGAATTTGTAGTTTCGTAAGTAGAAGTTGTAAGTTCCTTCCTATAGCATCACACTTTGTGAATGTTCCTACAACATATGTAAGAATAGTTATAGTGGATGAACCAAGTTGGAATATTTGTTATCCTTTTATTATATTTCTAGTATTCATAGAGTTAAATGTGTTAGTTTCTTGTAGAAATAGTGTAAGTTCTTTTCCTCGCATTTTACTTTTTTGTAGCATAAGCTTAGTGATTCATTAAGAGGCCTAGTGCACATACTGTGTTGACCATATCAAGTATATGTCCCTAGGTTGACAAGATTAAATGCAGCTCATAGTGGGAAAAATAGTCCTTAGTTTGAATACATTATTCCTAAGCATAGCCTAGAGCATGACTATGATACACCTACTGTGAGGCAGATCATGTTTAATCACACTTCCAATCTGCAACACCTCCCTTGCATATCCATTTGGATCAAACATAGGTCTTAAGACCTCATACATCTCTAATTTATATTTCATTTCAAATATCTTTAGCATGTTCTTTGCATCAGAATGGGACTCGCAATTGAAAGCTCCTACCTTCATAGGAAACTTGTATCCTTTCTTCTTCAAACTCTCACTCAATATGTTCACTTGGATTAATTGCCTCATGATCTTTATCAACATGATCACATCACTAGGATATCTTGGTAGCTTCAAGGGGAATCCATCAAAAGCTATAAGAAGAAAATATGAAAAGAATGAGAACTGGATGAAATAACTCTCAAATTGACTAATGACCGCCATAACTTTAGGATTAAATCTCCTCTCTAGACATCCCTGGAGCTCCCTAAAAATTCTCATGGTTAATACATCATTAACTCTTATTTACTCTACATAAGTATTTTCCAATTGTAAACATGGGTAGAATTCATAAGACTTCACATCATTAGGAAAATTTCCATCCTAGGGAGGCTCGGCCATATTTGTAGAGAAGTTAACATGTAAATGAGGAAGGAGGACATGTAGAATGCATTGTAGAATTTTGTAGCACTAAGAGCATTGGATAGGATCTCACTTACCTCATGAGACACTAAATATATTGGGTATCAGAGCAGATGACTTGCACAAAAAATAAATATTACTCAACAAAGTTCAAAGCTTCTACCTCACCTTTCAATCTATGTATGAGGACTATCATGTTGACAATTCTAGGTTTGAGATTAGTCCCAAATATAGTCTTAGTAACCTTAGTCTTAGTGCCCTGTCGTTTTTGGAACCATGATTGCATGATTTCTTTTATCCAAATCATCTTCTTCATAGAAAAATCAGAAATAGCTACTCCAAATGTTAAATTTGAAAATTCTTCCCATTCTAGAACTCAAAGGCAATTCATCACAGTTTTTCTATCAATGGAGATCAACACTATGTCATCTGGCAATACAATCTATTTGGTGCCTGGGTTGTAATGATTTATGCAATCATAGATTAACTTTGGAGCTTGGATTGTGACTAGAAAACTCGCTACCTCAACTAGCCCACATCCTCTATGCTTGTCAATAATGGGATGGATTGGCTCTGATCTCAATCTCTTCTAAAAATATTGCATATCATAGAAATAGAGAGAAGTATCTATGAAATTCTACAGTGAAGACTTAATTCCATTTAACCTATTGAAACTCACAAATCTAGTTGCCATTTTTGTTTGAGAATGAATTTTGAATCTAGAAAAGAAAAACAACAATAAATGCATAGATACTAGCTTTTTAAAAAAATTGTGCAATTTAATAGAATTATAGTTCAAGAAAGAGCGGTAGTTTTTGTAATTGTTCATGTTTCCATCTATATAGGAGTTTTAATTCATCTATTGATATTTAGGATTCATGCCACACAAATGAATTGAAGGAGAGATCCATTGGAATAGTAAATGCATGGTTTCAATAGATATCTCAGTGTCTTTTCACTATTCCATTGGCCCAATGATAACTTTTTATCTTCCCATACTTACTTTTCCATTTCCCTTTAAGTTTTGAGAAGTTATAAATAGAGTACTATGTGAGAAAATATCTATTGAGTTGAATTCTACTTAATGATTCTTTCCTACAATAGTTAAAATATTTCGTATCATCATCTTGAGGATTTTTATGCATAAATTATGGGTCCAATCTACTTGCAAACTTGATTATATTTAAAATCTAGAAAATTGTCCTCATGGGTTGAAAACCAGCCGAGGAGAAGATAATTTCCATTTCTCTGCCTTGGCTACCCTTCTACTTTACCTTTTGACTATTGTTTCTTTTGTGTTTGGATATGTCCAAAAGGAGTGAAAAAATTCATTTGGGACCTACCTTTTTTTTTCCCTTCCTTTAGAATTTCTTTTTGCAGAAAACTGATTTCAAGGGTTGAAAACCCACCAGGGAGAAAATGAAGTTTAGATTTTCATAGGGTTCTATTTTTATGAAAAAATAATAGATAATAAGTAGATGAATCTTTATAGATGATCCTTGCACAAGAAATGTGAATCTCCATTAGATTAGGCACTAAGCTACCTAACAATCCCTCCACATAAAGGAAAAACCACTGACTATGAAATGTGGAGAAGGGGAAAATGAAATTTTTTGATGAAGATTCTTTCCACCTAAGGAGGCTTAGATCTAGACTTGAAGACACCTAGGAAATTACTAAGACACAAGAAATCACTTTTACTACTTGAGTGCAGGATGAAAAGTGGGGTAGCAAGCCCAATTTGGGAAGACACACTAGTAACATGGTAACAATTTTCACTTTTCTAAAGTGATGCCTTGTTAAAGGCCAATCCTGTTAAAGGTTACAATAGACACTATTAAATGTGACTTGGTCAAAGGATTTCAATCACATTATTAGGAGTGAGGCTTGTTAGAAGAATTTAGAACATTCTATTAGAATGTCACTTAGCTAAAGGATTTACAAGTGACTGTTAGGTCAACCTTAATCGAAAGGATTTATCTAGACTGATATAGTTGTTGAAAAGTAACAACATGGCTTGATCTGATAATAAAGCACAACTCACTTACAGATTATAGATATCTAGTTTAGTCCTTTATTCTACTTGGCATTCATACTCATCATCTTTGACAACTTGTTCACCCTTCAAATATTCATCCTCTTAAGCCTTCTTTCTTTGTATGCCAATTGTAGACTCTTCTATTCGGCCACCATATAAAGCAACAACCTAGACTTCTTGTCTTCTTTAGGTTCTCACACATGACAACTATTGCTTCTAGCCTTTCATCTACTTATAAAGATAATTTATGTCTTTTTAATTTTAGTCACAATTGTCCATTCTAGGGTTAGGTAAGATCCAATGAATCAGTTGGGACTCAAAATTAAAGCTTTGGTTTTGAGTACCATTCAAAAAATTAAGCCCTATAAGCACTTTTTAATGCATATGTACTCGACTCTCCATTTGAGGACTAAGAGGATTTTTATGTTTCTAAAACCTTGAATTTAGTGTATCCACTCATCTTATGAAGATAAATTATCATTCCAAGTCATTCTGTGAAGTTCCGTTTTGAGCATTGTCTAAATTTGCATTTTTGCCTGTGTCAAACAATGACAAAAGGCATTGTTTGCAATTGAATATCTTTCATCCAATAGAGTTTCATCAGTCGCCACTTTGAGAATGTTTAGTATCCATACTAAAGAACCTATGTTTTATATTTTGAGTCATTTCAATATGTTTTGACTAGGTTTTGAATCCCTCAAAGTTGGTCATTTATTGTTGTCATGCTGATGTAAATTTTTCAAAATTCTGGGAGGCCCTGTTTGCCTTGTTATATTTTTGATCCAGTTGACCAAAATGGGAAAATTCCTCTTGCATTACATGCTAGAGGTTAGATAATTTTTATATTTTTGATTTTATCTTTTGACGAATCCATTTGATTAGTTTTTGAACACGATTTCATATGCAATTTATAGCTTTTTATTGGTGTCAATAAATGTAATTTTTTAGTACCCCTATTCAGGATGTCATAACTTAGAATATGTGATAGGTGAGATCAAATGGATTGTACTATTGCATTGTACTCTAAAAGTTCTTTAAGTATGTTAGTTCACAAGTCTTGACAAATCCGTCTGTACACTTTCCTAGGTCTATTCCATTTGCAAAAAATTATTTTCTGCCATTGTTTCTAGCTTTGCAATTCTAAATAGCCCTCTTTGATTGCTCACGAAATGTGCCTGGTAATTCATCATGAGCCCTAATTGTAGATTTATACTCACCTCATGACAATGAACCAATTCCCTAGTTTTTGTGCACCTAAATGTCAATTTACCCTATTTTTCAAAGCCAAATCCAAACGCATTTTATGGTCTTTTGACATGTTTTCTTGTAGGCTATTATGAGAAGGCAACTTTTATAGTCAATATCTTTTGAGTAAGAATTTTTTGTGTGATGAGATTTGATAGGGTAAGAGAATGTTGAGCAAAGAGTTTGTATGTTTGATTTTAGAGCTCGGTTAGGTGTTTTTGTCAAATTTTAAGGCTAGTCAAAGGACCCCTGGACACTAAGTAGACAATTTGCAAAAAGAGGTGAAAAGGATTTTTAAAAGTTGAAGAAATGATGTATATTATTTCCAATCAAAGTCAAGTGTTCAATACATCACTCTGAGATGTCAGGTGTTTGATTTTTTTTTTAGCTGGATATACTTTGGGGCCAAAATAATCCCATCAGATTGATAAGGTAATAAAATGAGGTGCAGAGACTTAATATGTTAAAGGATAGACCTTTATATATGCCCTAAGTACACTCCAATTCATAATGGAAGAAAACTCTAAGGTTTTTTTGATCTCGATGATTGGTGGGAGTTGTGGCATCCAATTTTTGTATGGATCAACACTAAATTTGAATGGTTGATTGTTGTCACTTAGGGAGGAGACTATAGTTTGGAGCCACCATTTGCCTAGGAAAGAGGGATATGATGCCCATACAAGAAAAATACAAAGGAAAAAGGTCACATGAAGACAAATAGGGGACTAAGCATTTGCATTTGCAAAAACTAAATATCTTTGTGAGATGAGTATTAATTTCTTCCATCTTCCTTGCACAAATTTAATAGCTACAGATGGGTTCTCTCAATGGCTATCTACTAGTGTTATATCGATGTTGTTATATTGTTTATGACTAGCTATCACTACACTATCCTTCTCCTTTATTAATATTCTGGAGGGGTTCTTATTTATGCTTAGCTATTGATGTAACTTTATTAGTCCTCCATCCAATGTTTGACTATAATGATTTAAGCAATCACCATTTCTTACTCCTCTATCAATTGCCAATAGCCTGGGGTCAATATGTATGTGGCATTTTCTGGTAATCCCCATACATGCCAAATCTATGGCATTGAAGAATAACAAAGAACACTTGTGGTGACAACATGAAAGATAAAGGCTTTCCCCACTCTAGAGTAGATCAAACCTATAGGCACATTAGGGAGGGAGCAGCTTGAAAAGCTATCTTGAAGAGGTGGGAACCTCACATAATAGTAGTGGAGGATGTCAAATCCATAGAAAAAAGAGAAGGCGTGAAGGAGGAGGCTCACAACTATGTCTTGAAGAAGTGGGAACATGTTTCTAAGAGGTATTACAGTTACAAATAATGACAATTTCTGTATGGTGCATCTAGCTACGAGGTTTTTTATGGAAGCACAAGTCATGGCGATAAAGTAGTGGTAGGAAGAGTCCAAAGTGCAAGGTAAAATACCCTAGTTAAAGGGAATTGAGAGAGCTGCAACAAGCATTAACATGAGTAGCAGTGACACCCAAAAGTAGAAGGGAGATGAGCTAGAGCACTAGTGACAATAATGAAATTTTAATGAAGATGTAATATGCCACATTGGGTAGGAGCTAGTTTCCAAATGTCTTTAAATATCCCATCACTCACTAATTTCAATGTCTAGAAGACATGGGCTTTTTGAAAGTCATAGCCTCATGTAAAAGAACCCCATTGGACACATGGATGACAACTAGAGGCAATAGTAAATCAATTTTGAACACCTACACAAAAAGAAAATGATGACATCATGCTAATGTGGTGATGGTATGACAAGTTAGTATTGATATGGAACCACAAAAAAATATGAAAATGACACATGGTAGAGAGATGCTTCAACCTAGTGTAGATTTTGGAGATGTTCATGTGGCATGAGGGACACATGTCATGAAGGTGCATCCCTGCATGCACAGTCAGCATCTGCTGACTATAATATAGTAATGCACCTAGCTAACATGTGGCAGTAGGCCCTAGTTAGTGGTGAGGTGGTAGAAACCAATCAATGGATGACATGACATTGCCTGAGTGGTCAGGACACCAATGAGAATCTAACACGAGGTGATAACTAGTGGACCAATCAAAGGGTACCATATGGTACTCAAGTTGAACTTGACATGGTAGATAGCAACCAAATGGCATGTTGCCATATGGTGAAAAAGTGAAACTTAGGTTTGACTTGGATGCATGGGTAAGGCAGAAAATAAAAAATGATAAAAAAGTGATTTTAATTATTTTGTCCAAAAGTCATGTACATGATTTTAAATTTTAAAAGGATATAACCAAAACTCTAGACTTTAGGAGATATGAAATTTTTCCATAAAAATTTAACAGATTTGTAGACCAGAGAACTAGTACAGGGGCATGTTTTTCAAAGAAAGATTTTGGGCATTTTTGATAGGCAAACATAACAATATTATATATTGCCAGAATTGGGAGAGAATGAACTTTATGTTTATGGAGTTTATTTTTACACAAGAAGCAATTTGTTTAGGTTATACAAGGTTTTGTACTAGATTCCTAGTTTGTAACCACATTCAGGTATCGAAGTTCAATTTTGATTTCTAGTAGGATGATGAACTAAATGTGTGTGAAAAGTAGTAAAAATGTAGTTATGGGAAAAACTAGTTACCTTCAAGTCATTTGAATCTAGATATTATTAGCATTTCATGATGCATTTAAGATATTTTTGTAATAGAAGGGTTTTCATCATTAAGGAAGAGATATTTTAGGTTTGTTACAAAATAATGATGAAAACCAAAGAAAATTTTAGGGGTAGAAAGATGAGAGATGTTTTAAAACTACAAAGAATGAAGATTCAAGTGGACACATGTTACTTCTAGATAAGATGTAGATTTCATTTTTTTCCTATGTCTCTCTCTTTTTAATTCATTGTAGGGGTTGACAGTTTTTCATTGTGAAACCAATAGGCTCTAATCTTGAGTTTTCTTAGTATTATGAGACCAGGGTTCTAGTTTGTCTGTGAGACCACATTGTTGGATCTAGAACTATGATTCCACCATCATTCTTGAACATATTTCTCTTGTATGAACAATGGTAATGAAGATATTATAGCTAGTTTTGATCTACTTAGTGGTTTGATGAATTATTTTTACATGCCTTTGAATGCATAGTTTCAAAGAAATGAATACAAATAAGCAAGAATCTCTTAGTTTCATTTTGATTCTCATCTTCTATCTCTTGAATCTACAATCTTATGTGGTTTAGGAACAAAGAACTACGACCTATTTACATCCCGTTAAAGTTGTATGTCTAATATATTTTTCTATTGGAACAAAGGGCCAAGTAAATGCTTGATGTCTTTGACAGGGTTGCTGGTTATTTGAGAAGGATACTTCATAAGAATGAGGTCTTTATGACCATTCATGTCTGATTCAAAAAATAATAAGATAGATCTAATATCTAGATGTATGGAATATGTCACTAGTATCATAGATGTGTGTTTTTAATTTGTGGAATTGCCTAATAGACAAGGCTGTTGGATACAATTGTTCAATTGTGTGTTGTCTTTGATATTATACAAATGTCATATCAATTATCAATTAGAGTCTACCGAGCTTAGTTGGTTAGCAAGGCAAAAGACATAGTCAATCAAGATCATAAGGTTAGCAAAGAAGGTTTATAGTGTCTACCAAGCATTCTAAGAGTTTACCTTGTGTAGAAAGTTGTTACTAAGCTTTAATGGTTAGCAAGGAAATTTAGTTGTTATTGAACTTACTCAGTCATCAAAGGAAAATATGTTAGAGAATAGTTCTTATTCAGCTCTCATGGTTAGCGATGGAAACATAGTTCTTATCGAGTTCACTCAACAGCCAAAGGATTTTGCAGAATTAGCAGTGTTATCCAAGTTGAGATGGTTAACCCAGGAAATTATTTGTAGAGCAGTGTTTATTGAGCAGGGTTGGCCAATGAAGGATTTCTTTGTTTTAGGAAATAAAGTTTATTTGTTTAATGCAATGTTTGTATCCAACTAAAGTATGGTTGATTGGTAAATGTAACTTGAGAATGTGCTGACTTGATAATCTAAATGGTATATATAAGAGGTCAAGTTGCGAATTCTAATTGTGATGGTGATGAATTTGATATGATATGAATGTGAAGGAGGACTGATTATTGAGAGAGAAAATTTTGAAGGATAATCAGAGATCATTGAGGAGCATAAAAGCTATATTTGATCAAGGAGGATCTAATGATGTAGAATAAAAATCTATAATCAACAAATTTAGTTGCATCTTATTCAGGTCAATTCATTGGTACTTTCTAACCATTGTAGCAGTGATTCCAAAATCTCTTAACAGAGTTGGTTTAGTAGCCATTTTGTAAATCCTCTAACAAGGTGACAGTTCAATTGAATTGTTCTAAAAGACCTCTAGCAAGGCCACTCTTAACAGGGTGATTAAATCCTCTAACAGGGTCACACTTAACAGTGTATTTTGTAACCTTTAATAGCATTTTCTCCTAATAGGGCTCACTTTAGAAGAGTAAAAATTGGTAGCTAGTTAATTGGTGGTTTTTCCCATATTAGGTTTCTACGTTCAATTTGGTGTCTCTTGTATTCATGTTATTTTCTTTTGTGTGTATGTTAATAATTGTGAATGCTTAAGATTAGTAACAAGTTAATCTACCGAGTTACACAATTTTTGTGAATGTTTACCGAGTGATAGTAGTAAGTAACTTGTTTGACATCTAAGGGATTTTTGGATTTGTTTTTGTGGTAACTGATTCACCGCCCCTCTCAGTTACTCCATCTATAATTCAAACAATTAATATCAGAGCTTTTGGTGCTTGTAGGAAAATATTTCAAGGATCTAAGCTAAATATTAGGATGTCTTACAAGAGGGAAATTCCAAGACTTAACAAGGACAACTTCTTAGCATGGAAGGGATTGATGAGAATTCGTCTCGCTTCTATTGGTGATAATGGGCTGAAGTACCTTGATGAAAAATATGTAGAACCTACTAGTACATTATTTGTCAATGATATTGGTGAAAAGAAGACACACAACAACATGATTATAGATATTGCATCTGCCCTAAGTTATGAAAAATTTGATGATATCAAGGATTGGAAAACTATCTTTGAAATGTGGAACAAGCTATAAGAGATCTATGGAGGTGATGATAATGTGAGAAGAGCCAAAGGAGAAATTTTAAGAGGTCAATTTGATCAAATGAGGATGAGAGAAGATGAAAACATTGCAAAATATGTTGAAAGAGTTAATGCAAGTGTTAGTGCAATCAAAGCATTTGGAGGAGATATCAAGGAGGAAACATTTATAAGTAAAGTTCTTAGAACATTGCTCCCCATTTATGCAATTAGAGTTTTTACAATTCAAGAAAGAAGATGTGAAGAAAATCATAAGATAAATTTAGAGGCCATAGTTGGAAGATTGACTACACTTGAGCTAGATAACTATGATAATTATGTTCCAGCTACCAAGAGCATTGAATTAGCATTTCAATCCAAGCTTTCACTCAAGGAGAAAGGCAAGAAGATAAAGGATTCTCAGCGAGATAGTGATGAAGAATCATAATAGAGTTCGGACAGTGATCTTGAGGTGGTTGATTCTCTGATAGCAAGGAAATATTCAAGAGGCATAGGGAAATACAAAGGTAAGGTTCCTCTAATCTATTTTTCTTGTGAAGAAATTGGACATATTGCTGCTAGGTGCCCAAATAAGTAGAAAAAAGATGAGAAGAAAGGTCATGAGTGCAATGGCAAGAAAAACTTCAAAACATTCAATGACACTTATTTCTCATGTGAGAAAAAAATGATACATGGATTATAGATAGTGGTTGTTCTCATCACATGACTGGTGATAAAACTAAGTTTGAACATTTTGAAGACTATGATGGTGGTAGTGTGAGGTTTGGTAATAATGAACCTTGTTGCATAAAAGGAAAAGGAAGAATCTCACTAACCAAAGAACTTGTATGTGATAATGCATATTGGGTAGAAGGACTAAAACACAATTTTTTGAGTGTGGCATAGCTACTCAATAATGGATTCAAAGTGGAATTAATGTATGGAAAAGCAAGACTGCTGGATGGCAAAGGAAAGCTAATTGGATTAGGCACTCAAACAAAAGGTAACTTGTTTTATCTTGAACTTGGTGAATGTTCATGCTTTATTGCTTAAGTTGAAGAAAGTTGGTTATGGCATAAGAGGTTGTGTCATGTGAACTTTGATAACTTGGTAAAAATAAGTAAATTCAAGAAAGTAAGAGGCATTCCTAACATAAAGAAACCTAAGGTTAGTCTATGTAAGAATTTTCAAATTGGCAAGATGGGAAAGACTAGCTTTAAAAGTAAAAACTATCAGTCTAAAGAAGTTCTAGAAATTGTGCATACTAATTTATGTGGACCTATTGGAATTGAAAGTTATACTAGTGAAAAGTTCTTCATTCTTTTTGTCGATGATTACTCAAGAATGATGACTGTCAAGTACTTAAGAGAGAAATCAAAAGCATTTGAAAAGTTCATATGGTATTTGGCCAAAGTAGAGAAGGAAATAGGAAAAAGACTAAAATGCTTGAGGTCAGACAAAGGTGGTGAATTTATTTCAAATGAGTTCAATAACCTTTTCATTGAAAGAGGAATCAAAAGGCAGGTTTCAACACCTAGAACTCCTAAAAAAAATGGAATAGCTAAAAGAAGGAATAGATCTATCATGGACTGTACAAGAACCTTAATGATTGAAAAGAGCATTGCTATGAAATAATTGAAGGAAGTTATCAGTACTGTAGTTCATACCTTGAATTGAGTATAACTGAAGAAGGACTCATTCAAAACCCCCTATGAGTTATGGTATGGCTACAAACCCAATGTAAGTTACCTAAAAGTATTTGGAAGCAAATGTTACATTTTGAAAGAATCTAGAAAAGGTAAATTTGATGTGAAGGGTGATTAAGGAATATTTTTGGAATATTCTTGCAAGAGTAAACCATAGAGATGTTTGAATTTTTCTACTCACAAAGTCACAGAAAGTACACATGTGAAAGTTGATGAGTTTGTAGAAAGAACTGAAGAAGAAAGAAAAAGGGAACCAGAAGACTATAGGAGATTTATTTTCATTAAACTTGATACAGTGCCAGATACACTTGTCAATCAAGAATCTTCTACTGCTGAGTCTTTAGTAACCGAGTTGCAGGAAGTTCAAACTAAGCTATAGGAACTCGAGTCACATTTTGATGCTATTAAGCCAATGCTTACTGAGTCTGAAGGACCCGAGTAGCAGAAAATTCAGTTAGAACCTGAAGCTGAAGTGTAAGAGGATGAAAAGGCAAAGTGTTCAAAAGGCAAGGAACCTATATTAGCTAAGTATGTCAGGAGGCATCATGCACTAGATCAGATCATTGGAGACAAATCTGAAAGAACTATGACAAGAAGTAAGTTGAAAGGCACTTGTTTACTTGCTAATTTTGAATCTAGAAATGTCAAAGATGCATTAGAAAATGAAATTTGGATTTAATCTATGAATGAAGAGATAGAGCTGATAGAGAAAAACAAAACATGGACTCTTGTACCTAGGCCTAAAGACAAAAATGTGATTGGAACTAAGTGGGTATTCATAAACAAGTTAAATTAAGATGGTAAGGTGTGAAGGAACATGTTGGTGTTTGAAAATGTTACCCATTTCCAATTACCCTAATGAGAACAAAATGCATCTAGGGGCAGCTAAGTCCCATTATCAACACATCCATCCAGACACCAGGCCAACTATAAAGCATGACCCTTCTTCTTCTTCAGGCTCTACAAAACCTAGGCAGGTAGACCTGTAGATTCTTTATATGGTACCAGTTGTCAAAGCATACATTGAATCTATTATAAAGTAGATAAAACCCTTATTTCTCCTAATAACTCATGAAATAACATCAATCTACAGTAGCTAAATGCAAATTTAGGAATTTCAGAAGCTGAGTGAGGGCATTCTATTATAGCTCTTCAACATGAAAGGGAAAAGCATTTGATTAATGATGTTGATTCAAAAAAACCCCTAAAATGTAGCAACATGAACAAGTGATCCTATAAATGACCAATGTCTTATCTCTTGGGAAAATCCATGAATCGAATGCATACATATGAATATCTGAGGCATATGTGTATCTTCAGCTATTTGATCTATCCATCTAACTTGTAAATGGACATTTATGCTCAATCTGAACCTCATTCTTGCATGATATCCCCATCAGCAAAACTGCAATCCTATTGATTCTCTAAAGCATTTACATAACCTCTTGGGTTATAAGAAACAATGAACTAACATACAACCTTAAGGAGCTGCAACTACAACCTAAGATCTTTGTTTAGAGATTGTAAAAGATTGAAGATCATTAATAAGGGAGACGAGAATCATAAATAAACTAATAAATTTCTTGTTCCTTTGTATTAATTTCCTTGAAGCAATGCATTTAAAAGCATGCAATCAAAAAATGAAAACACCTAACATGTCTGAACCATCTGTATTATCTTTACACTTGCTGCTCACATGAGAGAAATATGCTGAAGAATGGAGGTGGAATCACAGTTCTGGATCCAAAGAAGTGGTCTCACAGAATGACTGTAAATTTCCTACCAACAATGATTTTACAGTAACAAAAAATTGGAACCCCTCAAATGATAGAAAGAAAGAATGATATAGACAAGGGTGAATTCCCGAATCTGATCTACAACTACCATCTGTCCACTTGGAATTCAATCTTTCTCAACTGAATCACCTCTCTCTTCTTTCTACCATTGTGATCTGATTTGATTTCATCATTTTTTTGTAACTGATTTGCAAATGTCTATTTCTGAATGATGAAAACTTGCCGAGTCACTAAAATATCTAATTTACCTTATGAAAAGCTGGTGAACTCCCCAAATAATTGACTTAAACATGACCCCAACTGCATTTTCACTGTATGCTACTGATATTCAAGTCATTACCATGTTGGAAAACAATTCTGGACTTTGATATGTAAAAATGGTTGCAATTTAGGTACCTGAGACAAATCCTCTTGTAGCTCAAATAGACTGATACCTATGCAAAAACTGACTCCAAAATTGGAAAGTTTTTCTTCTCCCGATTTCAGCGATATATAACATTGCCTATCCGGCGTCTCGAAAACCCACTGAAAGTCTATTTGAAAAATAGTCCTCTACTAGGAACTCATGTCTGCACATTTGATTTTTTCAATTTGAAAAATTTAAAAAAATTCTAAAGTCAAAAATTTAGAAAAATTACCTCTTGGATGACTGAACGTGCATTTTTTATAAAAATAAAATATTATTATTTTTTATTCTTTAATTTCTATTGCCTTTGAATCCGAGGTCAACCTTTAGTTGACCAACTGCCATGTGGCATTTTGTGATTGGCCTGCACGGTCTGCATCATCTGCCAAGTGTCATCTTCTCGCCACTTCACTATGGTTAACCAATGAGCAACTTTGGTTAGCGAGATAATGAGAACCTCTGGATGTGCCACGTGGCACGATCTCGTTCAACTTCTATGAACTTGCCACATCCCCTCTTGCTCGCTACCACTTGTCACGATATGATTCATTGACGACATTGCAATGGAACCCACATAACATTTTGGATCTCGCCAGATTTTTATGGTTTTTCGGTAACCGCGCTACTTCATTAGCCAGAGTTGCCAAGATTTTTTGGCTAGCGAAGTAGCGAGGTGCTAGATTTTTGGTTTTTCGATCGCCTTCTAGCTCACTGACATCATCAACTCTGATTGTGCATTTGTTCAAAATTCAACCTTTGTCATCATCCATGTCATCGTCATTTAGAGTCGGATTGGATGGTGGGCCCTACCACATGGGCTTGGCTTTCCAAAAGCCTTTTGTCAATTCACTTAGCCTCTTGTGTGAGAAGGTATTTAAAGTGTTAAAAACCTCTCAATCGGGTGAATGTGGGATTAAGGGTTTTATTATTTCTCTGCCCTATTTTGCTTGTGCGGCTTCTATACTGCAGCTTTTCCTTCCTATATTGCATGGTCGCTTGCATGAATCTGCATGTGCGTGGGTTTCATTTGGCATTCTTTTTTATTTGTTATCTAAGAGTTTTATGTTTCAACTACCGTGGACGGCTCTGTTCTAAGAATTCTGCTCATGCCCCTTTTAACTATGGCAATGGAGTCTCCGTGCTTTGCTTTTAATGCCATCCTCTCCTTCATGATAACGTGATTGCCTTCCATGGCATTTTGCAATCATTCATCTTACTTGTAGCTCATGTGGAGCTTCCTTTCTTAGTGGCTTCTTCCTAATGGTCTGCGGTTTGAACATGCCGCCTTCTTTGGAATGTATTGTCTCTTCCTTTTGAAATAGCGTGAGCCCTCTTTCTTCAAAACAAGAGGCAAAACCTTACTATATGTTCTTGGCATGATCCTCTGTGCTAAAGATGTAATTCCTCTTTGGCTTGGTGAGCCTCCCTTCTGTGTATGTGAACTCATTTTTTAATATGTCTTTCTCCATCTTCAAACGTTGATAGAGAAAACATTACCCATTTACTCCCCAAACACATAGCGGCTTGGGTCTCTTCCTTTTAAAAATGTGGGGTTTTTGATTTAATGATGCACCTTAACACTATGATCAACTGCCGGTTGGAGAACTCTTTCCAACTGCATCTTCTTCCCAAAGGCGGCATCTTCATTCACATATCACTACCTCTGTTAATGCTATGAGCTGGCCTTTTACTATGCGTGATCTGCACTAAGCCACATGGTGACCCCTGCCTCCTTTAAAATGACTTCTTCCTTGTTTAGGGGTGCCTCTGTGGCTTCCTCCACCTTAGCATGGTCTTCAAAACTGGCAGCAGCTTCATCATACAATTGCGTGGATGATTGCTTCTTCTAGTATGACAAATAATCTCCACAAGAACATCCCTGATGGTTCTTATCAACTTCAATAGTTGTTCAAAGGGATGAGTTAAAAAAATCAAATGTAAATGCCAACTTTTCACTATAGTAACACAAATAATTCATTTTTCTCCACATCATTTAATAAATGTTTGAATCTCGAAACTATCCCCCTCTGTCATTTCTAATGCCAAGGTCTTTGACAAAGTTATAGATCTCATGTTTTCATGGATGTGATCTATCTCCTAACAAGAAGAATGCACCATTTGTTTTCACCCTTAATACCAACTACATCCACGAATCTTTTTAATGCCTCTATCTTTCATCAATTGCCTTACCATTTGAGCCTTAACCCACATGCTCACATCCGCATAGATGTTTGAGAAAAGTACATAAGTTACATCATTTTGAGGATCCAAATCAAAAAGTAGCTCCACAGTAAATACTCTTAAACCTATATTCATGTGATCTACACGCACCAAGAAAACTCATCCACGTGACCACCACAGGTTTCACTAGCATGTACACATAATGATCTACTATAGGAGATATACAATAAGAATTACTCATCTGATTGAAGTATGTACAACCCTCAACCACTAAGCCTACATAGCTGCATGTAGATAGAACACAAGTAAAGGTCCTGTAATTTGGCTTTACGCCTGCCAATTGCATTTGCTTTAGAATTTTTAAAGCTATTTCAATGGATTCATTTTGTGCATATCTTGCAACCTTTTAGTTGAGGCAAAAATTATGCCCTTGGCCATAAGCAAGTTTAGTAAATTTGAAACTGGTAGCATTGATGGTCATGGAGGAGTAACTGAACTAGTTGCTTGTGAATTCTATCCTACCAATGATGAGGCACATGGTGAACCAGGAGGAAAATGTGGTTGTATATGCAATGGAGACTGAGTTTCTCCAAACTTTCAAAACCTAGTGTATCCAGCTTGCCCCACAGTTCATTCCAAAATTTTGCAGAGTCTCTCCACTTTTCAATATTTCTCATGAAAAGTATGATTGTACCATTTCTACTTTCACAACTGATCATTTTAAAATAGAGCATTCATTTGATTGGCCAACCCCCTCACTAGCATTTCTTGATATATCTCAGAACCTGTAGGGCCAGACAACAATAGTGAGAGGCATCAAGGAAGCCTTGTAGTAGTTTTGAGCAATTGGTTCCATTTTCAAAATTTCGTGTGTTGTTAAAATTAGTTCACTTCTTGTCTTTTCACTTTTTGGAAGTTGGTGTACATGATCCATCCAAGCTCCATCTTCAACTTGATCACCATTTCCCTTAACTCCCTATCATTCTAATAAAATTAGTCAGACCCCAAAGTGGGTACGACTAAAAAAATTTCATTTTCGAACCCCTAAAATGCTTGAATTGATTTCTTAATCATCTCTAACTAATTTGAATCAAATTTAACTGTTAAAAAATCCATTAAAGCTCACTTCGTCACTTTTCTGCAAATTGCCAATTTACTGCCAGAGGGTCCTTTGACTGGCCTTAAAAATTGATCCAAACACTTGATTGGACTTTGAAAACTAGCACACTGAATCTCTATTCCACACACTTGTACCTTGTCGAATCTTGTCTCATGAAAAATTTAGGGTCAAATGATATTCACTGTCAAAGTTGACCACTTAAAAACACCTACAGATAAACATGTTAGAAAACTAGAAAGTGCATTTGGAAATGACCTGGAAAAATGGATAGATGGGCACTTGAGGTTATGAAAATTGGGGCATTGGTTCTCTTTCATGAGGAAATTATGAGTCTGATATTTGGGCTCATGATGAATAACTGGGCACAAATGACGGACGTTCAAAGTAGGCTACTTAGAATTTTGCAACTAGGAACACTAATAGAAAACATTTTTTGCAAATGGAATTGACCTGGAAAAGCGTGAAGACAGATACATCAAGACTTGAAAATTGACACACTTAAAGTATTTTTAGAGGAGAATACAGGGGAACAAACCATTCAACCTCACTTATCATAGATTAGGAGATATGATGTCACAAATAGGGGTTCCAATCAATCTACAAATGGTGACACCAGTAAAAAGTTAGAAATTCCATTTGGAATCACGTTTGAAAACTAATCAAACGGATTCGTCAAGAGCTGAAACTTGAAACATGACAAGTCTCTAATGTCTACAATGCAACGCAAAAGGGATTTCAACATTTGGGTCAACCGGTCAAAAGTTACAACACATCAAACAGGGCTTCCCAAAAATTTGAATACTTTGCAAAAACATGAAAACAATAACTGACCAACTTTGAGGGATTCAAAACCTTTTTAAACGGACTTGAAATGACTCAAAATATGAAACATAAGTTCTTAGGTATGGACACTAGACACTCTCAAAGTGGAAAGTCACAAAACCTTTCTGGGTGCGAGATATTCAGATGCAAACACAACCTCCTGTCGCTGTTTGACGTGAAAAAGCAAGATTGACAATTGTCCAAAAAAGGATTTCGCCAAATAGCTCAGAATGATGATTTGACCATATGGAATAGGTAGATAGGCTGAATGGAAGGTGTTATAAACATTAAACACCATTTATGCATTAACTCAATAGTGAGGTACATAGGCTTCACAAAGCATTTATAGGCCTGGATTTCACAATAGTGCTTAAAATTGACCATGCAATTTTGAGCGCCAACAGTGGCTCTGTCTGGGGATGCATGCCCCTTGCGGGCATGGCAAGATTTTAGATCTCTGGAAGAAGCAGACCATTCCAAAACTTCAAAACTCTCCTGAACAACAAAAGTTTCTTGAACAGCTTTATTGAAAGCAGGGAAACTACTCTACTATGTACACACGATGACCCGGGCCACCGAAAAGTTTCAAAACTCCTTACCTCTATCATAAACCTGATTCTCATTTACATCTCCCTGAGGTAAATTGAAATTCTCATTATCATTTGTTTCACCCATCAGATCAACATACTGAAGCAAATAATTTGGCAAAACAAAACAACTTCCTTCATTCTCATAGTGCATATAAAATTCAAAGACCATTTCATCTTCATGATCACTATAAGAAAAGGCATCAGCATGCTCATGACTACACAAACTGAACTAAGAATCAAAATTTGATGATGATTCATGCATGCTGATCAGAAACACAAAGACTCCATATTCTACATCATTCACCAAGTTGCATGTATTAAAGGCTTGCAACTCACCTTGTGCCTCCGGCTTCAAAAAATACAAGGGATCTAAATCAACTTCATGTATCATATCATCACATACCGAATTAGATCTAAAACTTACTAAAAAATTATCACTAGAGTCATTAAACAAAGGTTCATCAAACATATGAAAAGCATCTTCATTAAAATTTTCATCAGTAGGAACTCTACTGGCATCAATATTCTTATCAAAGAAATTGCTAGAGATACTTGTGAATGCATCAAACTCACTAGCATAAGACTCACCAACCTGTAGAGAAGATTTAACTATAGATTCATGTGTACCATTGTCAGTATTCACTTTACTGCATGAATCATCAAATCTTATCTCAAGTAATTGCAGATTACTGTCATATAGTCCATCTAGATCAGATAAAAAACCAACTGATCTCTCATCATCATTAGTAACATTAATCATAGGAATTTCTTCATTAAATGTCAAATCAGAATCAAAAGATATCAACAACCTCTTGTTATCATCTCTATAACATAGATCTGGTTTAACATCACTCATGATAGTAGTAAATACATCTCTACTGGTCTTCATTTCTTCAAACAAATCTTCATGCTTATGCTGAAAGTCTTCAAAAGAATAACAATGTTGATATGCAGGAGAATAAACATTGGGGTATACATCATACCTTACATCATCCTTACGAGATGCATGCACTAATAAAGGCAAAGTTGAATTACACATTGACATATACCTTTCAAACTCATGTTGCAACAAGGCTGAGACCTCATTTGTATTCAACAGATCTCTTTCACAAACTTCTTCATCTTGACTGCAATTATTTCCTAGATAATCTGAAGAACTTATAATAGTGACACTATTAGTCATACAATTTGAACAATTAGTAGTACTTTCACAATACATATCCTCTTCCCTACACCACATCTGGACATTAGATGCGTCGCTACATTCAACTTCATTGCAGGAAGATATTTCAAGACTATTGTTATAACTCTTTTCATTCTCAAACATATTGTCATAGGACTCATCACTTTCACTATGACTATCAACATTTTTAATTTCAAAAATACAGTAACCATTCTTTTCTAAATAGCCTTCACATTCTCTAAATACTCTCTCAAAGTATTTGATCTTTTCAAATCTTACTCTCGCTATCCAATGTATTGAATCAGGCATGAAAACTAATAAAAACACAAAAGCCCATGATAATTCACTAGGTCTTGCTGAAATGGAAAGCTCTAAGATTTCCAACTTGAATTGCATGTAAATCTGAATTGCATCTAAATCATCTACACTTCCCACATTCCTTCAGATAGAAGAAATGACTTGACTATGAAGCTTTCCATACAACATAAACAAATTTTCATGTACCTCTTCATAGCTTGACAGAGTATTATCAGATCTACAATTTGAATCCATTTTGAGAATGAAATTTCTACCTCTTTATCCTAGTGCTAAAAACCACTAAATAGAGGCAACTCTTTTAAAACACTTGACCTTCATGAAAAGAGGCATGAAAATCAAAATACCTCAAGTGCTGATGCTGAACTTTGATTTGCTGATTTGGCACAAGTGCAAGACTGAAACTCTTTACACCACTGATCAAACTTTGTAGAGCCGCCACCTCTTTGCAAGCGGAATGAAATAACCACTACTCTGATCTACTTTTACACTTCAATTCTTTATAATAGCAGATTGCAACCAGTACTTAAAAACTTATCAAGAATTTAAAACTTCCTTTTCAAGATCTATCAAAAATTTTAGATCTGCCCATACAACTGAAAGTCCTTCAAAATTTTGCAATGAAATAAACAAGGAACAAACTGGTACAAAGCTTTGAGAGTCACCACTCACTCATGTGAGAAATAAAAAATAATTTGTCACTTGACAAATCTGAACCAGACTTTCAATGTAGGAGAACTTGCAGATCATTATTATCTTGAAAAGAATTTACACTTTATAAATGAATTCTTAACTCTGAAACTTTCTCAATAGTATTTTCAAACTGGACTGATTGAAGATAGACCTATGAAAATCATAGAACACAATTTTCATCTAGTTTCAACATACTGCTGATAATGAATAAAGCTTAACTGGGGAACATGATATTTGAGTAAGAGACCTAGAAAACACATAAGATAACCTACTGCTACAACTTTTTATGCACTTTATCTATTGTATTGAATCTCCTCTTTTAAATTCTCAAGGTTTGTCTTACATCTGATTCAATACAGTCCCCAATAGAGTCGCCATTTTGTTGGTGTTTGAAAACTTTACCCATTTCCAATTACCTTGATGAGAACAAAACACATCTAGGGGCAGCTAACTCCCATTATCAACACATCCATTCAGACACCAGGCCAACTATAAGGCATGACCCTTGTTCTTCTTTAGGCTCTGCAAAACCTAGGCGGGTAGACCTGTAGATTCTTTATATGGTACATACACTGAATCTATTATAAAGCAGATAAAACCCTTATTTCTCCTAATAAATCATGAAATAACATCAATCTATAGTAGCTAAATGCAGATCTAGGAATTTTAGAAGCTAAGTGAGGGCATTCTATTATAGCTCTTCAACATGAAAGGGAAAAGCATTTGATTAATGATGTTGATTCAACAAAACCCCTAAAATGCAGCAACATGAACAAGTGATTCTGTAAACAACCAGTGTCTTATCTATTGGGAAAATCCATGAATCAAATGCATACATATGAATATCTGAGACATATTTGTATCTTCAACTATCTGATCTATCCATCTAACTTGTAAATAAACATCTATGCTTATTCTGAACCTCATTCTTGCATGATATCCCCATCAGCAGAACTGCAATCCTGTTGATTCTCTGAAGCATTTACATAACCTCTTAGGTTATAACTTCTTGGGTTATAAGCAATTACAACCTAAGATCTTTGTTCAGAGATTGTAAAAGATTGAAGATCACTAATAAGGGAGATGAGAATCAGAAAGAAACTAATAAATTTCTTGTTAATTTGTATTAATTTCCTTGAAGCAATACATTTAAAAGCATGCAATCAAAACATGAAAACACCTAACATGTCTGAACCATCTGTATTATCTTTACACTTTCTATTCAGATGAGAGAAATATGTTAAAGAATGGAGGTGGAATCACAGTTCTGGATCCAAAGAAGTGGTCTCACAGAATGACTGTAAATTTCCTACCAACAATGGTTTTATAGTAACAAAAAATTGGAACCCCTCAAATAATAGAAAGAAAGAATGATATAGACAAGGGTGAATTCTCAGATTTGATCTACAACTGCCATTTGTCCACTTGGAATTCAATCTTTCTCAGCTAAATCACCTCTCTCTTCTTTCTACCATTGTGATCTGATTTGATTTCATCATTTTTTTGTAACTGATTTGCAAATGTCTGTTTCTGAATGATGAAAACTTGCTGAGTCACTAAAATATCTGATTTACCTTATGAAAAGCTGGTGAACTCCCCAAATAACTGACTTAAACATGACCCCAACTGCATTTTCACTGTATGCTACTGATAGTCAAGTCATTACCATGTTGGAAAACAATTCTTGACTTTGATATGTAAAAATGGTTGCAATTTAGGTACCTGAGACAAATCCTCTTGTAGCTCAAATAGACTGATACCTATGCAAAAACTGACTCCAAAATTGGAAATTTCTTCTTCTCCTGATTTCAGCAATATATAACATTGCCTATCCGGCCTCTCGAAAACCCACTGAAAGTCTATTTAAAAAATAGTCCTTTGCTAGAAACTCATGTCTGCACATTTGATTTTTTAAATTTGAAAAATTTAAAAAAATTCTAAAGTCAAAACTTTAGAAAAATTACCTCTTGGATGACTGAACGTGCATTTTTTATAAAAATAAAATATTATTATTTTTTATTCTTTAATTTCTATTGCCTTTGAATCTAGGGTCAACCTTCAGTTGACCAACTGCCACATGGCATTCTGTGATAGGGCAAGAAATGTTGATGATAGAAAGAGTAAAAGTGGAGGAGCATTCTTTCTTGGAAAGAGGTTGGTTTCTTTGACAAGTAAAAAGCAAAATTATACATCCCAGTCCATAGCAGAGGTAGAATATGTTGCAATAGCAATAATCTGTTCAAACATTGTTTGGTTTAAACAGTTATTGGAATGTATGAAGGAAGAAATCAAAGAAACTATTGTTATGTTTTGTGACAATACAAATGCAATTAACATATCAAAGAATCTAGTGATGCATTAAAAAACCAAGCATATTGCTATAAAGTATCACTTTGTCGAAGAATTAGTGTAGGATAAGGAGATCATAGTGTAGGATAAGAGTTTACCTAAGGATGCATTCTTGTATCTAAGAGGTAAGTTAGGCGTCATTTTCCTATCTGAAGCTCACTAAAATATAGTTTGAGTGATGCATCAATAGGAATAGAATTGAAGATCTATTAGTTGATATAGGAAAGTAATGAAGACATTGCATACGAATATGTACTTAAGGTACATTGACTTTCATTTGAGTTGTGTTGTCTTTGGCATGTGTTTTCAAAGAGGGAGAGTTTATTGTCATATCTTTCTAAAATTTGCAAGGAAAAGAGAGTGTATGTAAGAGGAAGAGATTAATATGAATGAGGGAGATTACTATATTTGAGGAGTTTTGTGGAATGAAATGTAAGAGGGAGAAGCATTCTATCAGAAAAGACTTGTTTTCAAATTTCATTCTACTATGACATGTTGTGTTGCCATCAATGCCGAAGAGGGAGATTGTTGGATATAATTTTTCAATTGTGTGTTTTCTTTGATGTTACACAAACGTCATATCAGTTATTAGTCAAAGTCTACCAAGCTTAGTTATTTAGCAAGGCAAAAGACAGAGTCCACTGAGCTTAGAAGGTTAGCAAAGAAGGTTTACAGTGTCTACCGAGCATTCTCAGACTTTACCTTGTTTAGATAGTTGTTACTAAGCTTTCAAGGTTAGCAAGGAAATTCAATTGTTATCGAGATTACTTGGTCATCAAAGGAAAATATGGCAGAGAACAGTTGTTACCAAGCTCTCATGGTCAGCGAAGGAAATGTAGTTCTTACCGAGTTCACTCGGCATGCCAAGGATTTCACAAAATTAGCAGTGTTAACCGAGTTGAGATGGTTAACTTAGAAAATTGTTTCTAGAGTAGTGTTTGCCAAGTAGAGTCAGCCAATGAAAGATTTTATTGTTTTGGGAAATAAATTTTATCTATTTAATGCAATATTTGTAGCTGACTAATGTGTGGTTTATTAAATGTAACTTGTGAATGTTCCAACTTGATAATCTAAATGGTATATATAAGAGGTCAAGTTGTGAATTCTAAGTGTGATGGTGTTGAATTTGATGTGATATGAATGTGAAGGAGGACTGATTATTGAGAGATAAAATTTTGAAGGATGATCAGAGATCATTGAGGAGTAGCAAAACTATATTTGGTCAAGGAGGATCTAATGGTGTAGAATAGAGATCTGCAATCAGAAAATTTAGTTGCATCTTATTCAGATCAATTCATTGTTACTTTCTAACCATTGTAGCAGTGATTCCAAAATCTCTTAACAGAGTTGGTTTAGCAGCCATTTTGTAAACTCTCTAACAAGATGACAATTTAGTTGAATTTTTCTAAAAGACCTCTAGAAAGGCCACTCTTAATAGGGTGATTAAATCCTCTAATAGGGTCACACCTAATAGTGTGTTTTGTAACCTTTAATAGGGTTGGCTCCTAACATGGCTCACTTCAGAAGAGTGAAAAATGGTAGCTAGTTACTTGGTAGTTTTTCCCATATTAGGTTTCCATGTTAAATATAGTGTCTCTTGTGTTCATGTTATTTGATTTTGTGTGTATGTTAATAATTGTGAATGCTTAAGATCAGTAACAAGTTAATCTACTGAGTTACAATATTTTTGTGAATGTTTACCGAGTCAGAACAATAAGTAACTTGTTTGACATCTAAGGGATCTATGGATTTGTTTTTGTGGTAACTAATTCACCCCCCCCCTCTTAGTTACTCCATCTATAATTCTAGCAAAGGAACTGATTAGCTATAGGATCAAATTGTTCTTATTGCTGCATATTTGGGGATTTTTTGAAATCAACATCATTAATGAAATATCTTTCCCTTTAATGTTGAAGAACTGAAAAGGATGCCCTCACTTAGCATAGCAATTTCTTTGGCCATGTTAGTAGCTATTCCATGTCTAAGATATTTTCATAAGTTTTAGAAGATTAAGGGTTTTATCTACTTTATTAGATTCAAGTATATGTTTTAGCACTGGTACCATATAAGTGAATCTGAGGTCCACCTGCCTAGGTTTTGTAGATCCTGAAGTAGAAGAAGGGTCTAGCCTTATAGTTGGTCCCATGTCTAAAAGGGTATGTTGATGATGTGAAGTAGTTGCCCCTAGATGTATCTTGTTCTCATTAGGGTATCGAGATGTTTCAAAACACCATCACAATCTACCCACTTTTCCATTTTAGTCCCTCTAGAAACTTCTCTTGCAATCTTCCTTGGATTTACCTCAAAATAGTTTATCTTGAATCTTGTGCCACCACCTCATCAAAGAAATCTCCACATGATTTACACAATTTAGGAAATCAAATTAGTTAGCTCAGATTCATCAAATCTTTTATATAACACTATTTAATGTTGTCACTTGGCATTAACACTATTCACTAAACAATAAGAATATTCTGATGCTTGACCAACACTGGGGTGCTCAAAATCAACTACATCTTCTCAGCTTGGTCACCATTATTATTTCCCTGATTCTCAACACTTACTAAATTTTACTAACACTTGACACTAAATTTTACTTGGCCTAAACTAGGTTTTCTTAGCTTACACTATTTATTTGGTTAGGCTTGGCAGACACTTTTTATAAAACCACTTCCCCTTGGCTTAGCTAAAGTAACCATTCACTTTAACCTTAAGTAGATCAATGATACATCATATCATTCTTGTCCTACTTGGTCTTAGTGCTCCTTTTATACACCTTATAACTCAACCTTTCTCTAGGTACTCTTGTTATCATATCTTTTCAAATCTTCTCCATCAATCAAATATATGATAACATTTAGACCAAAAAACAATTGTCTCACTAGCAAGTAGTAGGTTTAACATCATTGACAAAATAATGATTGTTCCATGATAGGTTCCATACTTCAAACAATATCTTTTCAATGGCTAGGTGTCCCATTGGAAATGCCCTTCATTTTATTATTTATTCATGGCAGCTTAGTAGAAAATAATGCATTCAATTTTGTTATGCTATTTAACATTTTTCTTGTGGAAATAATGGTTTCCTTTGGAAACTCCATTTTCTATAGAAAATTCAGGACCAACTTGTCAAAAAATGAAATATAAGGGCCTCACTTAGGGGACAAGGGAGAAAGAATGGACAAGGTTTTAGAGCATTGATACTCTATTCCCTGTAATGCAATATAACTACTATGGATACTCTAAGAAGCCTATTTGGGAACACTTATTTTGTGTGATAGAATGCTCTCCATTGTTCTAATTTCTATTTCTTTTCTATCTTACAACTCATATACCTCTGTTAGCTAATCCATTCCTATATTTTCTATATTAGCATTAGTTTGGGTCTCTTGATCCTTGACCTCTATGTTAGGTCTGGTTATATTTCTCAATGTTCTTACCTCATTCTCGAGGGTAGCCACACTCTACTCTAGTACATATATCTTCTTTAGTTCTTCCCATTAGTGAAGTAGTGTTCATTAGGTTTTGAATTTGGTCACTTGAAGTAGTAGTGATATTCTAGAATATCACATTGCCTTGGGGATAATCTCTTACTTCCATTAGAGTTGGCTTATTAGATTTAGGGCCATGCTCCATACTACCATTATTTTGGACTCAACATTGAACCTAGACCCTTGCAATTCTCTAGTAATATTTGTCTCCTTATATGAGACAATTTAATTTTCCTTCTTATTTGGTCAAGCATGAAGGATTAGCTGAGCTCCCATCCAAGGAAAAGAAATATCCCACTTCTTTTTACCAGCTCTTTGGCTTTATCCATAGTTATAGTCTCACTATTTGGGCCATACTCTTGTAGCTTTTTCACTAGTTCAACTATATTCTTTAGTGAGTCTCCTAGCTATAGTTGAATAGTAAGTTCATTCTTTTTAATCTTAAATCATATAACGAGTAAGTAGATTAGGACCTAAATTGTTTAAATATTTGGTGATGTAGGTGACCAACATTACATGCACTATTTGCCAAATGATGATTGACCAATGAGATGGGATCACCAAATGGAAAAGATTCACCACTAAAATACTCTTTGCTAGTGTGATGGTTTCTTGAGGGATTTGTTCCACACCAGATATAGGTTGGGCTTTCCAATGCCAAGAGACTTACACTCTACTAGAGTCCCTATATATTTATGCATAGTGAATTTGACTAGTGACTTGATATATTGCATTATCATTATGATCATATAGATGTCGGTATCATGTTCTTACTTGGTGTATGTGTTAGCCATGGGTGATTATCTTTTGTGATTGTGGTTGGGTCACTATCTCCATGAGCACAGTGGGAGTGGGCCTATCGGTACCATGTGGTTGGGAGGTGAAGCTACCTATACCACTGTAAGGGACTAGTGTGTAAGGAAACTCAGGTGCAGAAACAACTTCCTACACTAATCTCTTAAGAGAAGTATGGTGCAAATCCTATTAAAATCTTTTACACTTACAGATTCAATATCATGTAAACAACACTATTTCAGCAAACCAAGCATAAAGAATATAGAGAAAGAAACACATAACACAAAGATTTTTGAGTAGTGAAAAACCTTTTGGTAAAACAACCCCACCCCTCCAAAACCTGCACAATGTATTCTCTTCAACACAAGGTTACAATACACTTGCAATGCAAGTTCAAAAATGACAACAGAAGACTCCAGTAGCAACTCATAGTACCAACAATACACTTTCTTGCATCACTCCTCTTTGCAACCCTAAAAATGATTAAAACATGCGCTTCACTTTTACGGCTACTCCCAAAGGTAACCATATTAGGGTTTTACCATTCTCTGAGAAAATAGGAACCCCAAATTATTTTTTAGGGCATTGCCTCAAACCCCACTATTGGGGTAGAGTGTACAGTACTCAAATTTATCAAATGCCACATGTCTTCACCTATCATTGAATCTTCCTAACATAGATCTTACATGTCATAGGAATCTATCATAACTATTTTAGTGATGATCTCCTTATACACAATTCAAGATACTGACACATCAATATTATTTTCAAGAAATACATTTTACAAGACAAATAATAAGAATAGGAATTATCCAAGGTTGAGACACCTTATTCCTAGCATTCTTCCACTTGTCGAACACCTTGTAAGAGCAACAGGAATACAATAGGAACTAACCACTATAGGCCAAAAGGCTCATTGACTCCAAACACCATCTGAACTTCTCAATGCCAACTAGTTTCATTAATGCATCTACAACATTCTTCATAGTATCTACCTTCTCCAAATTTACCTTTCCATCTTCCACCTTATCTCTCACAAAGCGAAACTATACATCAATGTGCTTCATTCTGGCATGGAAAGTTGGATTCTTCGCAAGGAAAATAGTGCTCTGACTGTCACACCAAATAGTAATTTGTTCTGCATGAACACCAACATCAAAACACAATATCTTAAGCCAAATGGCTTCCTTAAAAGCATGAGTAGAAGCCATGTAATTAGCTTCTATAGTGGACAAAGCAACCATAGGTTGTCGCTTGCTCATCCAACTGATGGCACCACCAAACATAGTGAACACATAAGCACTGGTGGATTTCTTGCGGTCAATATCACCTGCCCAATCTGAATCCACAAACCCATGAATACAAATTGAATGCAGAAATCCAGAAGAGTTACCATGATAACATATGGAGTAATCTATTGTACCCCTCAAATATTTGAATACTCGCTTAACTGCATCCCAATGTACCCATCTAGGATTAGCCATAAACTAACTCAGGACTCCCACTGCTTGGACAATGTTTGGTCTAGTACAGACCATATCATACATAAGACTACCAACTGCACTAGCATAAGGTACTCTACTCATGTCCTCCACCTCACTAGGAGATTTTGGACAATCATCTACATATAACTTTGTTCCCACATAAATAGGAATAGATAGTGGTCTACAATTTGCCATGCTGAACTTGTCCAATAGAGACTTCACATGCTTACTCTAACTCAACCAAAGTTTTATGTTAGACATATCTCTACTGATTTCCATACCTAAGATGTACCTAGCTGCCCCAAGATCTTTCATCTCAGACTGTGCTGACAATTGAGATTTAAAATTAGAAATCATAGCCTTACCCTTCCCAAACAACAACATATCATCAACATAAAATGCAACAATAAGAAGGCGATCATTTCAACTCTGAAATAAACACAATAATCTGATTTCAATCTTACAAATCCAATTGACAACACAAAGGCATCAAACTTAAGGTACCACATCCTAGGAGATTGCTTTAAACCATATAGAGATTTCTTTAATTTGAAAACTAAGGATTCTTTATCTTTAACAATGTAGTGCTCAGGCTATGACATATAAATCTCTTCCTCCAAATCACCATGAAGGAAAGGTGTCTTCACATCCATCTGTTCTATCTCTAAATCACATGATGCGGCAAGAGATAAAAAAAATCTAATGGATGTCAACTTTGCAATAGGAGAGAATATTTTACCATAATCTATTCCCTCTACCTATGAATACCCCTTTGCAACCAATCTAGCTTTTTACCTTTCAACACTGCCATCTGTACATAATTTCTTTTTGAACACCCATTTACAACCAAAAAATTTTATCCCTTTAGAAAAAGGTACAAGGTCCCAAATTTTTTTTTTCTCTAATGAAGCCATCTTATCATCCATAGCCTCAATCCAGGAACCTGCATCTTCCATGCCCAAAGCCTCTTTCATAGATCTAGGCGCATTAGTGTTAGTAATCAAAGAAAAATCACAACTGGAATCTAACATAGAATAACCAAACCTTTCTGGTTTCTTTCTTTCTCTCATGGATCTCCTCAAGGGCTGAAATTGAGGTTGTTCTTCCTCTTCTTTTGAACTATCAGAGCTGCTAGAGCTCTCGTCATCATTAGACCCAACGTGGTCTCTCTATTCAGTCTTCTCAGGGGTAGGAGGCAACTAAACAACATCTTTTTCCTTTTCTTTTTCATCTGGTTGTAGCACAATAGGAGAAGATGTTAGCTCTCTAAAAATAACATTTCTACTATACAACACTTTACTAGTCACAGGATCCCAAAGCTTGTATCCATTCACACCAGCACTGTATCCGATGAAAATACATTTAACAACTTTGTTTTTCAACTTAGGATCTTTTCTCCTTTGGGACATGTGCATAAGCTTCACAACCAAAAACATAAAGATGTCTAATTGAAGGCTTCTTACTGGACCACACCTCCATGGGTGTGTTACCAACAAGGGCTGATGTAGGAGATCTATTAACTAGATAGCAAGCAGTGGCCACAACTTCAGCCCAAAACCTTTGTTCTAAACCAGCTCCACTAAGTATACTCCTAGCCTTCTCCATTAGTGTCATGTTCACACTCTCTACAACTCTATTTTGCTTTGGGGTATAAGGAGTTGTCTTATGCCTCTCGATACCTTGTTCTTTAAAGAATTGTTCAAACTCTGCTAAGAAAAAATCACCATTGTCAGTTCTCACACACTTAATCTTCTTACTAGTTTGATTCTCTACAAGGGCTTTAAATTCCTTGAATTGACTAAAGACTTGTGTCTTACTTTTAAGGAAATAAATCCATGTCCTTGTACTGTAATCATCTATTAAAGATATAAAAAATATAGACTTGGAGATTGAAGGAACTTTTATAGGACCAAATACGTCATAATGAATAAGATTCAAAACATCAGAAGATTTGTGAGAACTAGAGTAAAACTGAACATGATTTTGTTTACCATAGACACAATGTTCATAGAAGTCAAACTCAAGATTGCAATCATTTAACCCCTCAACGAGATTTTTATTTTTCAGGGTTCTGAGACCCTTTTCACCAATGTTTCCAAATCTTAAATGCCACAACATTGTCTTTTTTGTAGGAAACTTACCTTCCAAAGTGTTTGCATTGCCATAAAAAAAAAAACCACAATATTCCTCACTACTCATTCAGATGGTGAGGATGAAGAAATATTACATAGAGGAATACATGCATCTAGTTAAAATAAGGTACCTCTCCTAGTACGCCTTGCGAGCACTATCGATCCTCTCATCATCTTGCATCCTTCTTTCGAGAAAACAAATTGCACACCTACATCATTCATCATACTTATAGATAATATGTTTCATGCCAAACCTGGAATGTGCATAACTCCATTGGTTCCCTTTACTCGTCCATCAAGAAATTTGATATTGACCCTTCCACGTCCAACTATCTTTAGGTGAGAATCATCACCCAAGTACACCTTTCCACCATCAAACTCTTCATATTTTGAGAACCGATTTTGATTAGAGGACATGTGAAAAGATGTACCTGAGTCAACCAACCACACATCATCAGATTCATGGGCTGCCAAAGCTATGATGAATGCATCACCATCTTCTTGAGATCTTTCTAAAGCTGAATCTAAAGCTTTCTTCTTCTTCTTTGGCTCTTTGCAATCTTTACAGAAGTGCCCAGGTTTATCATAGTTCCAACATTTTTCCTTGGAATTATTGGAAGTCTTTGACTTCCCACAAGATTTGGATCTACCCTTATTGTCATACTTATTGACATTTTTCTTCCCTCTTTTTGTGGATCTCCCACAAACAGCAAGGGCTTCTTTTTTCGAAATAGAAGCCTTTCTCTGCATCTCCTCTAACTTGACACCAGCTAATGTCAACTGTGCAGCTAGCAGATTAAATGCATTTAAATGACCCATTAAGGATCCACCTTCCTCCATTTGTAGAGAGTACAACTTCTTCCTCAGGAACAACTTGTTCACCAAAGATTTGGCCTAATACACGGCCTCAAGTCTTTCCCACAAACTATATGTGGTTTTCTCATCTAGAACATTTAGAAGAACTCCATTGATTAAACAGAGTCTTATGAGGCCCTTAGCTTTACGGTCTTTGATATCCTAATATGCTTTAGCTATAGTTGCTGGTCTTGTAGCATTTAAAGTCGCTTCCCATAGGTCACGATCTTCCAACATGTCTTCCGTCTTGAGTTTCCACAACTCAAAATTAGTGCCATTAAATTTCTCCACCTCCATTCTTCCATATGATGAACTCACCAACTCAATCTGTAAATAAGATTTAGGATGCTCTTCACAAGACTCCCACTCAACTTAAGATTAGCTCAAAAAACCCTACCCAACAACTAGGATCAAAAGTTGATCAGGCTCTGATACCACTTGTAAGGAAACTCAAGTGCGAAAATAGCTTCCTAAACTAATCTCTTAAGAGAAGTAAGGTGCAAATCCTATTAAAATCTTTTAAACTTACAAATTCAATATCATGTAAACAAAAGTATTTCAGAAAACCAAGCATAAAGAATATAGAGAAAGAAACACATAACACAAAGATTTTCCAGTGGGGAAAAACCTTTCAATAAAACAACCCCACCCCTCTAAAATCTACACAATGTATTATCTTCAACACAAGGTTACAATACACTTGTAATGTAAGTTCAACAGTGACAACAGAAGACTCTAGTAGCAACTCATAGTACCAACAATACACTTTCTCGCATCACTCCTCTTTGCAACCCAAAAATATCTTATAACATGCGCTTCACTTTTAGGGCTACTCCCAAAGGTAACCATATTAGGGTTTTACCATTCTTTGAGAAAATAGGAATAGGTTTTACCACTATTGTGGTAGAGTGTATAGTACTCAAATTTATCAGTTGCCACATGTCTTCACTTATCATTGAATCTTCCTAACATAGCTCTTACATGTCATAGGAATCCATCATAATTATTTTAGCAATGATCTCCTTATAAAAAATTCAAGATGCTGACACATCAACATTATTTGCAAGAAATACATTTTACAAGACAAATAATAAGAATAGGAATTATCCAAGGTTGAGACACCTTATTCCTAACATAGTGTATGTGGATGGTCTACTTTTAGTTGAGGTTGGTGCTAGATATTCACTTGGTACTTTGGATGCATTTGATATCATATTTAGATGATGATTAGTATGTTACTTGATGTATTCCTTTATCATGATGTTGTATTATATTGATAGCTGATGTTTCTTACCACTACTTTGGATCATTGATGCTATTGGTAGATTAACATGTTGGATGTATGTGTTCTTATGATGTTATTTGATGGTTATTGGTAAGAATGATGTCATAAGACAAACTCAACTATCTTAGTGTAAATTTGAGATTCATGTTCAGGGGATGGTTAGGGCCTTTGAGGTCTCATGATGCCATTATGGTTGGGAGTAAATGGGCATAGTTGTTTTTAGTTTGATGGCTTAATTTCTTGTGCTTCCTTCTTGTGATAGTTGATTTATGCACATGCATGTTCACTACGATGTTGCTTTTTGCATGATTAAATTTGATGGTATAGATTAGAGGTTGAGTTATTTGATCTCCTTTATGCTCTTGAGTGATCATTCCTTGATTTATGTGGATTTGGTGCTCTCCAGTGTGGAGGTTTCATGTTTTTATACATTTTCTTCTTGCCTTGATGTTGTGTTGTTGGAATTTATTGCATGGGAAGGGTAGTTTCTCATGTGAGAATGTATTGTATCACATGAGCATACTATTAGGACTAAACCTAAGATAAAAATAAAAATTACATGCAAATATAAACAATACTTGAAAATTATAGATCTCATAGAAAAGAACACAAGACACCAAGATTTAATGTGGTTCACCCAATCCCTGGGCTACATCCACACTAAACAATAATCTCCCACTTGGAGACTGATACTATAGCTATGCTGCTACTCTATGAAGCTTCTACTAGATCAAGCCACCCTGGACTCTACTGTTCTTTCATTCATGTTTAGTTTAGAAGAACAATTGAAGCTAAAGAGGAGTTCAACTTCTCCCTTATTACTAACTTCGTAAACATATTTTCTAGATTATCATCTGTATGTATCTTGTCCATCTTTAACTATCCATAATCCAAAACTAACCAAATGAAATGGTACTACAACTGTATGTGATTGAACTTTGAATGCAGAGCTAAATTATTTACAAGATGAATGGCACTTTAATTATCTATAAACAAATAATTATCCTTCTTAGGGTGTCCCAATTCTTCCAAGAATAAATTAAAGTCATATCATCTCCTTAGCTACCTCTGTAGCAACAATATACTCTATCCTTATAGTGGATAAAGCATTAACCTTCTGTAACCTCAAAATCCAACTCATGACTACCACACCAATAGTAATGACATAGCCTGCAGTACTCTACTTGGTATCAATATCACTTGCCAAATCTAAGTCAACATAGCCTCGTAAACTAGTAGTAGAGCCCCCAAAGTGTAAACACTTACTATATGTTCCTATCAGATATCTGAGAATTCATTTAATTGCATTCCAATGCTCAATTCTTGGATGACTCATATAAATTCTAACGACTCCCACTACATGTGCAATATCTAGCCTAGTATATACCATAGCATACATCAAGCTTCCTATAGCTGGAGCATAGGGTACCTTTGAAATCTTATCCTCTTCTTCTTGTGTCTCAAGACACATCTCCTTAGTCAACTTCAAATGACTAGGAGAAGGTGTGCTGATAGCTTTGGCATTCTCCGTAGAGTGCAACACCTTCTCAACATAATCAACCTGAGTTAGCATCAATTTCTTGTTCTTCCTATCATTGAAAATATTCATACCAAGGATTTGTTTTTCTACCCCCAAATCCTTCATAGAAAATGCATGTGCTAATTGGTGTTTCAACCCCTTAATATGATCCATGTTAGACCCAGCTACATGCATATCATCAACATATAAATATAAAATAATGTAGCTATCATCATCCAACCTCTTAAATTAAACACAATGATCTAAATGAAACCTACTATATCCATGCTCATGCTAAAAGTATCAAATTTTAGATACCATTGCCAAGGTGGTTGCCTCAAATCATATATTCTTCAATTTGTACACTAAGTTATCCTTACCTTTGACCTCAAATCCCTATGGATAAGACATATATATCTCTTCATCCAAATCACCATGAAGGCAGGCTATTTTAACATCAAGCTTCTCTAAATGAAAATCTTCAGTAGCCACAATACTTAAAATAGTGCAAATAGAAGTTGTTGGGACTAAAAATTGAAGCCTTGCTTTTGAGTACCATCCAAAAGATCAAGTCCTATAAACACTTTTTAATGCAAGTGTACCCGATTGTCCTTTTGAGGCCTAAGAGGTGTTTAATGTTTCTAACACCTTGCATTCAGTATATCCATTCAGTCCATGAAGTTTCATTTTGAGTAATGGCCAAATCTGCATTTTTACCTAAGTGTTAAACAATGACAGGAGGCCGTGTTTACAATTGGATATCTCATACCTAGTAATGTTTCATAACTTGCCACTTTAGGAGTGTTTAGTATCCATACTAGAGAACCTTTGTTTCAAATTTTGAGTCATTTTGATATTTTTGACTAGGTTTTGAATCCCTCAAAGTTGGTCATTTAGTGCTGTCATGCTGATGTGAATTGCTCAGAATTCTAGGAGGTCTTGTTTGACTTATTATAACTTTGACCCAATTCACCAAAATGATAAAACTCCTTTTGCATTACATTCAAGAGGTCATAGAATTTTTATGTTTCTAATTTGAGCTACTAAAGGATCTATTTGATCAAATTTTGAATGTGGTTCCATATGCAATTTATAAATTTTCACTGGTGTCAAGAAAGGTAGATTAGTTGATACCCCTATTCATGATGTCATATCTCTGAATCTATGACAGGTGAGATTGAATGAATTGTACCATTATGTTATACTCTAAAAATAATTTAAGTGTGATAATTTGCATGTTTTGGTGAATCCGTCTACACACTTTCTCAGGTCCATTCCATTTGTAAAAACCACCTTTTTGCCTGTGTCCAGTTTGCAAATTTTGAATAGCCCACTTTGACTATTCGCCATTTTCATCCTATGATTCATCATGAGACCTAATTGAAAATTTATAATCTCCTCATGACAATAAACCAATGCCCTAGTTTCCATTTCCTTGATTGTCATTTTTCCCAGTTTTCAAAGCCAAATCTGAGCACGATTTATTGTTTTCTAACACATTTTCTTGTAGGCAGTTTTGAGAGGGAAAATTTGATAGTCAACATCTTTTTGCTGAGAATTTTTCATGAGATGAGATTTGACAGGGTGCAAGAATGTGGAACATAGAATCAGTGTGTTAGTTCCTAGAGCCTAATTAGATGTTTTGGTTAGTTTTTAAAGCCAGTTTGAGGACCCTTTCGCATGAAATTGACAATTGAAAAAAGAGTTTTAATGAGTTTTAATGGATTGTTTAGTGGTCAAATGTTTTTAGTAAATATTAGATGATTAATGGATCATTTTGATAGTTCAGGTGTTTGGAAACAAATTCTTTTAGGTAGACCCACTTTGGGGCCCAACTCACTTCATCAGGCTTGTGATAATTGTTAAGGATTTAGGATGTTTCCAAAAGAGTGGTCATAATGATTCTAATTATTATAAACCTTCAATGTATGGATATTGTTTTTCAAGACCAAATGGATCGATAGAGGCATATACTTGATGAACTTAATTGGATATGCATAGTAATCATAGAGGAGGGCATTAAGCTTAATTGGATATGACCAAGCAAAAAAGCTCCCTCAACCTTCTACTCAGCTGGCTAGTGGAGTAAATCTCCCTTTCAATTGACTCATGGAAGCATAAAAGAGAGTAGTGAGAAGACCTTAAAAACTTTTAGTTTTCAATTAGATCACAATAAGATAAGAGGTTGTCTCCTTCATTTGCATCAATGCATCATGACTTATTTACTTGAATAATGTCACTATTCGAAGTAAAGAAACCCCCTCCAGGATAGTGAGGCAAAAGATTAAGAACATAGTGTGGGTTTTGAGTATTGGATGCTTTCTATATAAGTCAAATGCAAAGAAATGTAGATTGGAAAGGTGTCATGTTCAAGGTATGAACCAACATCATAGAATTTTGGAGTTTGAAAAGAGTTGGAGGGTGATTCAAAAAAGGAGACTTGTGAATGGGTTGCTAACATAAAAATAAGATTTTGAAGGTGTGTTTTCATGGTCCTGACTCCATTTACTTATTTGTAGAGCATGGGAAAAAGTCAAATAGAAATACGAAAAATAAACCCATGGAATTGGTAGTTGATGTTGAATACATTTCAAAGGGAAAATAAAAAGTTTTTTCCCAACAAAGTATTCATAGTATATTTGAATGTGTCGTGGCTACTGATGTTTTCCCTGCTAGAACTAGTAAATTCAAAATAAGATTTACTATTTGTCATATAATCAATTGAGGGCATGCCTTCAAAAAAGTTGTATGGACTTGGACTTGGACATGAAGTATTTTAATTTTAAAAATTTGGCACTGGATTTAAAAGGGAAGCTTAAGTAATAGAGAAACATCTACAAATTGAAGAAGCCACAGAGGAAAGGAAGTCTTCTTCCCTAGTTGGTGTGAAATGCACATCATGAAATTTTCAAGAGGGAGGTGTTAAGCCTAGCAAGGAAGCCATTTTTTAAACCACATTTCAAATATTAAGGGAGAGTGATATGGCATCGCTAGGAAGAAGGTTCACATAGGGGGAACAAGGTTTTCTTCTTCTGGTACCACAAGAGATTAAGATTGCCTAGAGCAAAAGGTATAGACACAAGAGATTGAGATTCCTCTCCACTTTCTATGCACCTTATAAATTCTAGTTCCCTATATGATTTCTTAAAAGGAGCTATAGGTGGCCACATAGAATTGAGCACATTTTCAAAGGAAAAAGGGTTGAGTTTTTAGTCCCAAATTCATAAAGTGGGGGTCTTTTTCTATTTTTAACTACTCCTCTACACAAAGCTTTAGCATTCTCTATAGAGAAATGGTGCAACACCTTATCAACATAATGAACCTAAGATAGCATCAATTTTCTATTCTTTCTTTCTCTAAAAATATTCATACCAAGGATTAGTTTTTTTCCCCCTAAATGCTTCATAGAAAATGCATGTGTTAATTGGCATTTCAACCCCTTAATCTAATCCATGTTAGACCCAGCGACAAACATATCATCAACATTTAAATATGAAATACCATAGCTATCATCATCTAGCCTCTTAAAGTAACCACACTGATTTGAATGACACCTACTATATCCATGCTTATGCCTAAAATTGTCAAATTTCAGATACCATTGCCGAGGTGCTTTGTGATGTCCCCTTCTATCTAGTAACATCACTTTAGCTGGTGATTAGCCTATCAGAGACCCTCATAGGCTAATAAGATTGGATAGAGGGTCACCTTGGTGTGGAGATCCTCCAAGGACTAGAGCAGAGTACTCTTCTAGGTTGCCAGAGTTTGTTTATGATGAGTTTTGCTTTGAGTTTGGCTTGGTCAGGCTATTTTTAGTAGTTTTGGAGTTATAAAGATAGACCCCTGCTATTTTTAGAAAAGGGGTATGGTCATATGCAGTTCTATCATGTTAGCTCCCAATCCAAATGACATTCAAAAATGTTGAGTAATAATGGAGATATTAATGTTTATTTAGTTAAAATAAACATTATTGGTTTTGAGCCTATATTGTTAAGTTATAATATATAACTTAAGTGAGGGTCATGATATCATAAAATGGGCCATTGTTTCAATTAATTGTGGGTCCAAGCTTATGGAAAAATTAATAGGGATTTTCTAAGTTTTAATGTAATAACATTTTTTATGTTATTATTATATCTTTTATCCCACAATGAGTGTGGAGACTCATTCTGGAGTTGAGGAGTCCTTATAAACAAACCTTGTCTTCCTTCAAGAGCAAGTTATGAGAATTGCTTAAAAAATTTGCCTTGTGAAATTTCTTGAAGTTGTGGCAACAAGGGTTTCTACAAGTTTGAGAAGAATTCAGACTGTGGAGAACGTAGTATCTTCAGAGTTGATGCAATTTGAGGGTGTGAAATATCACTTGAATTTTGCCTGTGAGTTGACTTCATTCTGGATTCAATATTGTGTTTTAGTAGGAAAAAAGTGGATGAATCTGTTTACAGGTTGGAAGGGGTTATAACAGCAGCTACAGTGCTATGAACAGTACAACGCTATAGTGAATTAAAAATCAAAGATTTAATATTGCGGTTTTTGATAGGCACTGCCCAAGGAGGAAGCAACCAGCAGCGTGGTTGCATATTGGAGACAAAAATTAGGTTTTTTCCAACTATTAATGGTGATGTTTTTAATGTATTCTTCCAGCAATAAGTATTGTACATACATTAGGAGCCATCTGAATAAATGAATTTGATTAGCATTATAACCAGATTTGAGTTATAATTTTAGGTAAGATTAGTTTTCAATATTTGTATTTTCTTTTCATCAACTCAAAAACCCAAAAACAGCTTAAAACATTAAAAAACAAACAAAAAAAAATCATTACACCCAGGGAAACAAACAATGATCAGCGTAGAGCCTATTTGGGGTTCTTACATGCTTGCCTCAAACCATATATTCTTCAATTTGCATACTAAGTTCTCCTTACCTTTAACCTCAAATCCCTATGGCCGAGCCATATATATCTCTTCATCCAAATCCACATGAAGGAAGGCTATTTTAACATCAAGCTTCTCTAAATGAAAATATTTAGTAGCCACAATACTTAAAACAATGCGAATAGAAGTTGTTGGGACTCAAATTTGAAGCCCTAATTTTGAGTACCATCCAAAAAATCAAGTCCTATAAATGCTTTTTAATGCAAGTGTACCGAGCTATCATTTTGAGGCCTATGAGGTGTTTAATGTTTCTAACACCTTGCATTCAATATATCCACTTGCCCCATTAAGATAAATTTCCATTCTAAGTCATCCTGTGAACTTTCATTTTGAGTATTGGCCAAATCTACATTTTACCTAAGTGTCAAACAATGATATGAGGCCGTGTTTGAAATTGAATATCTCGTACCCAGTAATGTTTCATAACTCAAAACTTTGGGAGTGTTTAGTGTCCATATTAGAGAACCTATCTTTCAAATTTTGAGTCATTTCAATATTTTTTGACTAGGTTTTGAATCCCTCAAAGTTGGTCATTTAATGTTGTCATGTTGATGTGAATTGCTCAAAATTCTAGGAGGCCCTGTTTGACTTGTTATAACTTTGACCTAGTTCACAAAAATGATAAAAATCCTCTTGTATTACATTCAAGAGGTTAGAGACTTGTTATGTTTCTAATTTGAGCTTCTAATGAATCTATTTAATCAGTTTCCTAATGCGATTCTATATGCAATTTATAATTTTTCACTGGTTTCAAGAAAGGAAGATTAGTTGATACCCTTGTTTTTGATGTCATATCTTTCAATCTGTGATAGGTGATATTGAATGGATTGTACCATTTTTTTCTACTCTAAAAATACTTTAAGTGTGCCAATTTGTACATTTTGACAATCGGTCTACACACTTTCCTAGGTCCATTCCATTTGTAAAAACTATCTATTTTCCTATGTGTCCAGTCTACAAATTCTAAGTAGCCCACTTTGACTACTTGCCATTTTTGTCCTGTGATTTTTCATGAGCCCTAATTGTAGATTTATACTCTCCTCATGAAAATGAACCAACACCCCAGTTTCCATTTCCCCAAGTGTCAGTTTGCCCATTTTTCATAGTAAAATCTGAGCAGAATTTATTGTTTTCAAACACATTTGCTTGCAGATAGTTTTGAGAGGGAAACTTTAATAATCAATATCTTTTGACCAGGAATTTTTCATGAGATGGGATTCGATAGGTGTAAGAATGTGGAACAGAGAATTATGTGTTAGTTCCCAGAGCCTGGTCATATGTTTTGGTTAGTTTTTAAAGCTAGTCCAAGGACCCTTTGGCATGAAATTGGTAGTTGACGAAAAGAGTTAAAATGAGTTTTAATGGATTGTTCAATGGTCAATTTTTTTTAGTAAATATCAAATGATTAATAGATTAGTTTGATAGTTTAGGTGTTTGAAAAATAATTTTTTTAGCCGGACCCACTTTGGGGCCTAACTAACTTCATCAGATTTGTGACAATTGGTAAGGATTTAGGGTGTTTCAAAAAGAGTTGTCATAATGATTATAATTATTATAAACCTTCAATGTATGGATATTATTTTGCAAGACCAAATGGATCCATAGAGGCATACACTTGATGAACTTAATTGGATATACACAGTAATCATAGAGGAGGGCATTGAGCATGCCATGAAAACTTGTGTGTTTCACATTATTGGGAGCCTATTTTTATCTTCTATTTCATGTATGGAATGATTAACTTGAGGTGAACCCATTGATTGAATTTATTATTTCTATTATGAAGAGGGACAATAGTTCATATGTAAACCATTTGCAAAAGCTAAGAAATAATGTGTTGGCAGCTTATGACCATGCAGAAAGCTCCCTCAACCTTCCAGTCAGTCGGCTAGTGGAGCAAATCTCCCTTTCAATTGATTCATGGGAGCATAAAAGAGAGTAGTGAGAAGCTCTTGAAGCCTTTTAGTTTTCAATTCTATCATAGTAAGATAAGAGGTTGTCTCCTTCATTTACATTGATGCATCATGACTTAGTTACTTGAAGAATGTCATTGTTTGAAGTAAAGATGCCCCCTCTAGTATATTGAGGCAGAAGATAAAGAACATCATGCGGGTTTTGAGAATTGGAAACTTTCTATATAAGTCAAATGTAAAGAAATGTAGATTGGAGAGGTGTCATGTTCCAGGTATGAACTGACACCATAAAATTTTGGAGTTTGAAAAGAGTTGGAGGGTGATTGAAAAAAGGAGACTTGTGAATGGGCCACCAATGTACAAAGAAGATTTTGAAGGTGTGTTTTCATTGCACTGACTCCATTTACCTATCTGTAGAGCATGGAAAAAAGTCAAATAGAAATATGAAAAATACACCCATGGAGTTGGGATTTGATGTTAAATGCATTTTAAAGGGAAAACAAAAAGAAATTTTTGCCCAACAAAGTATTCATAGTATATTTGAATGTGTTATGGCTGCTAGCATTTTCTCTACCAGAACTAGTAAATTCAAAATAAGCTTTACTATTTGTCATATAATCAACCGAGGGCATGCCTTCACAGAAGTTGTATGGACTTGGACTTGGACATGAAGTGTTTTAATTTTAAAATTATGGTGTTGGATTTAAAATGGAAGCTTAAGTAATAGAGAAACATCTACAACTTGAAGAAGCCACAAAGGAAAGGAAGTCTTCTTCCCTGGCTAGTGTGATGCACATCATGAAATTTTCAAGAGGGAGGCATTAAGACCAACAAGGAAGCCATTTTGTAAACTACATTTCAAATATTAAGGGATAGTGATATGGTGCTACTAGGAAGAAGATTCACGTAAGGGGAGCAAGGTTTTCTTCTTTTGGTGCCATGGGAGATTAAGATTGCCTAGAGAAAAAGGTATAGACATAGGAGATTGAGATTCCTCTTCACTTTCTATGCACCTTAGACATTCTAGTTCCCTATATGCTTGCTTAGTAGGTAACCACATATAATGGAGCACATTTTCAAGGAAAAGGGTTGAGTTTTTAGTCCCACATTCATGAAGTTGGGGTCTTTTCTATTTTTAAATACTCCTCTACACATAAAGCTAAATGTCTACAAGATACAAGTGCTTTTTGAAAATACAAGCCTACATGGTGGGCCAGACTTGGATGACTTAAGAAAAATTTTGAATGACGTTAGTGATGAGATAGCTAATGATATGGATCTAATGACCAATCAAAATGTGATAAGTGGAAAATTGTAGAGGATGATGTGGAAAAAAGATACTTCAATCTGGTGTAGATTTTGGTGGTGATCCAGTCAGTCTAGTGAGGTGGCAGTAATGGAGCAGTCTAAGAGCCAATGAGGAGTTGACACATGGCAGTGATGTGTCAACTAGTCAAAAGGTGCCACATAGTGCCCAATGGATGATGACATGGTAGATGCTAACTAATGGTGTACTGCCATGTGGCCAAAAAGGTCAAACAAAAGGTTGACCTAAGTGGCATAATAAACGAAAAAAAAAAAAAAATTTAAAAATGATTTTAAAAGTGTTTTTCCATGCAAGGTGATTTTAATCTTTTAAAATTTTGACTTTAGAAAATGTTCAATTTTTGCTTAAAAGATTTGCAAACCTATGGAGCTATAACTGGGGCATGATTTTCAAAACTATATTTTGGGTGCTTCTGATGGGTTTATATAGTGATATTATATATTGTCAAAACTAAGAGAAGATGAATTTTCTATTTTTGGAGTTTTTTTTTGCACAAGAAGCTATTTTTTTAGGTTATACAAGGTTTTCTTCTAGATTGCTAGTTTGCAACCACATTCAGGTTCAAAGTTTAGTTTTTATTTCTAGTAGGATAATGAGCTGAATGTGTGTGAAAGATAGTATAGTGTAGTTAGGGTCAAGATTGGTCACCTTAAAGTTAGTTAAATATAGATTTTATCAGTATTTCTTGATGTATTCTAGATATTTTGGTGACACAAGGATTTTCATCATTCCTAAGAGATATTTCCAAGTTGGTTACAAAATAATGATGAAAACTAAATAAGATCAAAGGGGTTGAAAGAGGAGAGATATTCTACGATAGCAAAGAGTGTAGATTAAAGTGGACACATGTTGTCTTTAGATTAGATCCGAGATTCCATTCCTCCTCTATATCTTTCTCGTTCTCATTCATTGTGGGGGTTGGTTCCAGTTTTGTCTGTGAGACCACATTGTTGGATCTAGAACTATGATTCCACCATTTTATTTAGCATATTTCTCTTATATGAACAATAGTAGTGAAGATAATATAGATAATTATGATCCATTAGGCATTTCTATGTTTTAATTTCATGCATCTAAAGGTATAGTTTCAAAGAAAGGAATACAAATAAGCAAGAATTTCTTTAGTTTCAATATAATTCTCATCTCTTATCTCTCTAATCTACAATCTTATGTGGTTCAGGAAAAATAACTAAGACCCATTTGCTTCCCATTAAGGTTGTATATCTGATATATTTTGCTATTAGAACAAAGGGCCAAGTAAATGGTTGATGTGTTTGACAAGATTGTTGGTTATTTGAGAAGGATACTTCATAAGAATGAGGTCTCTATGAACATTGATGTCTGATTCACAAAGTGATAGGATAGATTTGATATCTTGGTGTATGAAATATGTCACTGATATCATAGATGTATGTTTTTGATTCATGGAATCATCACTAGATAAGGCACTGATCATCTACAGGATCACTTGTTCTTACTATTGCATATTTGGGGTCTTGCTGAAATCAAAATCATTAATCAAGTATCTTTCCCTTTAATATTGAAGAACTGAGAAGAATTCCCTCACTTAGCTTGGAAATTTCTTTGACCATGTTATTAGCTATTTCATGTCTGATATCTTTGCATAAGTGTTAGAATATTAAGGGTTTTTATCTGCTTTTTCAAGATTCAAATGTATGTTCTAGCACTAGTACCATATAAGTGAATCTGAGGTACACCCACCTAGGTTTTGTAGAGCATGAAGTAGAAGATGGGTCTAGCCTTAGAGTTGGTTAGGTGACTAAAAGGATATGTTGAAGATGGGAAGTAGCTACCTCTAGATGTATCTTGTTCTCATCAAGGTAATTTGAAACTATGTTGTTTCAAAACACCAACAAAAGTCATCTTAATAATAGGAGAAAATATCTCATCAAAATCAATGCCCTTTTTCTATGCAAATCCTTGTACAACTAACCTAGCTTTAAATATTTTCTTACCTCCATCATCTTCTTTTAACCTATAAACCCACTTATTTTGTAAAGCCCTTTTACCTATAGGCAACTTGCATAAATCCCATGTCTTATTTTTTAGCAAAGAGTCCATTTCATCTTTCATTGCAGACTCCCATTGAATCCTCATATCCACCTGCACAAATTCATCATAAAATTTAGGTTCACTAGCATTAGTAAGTAAAATATAATACAAAGAGGGAGAAAATCTTTTTGGAGGTCTAATTAGCCTTGTTGATTGTTTACCATTCACTAGTGTGTGTGGTATTTGTTGTTGTGATTGTTGCACATCATGAGGAATGGCTAGAACATCATCTTTTGGAGTATCATCCAAAATTACATAATCATCTTATTTTCTTCTCATGTTGCTACAATAGATCTTTGTACAACACTTTCTCATTAAATATGATATCCCTACTTCTTACAATTTCACAATTTTCTAAATCCCAAAGCCTATAATCAAATTCATTAATGCCATATCCAAAAAATACACATTTCTTTGACTTAGCTTCTAGATTGGTTCTATTTTCTAGATTGATTAGTGCATGCTCATATGAGGGAGAATGTATGTTTTAGTGTGGTGATGTAAAAATTGGTTCTTGTGGTAGTATTGAGCTATAAGGGATTACAGATTGTAATCAAGTTGTAATCACTGGATTAATAATATCAAACTTTTTGTTATGAATCCATAAGATTATGCATTCACTTAAAAAATTGTAGGTTACTATCAAATCAATTTGCAAAAATGTAAACATGAAACATAACAAATTCAACAACACAATTTACACAATTATTTATGTGGAAACCCAATTTGAGAAATATAGCCAGTAACATGCTACTCTATTTCAATCTTCTTAAGTGATTCTTTGTGAAAGTCCAACACTATGAAAAGTTACAATACACATTGTTAAATGTGACCTTGTTAAAGGATTTCAATCACCTTGTTAGGAGTGAGCTTTTTTAGGAGACCATTCACTTGGAATGTCACTCATTTAAAAGATTTACAAATGACTATTAGGTCAACCTTAATCCAAAGGATTTACCCTAGACTAATACAATTATTAGAGAGTAATAGTAAGGCTTTGATCTATTAACAACTTACAACTCCATTTGTAGATTATAGATCTCTATTTTAGTCCTTCATTCTGCTTGGCTTTCACACATTTTAGCACTAATAGCTTGTTCACCCTTCAAGCATTCACACCCTTAAGCCTTCGTGTTTAACATGCCAATGTAGGCTCTTCACTTAGGTCACTTAATGAAGCAATACCCTTGAATCCTTGTCTTCCTTAGGTTCTTGCACATGCCAACCTTGCTTCTAACTAGCCATCCCTATAAATAGAGAATTAAGATTTTTTGTCATTTATTCTCCATTGTCAAATTTAAGTTTAGGATATATTAGGTAGGATTCAATGAATCTACCCCTCATTCCATATCTCTTCTAGAAAATTCTCCTTCAATCCTCTTTGAATTCACCTCAAAATGGTTTACCATGAATTCTATGCCACCAACTCATCAATCTTATCTTCCACTTGGTTCACACAATCCAAAAAAACAAACTTATCAGCTTAGATCCATTGAATTCATTATCTTTCTCATAATTCTAACACTCAACATTAACTCGTTTCTGATGCTTGACACATATTGTGTTGCTTGAGATCATCTAAAAAATCACTTAGCACAAACTAAAGTTTACTGGTGCTCAACATCAACTGAACTTTTCTCAGCATCCACTATTTTTCTTAGCATACACTAAAATTAACTTTTTCTTAGCTCCAACTGATTTTCTACTTGACTTGCACTAACTTTTCTCGACACCTACTATCCATTTGGTCAAGCTTGGTAGACAAACTTTGTTTAACTTGTTCTTTTGAACTTGCTTAGTGTAACCAACCTTTGCAACATTAAATGCACCATGATATCACTATCTTAGCTAAGTCTTGTACTCCTCTTTTATATCATAACTCAACCTTTCCTCTAGGTGCTTTTGTTACATCTTTTTGATCAAATCATCTTCATCAATCAAACAAGTGATAGTACTAAAATCATATAAGTAGTTGTCTTACTAGCAAAAAGTAGGTTCGACATCAGTGAAAAAAAAATGATTCAAACACATTTATCATACTTGTATCAATCTAATTTTAATAATCTCCCTTTTTCAAAAATCTCTCTCTTTATAATTGATGGCAAACCAAACTGATCAACCAAATCAACTAGGTTAAAATAGTAAGACCAACAAAATACCAAAAAATAAAATAATTCCTTGTACTAAAATCTCTTCCTCTATTAGCAACTTTCATCTTCTGAATAGGTTACAAAATTATTTTGTGTCAGCCTTATAACTCCTTTTGAATTACTTCTTATATCTCCCTTCTACAACATCTCCCTCTTACTAGGTAGATGTTATCAACAGATATACTATCTTTATCATACTATGTGTTTTAGGATTTCTCCCTCTTTGTTCAATCTCCAATCTCTTGTATTTCTCCTAATTAGTAACTATCTCCCTCTTTAACAACAATGCCAAAGACTTGACATCTTAATACATAGATATGAACTTCTTCAGTTTCTTCTGTGTCACCTTGTGATTGATTTGTAGTTTTAGCTCATTGATTACTTTAGGCAGCTCCTAAAGTAAGATCCATTGCATCAATTTGTAATGTATGGCAATCAAATTGTTTTATGTAGGGCACTCATTTTGTTACTAGCATAGCCTTTGATATGGGTATCACCCCTAGTTTACCTCTTAGATAATCATGATCATCCTTAGGTAATGCTTTTGTTAAGATATCATCAATTTGTTCTATTATGTTAACATATTGCATCTTCACCTCTTTATCTTGAATTAATTCTCTCAAGTAATGATACTTGATTGCAATATGCTTAGTCTTTGTGTGCATCACAAGATTCTTTGATATATTTATAGCACTTGTATTGTCACAATAAAGTGTCATTGGTTTTGTGATCTCTTCCTTCACACCTTTGAGCAGATGTTTGAGCCATACAATGTTTGTACAATTTAAAATACTAGCAATGTATTTAGCTTCAGTAGTAGATTGTGAAGTGTAGTTTTATTTCTTTCTAGTCCATGTAACCAACCTCTTGCCTAAGAAAAATGCTCCTCTACTGGTGCTCTTTCTATCATCAATGTTTCTAGCCTAATCAACATCAGTATAAGCTCTTATTTCAAAGTTTTCATTTTTCTTATATTATAGACCATATTCCTCTATTCCTTTCAAATATCTCAAAATTCTCTTTACAACCATCAAATGATTCTCCCTAGGATTAGCAAAGAATCTTGCAACTATCCCTAAAAATAATGCAATATCAGGTTTGCTATGTACTACATATTGTAATTTTCCAATCATAGACCTATATAATGTTTGATTCACCCCAACTAAATGATCATTCTTTGATAATTTATGGCTTGTCACCATAGGTGTACTTACTGGTTTAGAATCCTCCAATCCAAAAGTTTTTAGTATGTCCTTGACATACTTTGACTGAGTAATGTGTATGTGTATACCATATTTCATCTGATATATTTGCAAAACCACAAAGAACTTGCTCTCTCCAAACATAGACATTTCAAATTCTTGCTTCATTTCATTTACAAAATCCTTACATAAAGAATCTTGACCTCCAAATATGATATCATCAACAAAATTTTTAGATAAAAAAATACCTTTTCCTTTCTCTATCTTCATGTACAAATTGCTATTATCATCAGTCCTTCCAAATCTAATCTTCACAAGATAATTATGAAGTCTCTCATACTATGCTCTTGGTGCTTGTTTCAAACCATATAGAGCTTTGTGTAATCTACATACCATGTTCTTATTGTTAACATCAACAAATCCTTCTAGTTTTTCTATGTAAACTTCTTACTGTAATATACCATTCAAAAATGAGAATTTAACATCCATTTGATAAACATTTAAGTCTTTGTATGCAGAATAAGCAAGTAGAGTTCTCACTCTTTCCAATCTAGGAATAGGACCAAATCTTTCTCCATAGTCAATTCCTTCTTCTTATGCATAACCTTTTCAGAATAATCTTGCCTTATTCCTTGTTACTTCACCATTTTCATCTAGGTTATTTATGAATACCTACCTTGTGCCAATCACATTTTTGTCTTCTAGTCTAGGTAATAGAGTCCATGTCTTATTTTTCTCAATATGTTCAATCTCTTCTTCCATGGCTTTACTCCAGTCCACATCTTCTAAGGCATCTTTTACTAATGTAGGCTTTTTATGCTCAGCAAGCATGTATCATTTCTCAAATTCTTTCTTGTCATTGGTCTAGCATCTTTATCTCCAATTATTTGTGTAGTAGGATGATGTCTAATGACATATTTGGACAATCTTAGTTCAGCTTTGGTTTCTTCATTTGGTCGGTCTACTTTACAGTCACTACGTACAATTCTATCAGGTATTTTAGCATCTCTCTCATGTATACTAATCTCAAAATTAGAATGTGCCTCAACTAAATTTTGTAACTCAACATTTGAATGTGGCTTGGTTCCTAAATGCAACTCAGCATTCATATTATGTGACTTGATAGTTACTAAAATTTGTTGTTGGTTTGTAGCTTGATTAGTAACGTCTTTCTAATTATGCAAACCTTCACAAAAGTATACAAATGATCTATATTCTTCTAGTTCTTTTATAGGTTCAGCCTCATGAGCTTCTATATCTTCATCAAAATTTACATTTTCACTTTCCACAACTTTGTTAATGTTCATATTTAAACACTTATAAGCTTTATGTCTTGTGGAATAACCTAGGAATATACCTTCTTCAATGTTTGCATCTAGTTTACCATTCTTGGAATATTTGAGGATAAAGAATTTTCTTCCAAATACCTTAAAATATTTTACATTAGATGAGTTGCATACCAAAGTTCAAAAGGTGTTGAATGAGTACCTTTCTTGACCTGTACATAGTTCAAGGTATAGATAACTATACTTATAACTTCTCTCCAGTATTCAAAAGCAACATTTTTCTCCATCATTAGTGTCATAGCATCATCCATTTTAGGCCAATTCCTCCTTTCAAAAATTCCATTTTGTGGAGGGGTTCTAAGAGAAAATATTTGTCTTTTGATTACTCTATCATCACAGAACATCTTAAACTCATTTGATGTAAATTCTCCTCAGTTAGATCTCAAACATTTCATACTTTTATCTGTTTCCTTCTCAACTCTTGTTAAGTACCACTTAAACATTTGTAAAGTTTCATATTTTTTTTTTAGAAACATAACCACCATCATTCCAGAATAATCATCAACAAACAACATAATGTACTTATCTCCTTTGTAGCTTTTCACTTTAGTTGGTCCACACAAGTCAATATGAACAATCTCTAGTATTCCTTTGGATGTATGAGTTTTTCTCTTAAAACTTGACTTTGTCATTTTTCCTAAATAACTTTATTTTCACATTATATTATTAGGCTTCTTCAACTTAGGCAAACCTATAACTTTTCTCATGTTACTGATATTGATAAAGTTATCAAAATTAATATGACATAGCCTATTGCGCCATAGCCACACATCATCAAATTTTACAATTAGACAAGTAACATCCTCTATATCAAGAAAGAATAAATTACTCCTAGTTTGATCACCTTTTCTAATCAGTTTTCTATCAACATCATATATATTAGCAATCTTGTTTTCAAATAGAACCTTACATCTTGAATTATTTAATTGTAACACACTCAATAGATTATAGTTAAGTCCTTCAACATAGTAAGCATTATCACATAGAATCTTTTATGTGAGTTTGATAGAACCTTTTCCTTTTATCAAACACAGTGCATCATTACCAAATCTTACACTATTTCCATCGAAGCAATTCAAGGTAATGGACTTACTTTTGTCTCTAGTCATATGATGTGAACATCTACTATCATTGATCCATTTGTAATTCTTGTTCACACAAGACATGAGTACTATTGCCTCATCTTCATCAAATTCATCCTTCATTGTAACATACACCACTTCATCATCATGTTCATTAGATTTATCTCTTGTTTCCTCTTTAGCAATATAGCAAGACTTCTTGTTTTTGTCTTTGTAATCCTTACTGTCTTCATCTCTTTTTCTTTTATACTTGTCACCACCACTATAGTTCTTCTTTTTTGGACATCTAGCTGCAGTATAATGAACTTCATTGCAATTGAAACAAATCATGGGTAACTTACCTTTAAACTTGACTCTACCTCTATGAAATCTTCTTTCCAATAGTGCTTTAAGTTGTTCTACATCCTCCTCATAGGTGTCACTATCATTGGACACATACTTTGTCTTTTTTTCTTCTTCTTTTCATCAGGTTCCTTCAATGTTAGCTTCACTTTGAAAGAAGATACAATATTTTTTAGGTTTTTAATTGTCAAAGTTATATAGCTCAAAAGTACTGAGTCTACATACTAGACCTTAAAGGGATAGAGTATTCCCTAATATACATGTCATTTCTTGTATTGCAGAAGCTCTAATGGCATAAATAGGTAGAATGTTCTCAAAACTTTTCTTAGTATAGTATCATCATCTATTGTACTAGTAGCTCCTCTAATTACATTAATAACATCTTTTATCCTTGAGCAATATTGAGCAATATTTTCACTTTCTTGCATTCTCATATCATCAAACTTACCTTTGAGATTTTCAACTTTAGCTCTTAGAACATTGGTATCTCCTCCATAGATGGTGTTTAAAGCATCCCACATTTTCTTTGCATTGTCAAAACCTTTTATATCAAAAAATTTAGCATAGCTTAGGGGAGAGGAAATCTCCAATATTGCCTAGTTGAGTTCTTTCTTGTTATTCATGTCCTTGGTAGGTAGGGCTCCAACAGGATCAACATACTCAATAGTAATGGTAGATTGTGCATGATCTCCAAGTTGTCCAAGGTGTAGCTTCATCAAACTTTTCCATGTAGGGATGTTATCTTTACTAAGCTTGGGTGCATCTCTTTTTGACATCTCAATCTTTGTGCTTTTAGTACCTTGAAACTAGTCCTCTTAAGTAGATGGCTCTGATACCAATTGTTGGAATTCTTTAGAATAACTAAGAGGGAGGGGGTGAATCAGTTATCCAAGGTCTAGATGTATAAATAAAATTTTCTCTCATGGATTAGTGAACTCATAAATTTTTTGTCATCTATGCATGCATCCATAAGATTATGCATTTACTTAAAAACTTTTAGGTTACTGTCAAATTACTTTGTAGAATTGTAAACATGAAACATAACAGATTCAACAACACATTTGACACAATGAATTTTGTGAAAACCCAATTTAAAAAAACCACCAGTAACATGCTACTCTTTTTCACTCTTCTAAAGTGACACCTTGTGAAAGACCAACCTTATTAAAGGTTACAATACACACTATCAAATGTGACTCCATTAAAGGATTTCAATCACCCTATTAGGAGTGAACCTTATTAGAGGACTTTAGATGATTCACTTTGAATGTCACCCAGTTAAAGGATTTAAAAATGACTATTAGGTCAAGCTTAATCCAAAGGATTTACCCTAGATTGATACAATTAGTAGAGAGTAATAGTACGACTTTGATCTATTAACAACTTACAACTCCATTTTCATATTACAAATCTCTATTTTAGTCCTCCATTCTACTTGGATTTCACACATTTCAGCACTGATAGCTTGTTCACCCTCCAAGCATTCATACCCTTAAGTCGTGTTTCTTAACATGCCAATGCAGACTCTTCACTTAGGTCACTTGATGAGGTAATACCCTTGACTCCTTGTCTTCCTTAGGTTCTTGCACATGAAAAACCTTGCTTCTAACTAGTTGTCCCTATAAATAGAGAATTAATATATTTTTTTGTTCATTCTCCATGGTCAATTTAGGGTTAGGACAGATTAGGTAGGATTCAATGAATCTACCCCTCATTCCATATCACTTCTAGAAACTTCTCCTTCAATCATCTTTGAATTTTCCTAAAACTAATTTACCATGAATTCTGTGCCACTAGATCATTAATCTTATCTTCCACCTAGTTCACACAATCTAAGAAAAAACACTTGTCGACTTAGATCCATCAAATTCATGATCTTTCTAATAATGTTGATACTCAACATTAACTTGTTTCTAATGCTTGGCACATACAACATTGCTTGAGATCCTCTAAAAAATCACTCAACATGAACTAAAGTTTATTGGTTCTCAACATCAACTAAACTTTGTTCAACATCCACTATTTGCTTGGCATGCACTAAAATGAACTTTTACTTGGCTCCAAGTAATTTTTTGGTTGACTTGCACTAACATTTCTCAGCACCTACTATCCATTTGGTCAAGCTTGGTAGAAAAAACTTTGTTTAACTTGTTCTTTTGAACTTTTTTAGTGTAACCAATCTTTGCAACCTTAAGTAGATTATCAATGCACTATGATATCATTGTCTTAACTAATTCTTTTACTCCTCTTTTATATCATATCTCAACCTTTTCTCTAGGTTCTTTTGTTACATATTTTTGATCAAATCCTCTTCATCAATTAAATAAATGATAGTACTTAAATCATATAATCAGTTGTCTTACCAACAAAAAGTAGGTTTGACATTAGTGACAAAACAATGATTGAAACACATTTATCATACTTTATCAATCTGATTTCAACAATCTCCCTTTTTCAACAACCACTGGTTTGCATTTCTGTTTTGCCTTCATGCTCTTAACTACATGACTAAATGAACACATAAACTTCTTCATTTGTTGACTGCATCACATGGTCATGACCTTTTGATTTAACAATGGTTTATAGGTTGTGAAACTGTGAACAACACTAATCTTACCATCACTACTTAACTATAACATTAGAATTTAAGGCTTGTGACCACATGAAACTATTTAGTCTGAGTGATTGCTTGGTCACTACATTTATTTACTTTTATTAATTTAACTTTGTGACCATGTGATCATTGAATTTTTATAATCTCTTAATTATTTCACATTGTAGCATCTCTTCTATCAATTGCATTCTTTAATAGCATGACTACACAATCAAATATTTCTTCAAAGGTTCTAAAATTTTTCACTAGCTCATAGTCTCTTAGTTAACTAAAAATTTTAGAAATGCGACCATGTGATCAAAGATATCACCAAGTTGCCACTTCATTTTATTCCATTTCTTCTAACCACATGGTTGCATGATTAATGCTTGCTTCACAAGCTCTTAATATTTTTTCTGCTTTGCAACTTCCTTTTCACCTTAAGTTTTTAACTATATGACCATGTTATCAAGAAATTCATTCATCATACTGACTATTTTTCATCATCATGACTATCTTATAACACTACATCTTTAAGCCTCCAAATGTGCGATCAAAACTAGTCGCTAAATTGCTCCATTATGCTAATCCTTTAAGTTTCAAGTTGTGATATTGTGAATAACCTCCTTAACCTTAGTCACACCATTGCACCTTTAACTCTACATTAAACATAAGCAATTTATTTCAAATGCCTCCATGTGTCTCATCTTTTTTCTCTTAAGTGAATTTCCTTTTTGTACAATTAGTGTTTGAAATTTTGATTCTGTGCTTAATCATGTGAGCTTGCAATCAACTCTTAGCAAACTACATCATGCCTTTGCTATCTTGATCAACCATTTGAAGTAAACTATAGTGACAAAGAGAACACTAAGCTCTTAACTACACCACACTGTCACACCATAAAAGTGTTGTTTAGTGTGGAGCCTGATCAGTTCCCAAGTGGGAGATTGTTAGATTATGGTGACTGATCAGGAAAGTACTATACATACTTCATAAATAGTGGCTGTGGCCGACATGGTAGCTGACATATGGCCGACATGTTATAACACTAAAGGGGTTTAATACTTGTATAAAAGGGTTTAGGGTTGGGTATTTTTCATTATGTTGTGGTGCAAAATTGGTTCTTGCAATAGTATTGAGCTGTAAGGGCTTATGGATTGTAATAAGATCGAACTTGCTATTTTGGTGGACGTAGCCTAGGGATTGTGTGAACCACATTAAATCTTGGTGCCTTGTGTTCATTTCTATGTGATCTATTATTTTCTGTTATTGGTTATATTTGCATGTAGTTTTTATTTTTGTCCATGGTTTATCCTAACAAGTGGTATCAGAGCGAGGTTGTCTTTCAGTTATCCTTTGTAGGAAAGTCTCACGATTAAGTGGGAGTCTCATGGTTGAGTGGGAGCGATGGAAGATGAGGGTAAGCTGAAAGTTGATAGGTTTAATGGGCAAAACTTCAAGTAATGGAATATGCAAATGGAAGACTATCTATATCAGAAGGATTTATGGAAGCTGTTGGAAGGAAAAGCCAAGAATCAGGGAACTATGTCAGAGGCTGAATGGGATCTTTTGGATAGAAAAGCACTCGAAAGGATTCAGTTATGCTTGGAACCATTGGTGGCATTTAATATTACAAAATCAAAGATGACAAAAGATTTGATGAAAACCCTAGCGACACTATATGAAAAGCCCTCCACTTCAAACAAGGTATTTCTCATGAAGCATTTATTTAATATGAAAATGGCAGAAGGTGGATCTATTGCAAATCATTTAAATGAGTTTAATACTATTACTAGTCAGTTATCTTCTGTGGGTATCAATTTTGATGAAGAAATTAGGGCTCTCTTGATATTGTGTTCTTTGCCTGAAAGATGGAATGGCTTGGTAATGGCGGTGAGTAATTCTATTCCTGGATCTAGTACCCTAAAATATGATGATGTGATCGGTGTTGTTTTGAGTGAGGAAACTCGTAGGAAATCCTCAGGTGGATATACATTAGGAAGTGCTTTGAATGCACAAAGCAGGGGAAGAAAGACTGAAAGATGAAGTAACTTTGGAAATCATGGGAAATCAAGAGGAAAGTCAAAGGGGAGGAGGTCTCAATCAAGAGGACCAAAAGATTGCTGGTACTGTGGGAAACCAATGCACAAAAAGAAAGATTGCTGGAATCGAAAGAAAAATGAAGGAGATAAATCAGATGGAGACAAGGAGGCAAATGGGGTAAGTAACAAATTCGAAGAGGGTGCTTTGCTTCTATCTTTAGAGAGTGTTGATGATTCATGGGTTTTAGATTCTGGTGCTTCATTTCATGCTACACCTCATAGAGGTTATTTCATTAATTATGTCCAAGGGGATTTTTGGCTTGTTTATTTGGGGGATAATGAACCCTGTCAAATTGTTGGAAAGGGAAAAATTAAGATTAAGTTGTAGAATGGGAATCATTGGCTACAACATGAGCTAAGACATGTTCCAAGGCTGAGTAGAAATTTAATTTTAGTCGGGCAACTCGATGATGAGGGTTGTGTAGTTACTTTTAATGATAAAAATTGGAAGGTTTCAAAAGGTTCCCTTGTAGTAGCAAAAGGTGTGAAAGTAGGCACCTTATATCTTTGTACAGGTCATATTGTTCCCACTACTTTGATTTTTCAGAGAAAAATGAATGTTTAGGAACAATTGCTGCAGTTGAGCAGGGAGAACAAATAGCTGTTGTAGATTCTGATACAATGATGTGGCACAACAGACTTGGGCACATGAGTGAGAAAGGTATGAAAGTAATTCATTCAAAGAAAGTTTTACTAGGTCTGAAATGTGTTAATATGGATTTTTGTGAAAGTTGTGTGTATGGAAAATAAAGGAGAGTGAGTTTTGTAAAGATTGGGAAGGAAAACAAAAAGGAGAAATTAGAGCTTGTGCATACAGATGTATGGGGACAAGCTCAGGTATCTTCCCTTGGTGGCTCTCATTATTATGGTACATTTATTGATGATGCAACTAGAAAAGTATGGATTTATTTCCTTAGACAGAAATCTGATGTATTTGAAACTTTTAAGAAATGGAAATGCTTGGTTGAAAATGAGACTGATAAGAAATTTAAATGTCTTAGATTTGATAATGGTGGTGAGTATTGCAGTCATGAATTTGAAGATTATTGCTCCACTAATGGTATTCGTAGACAAAAAACTATTCCAAGGACTCCATCGGAAAATGGAGTGGCTGAACGCATGAACAGGACTATAATGGAGCACGCAAGGAGCACGAGGTTGCATGCTGGGTTACCCTTACACATGTGGGTAGAGGCTATCAATACTGTAGTATATTTGATTAATAGAGGTCCCTCTACTCCTTTGGGCTATGGTATTCCAAAGGAAGCATGGACTGGTAAGAAGGTGAGTTATTCTTTTCTCAAGACCTTCAGTTGTGAAGCTTTTGCTCATATAAACTCTAAAAATAGAACCAAGCTAGAAGCTAAATCAAAGAAATGTGTCTTTGTTGGATATGGCATTAATGAATTTGGTTATAGGCTTTGGGATTTTTAAAATCTTAAAATTTTTAGAAGTCAGGATGTCATATTCAATGAGAAAGTGTTGTACAAAGATCTGTTGCAACAACATGAGAAGAAAGAAGATGATTATGTAGTGCTGGATGATACTCCAAAAGCTGATGTTCTAGCCATTCCTTTTGAACCCATGACCAGGCCAAAACTATGCTTTGATACCAATTGTAGGGTCCATTTGCCATTGCACCAAAAGCCATGACTGTTAGTGAACATGGAACACCACATAATTAACCACCTGTGGGTAGGGGAGCGCATCGCATCACCCAACAAAAAGAATTAAGAGCTTAGCACACTTATGATAGAGTGATATCCTTTGGTTCAAGGTTTTACCTTGAAACTTTTTAAGTCTTTTTAAAAGTGTGAAACTAATGTAGGAGTATCTTGGGTTGCATTTCTATCTTTTATATTTCTCTCTTTTTGCTATTGCTACCGAGCTCTTAATCTTTCCCAAGCTACTAGTTGGTTCTGAGTTCTTTGCTATTTTTGAGCTTGTAGCTAGTGTTAAGTTCTTAGTTTTTGTGGAGTGCTTTTTGATGTCAAGTGCCTCTTGGTGTCGACTTCCTAGTTGCTATTGAGTGCTTGTTGGTGATGAGCTTGTGTATGTGCCAAGCATTATCAAGTGAAAGTATTTTTTTTTGGTCCTTCTTTGACTGAGCTATCTGTGTTTGGTTCTAGTTTGAGCCGACCTTGTGCATATTTAATTTTCTATTTGTATTTAATATTTTTTGAGAGTCAACTTGTGGTTTGGTTATGCATTTAATATAAGGGTTTAGTTGGTATTTTGCAATAGGTCAACTTGTCTCTAGGAAAGTATTTAAAGGGGTCTTGGGTAGAGTCTTAGGGAGGATCAAGAAGGTATTTTGATAAGGAAGAGTTAGTAGGAGTTGGAATGTGAAGATCATCATTGAAGTTTGAATTGCAATGTTGGTCATAACCCAAAAGTCCTTATAGCTAGACATGTATGTTGATGATTTGATGAATCAATAAAGTGTTTTTCTCTTCTATCTCCTTTGGTTGCTATTCTTTGTGTTGTGTTTTCACTATGTTTACTCTTGTAGGTAACTTTGGTACTTGGGTGTGCCTTTAGCCCTAGCTATCCATTTTTGTCCCTACATCAGGTGGTATTAGAGCCAGGTTTTTCCTTGTGAAGATTGGATCTTATAGAACCCTGAGTTGATTTTGTTGTGGGTTAACAAATTTGAGGATTTTCAACATACAACTTGTAAAGGGTTACAATCTTGTAGGACTTTGATTGTAAACATGGTTTGAGGTTGAAGTAATGCTAACACTGTTTTATTGGATACATTGAGACAAATTACATCTAGATTAGATGCTATAGAGATAGCCCAAAGGAGAGGAGCACATCTTGATGGTGTGAGTGATGATGAAGTAGTAACACCAAACGCTAATCTAGAATCTGAAGAAGATCAAGATGAGGCAAGATTATTGAGAGTATTATCTAGGAAAAATTCAAAGGATGTTGTAGAAGTTGTTCTTTATGATGGAAAATTGGACACCAATGCTATGTTAAATTGAATCTCTAATATGGAGAAGTTCTTTGAGTATGAAAAAAATTGTGATAATAGGAAGGTGAAATTTTTTGTTGCTACTTTGAAAGGTCATGCCTCATTGTGGTGGGAGCATTTTTAAACTAATAGACAAAGGAGAGGAAAGGGGAAGATTGGGAATTGGGTCAAAATGGTGAACAAGGTGAAGAACAAGTTCCTTCCTAATAATTATCAAATTAACTTGTTGAGAAAGATGCAAAAATTGAGACAAAGGGACATGAATCTAAAGGAATATATTGAGGAATTCTATAGATTTGATATTTGTTCTAGACATGTGGATGATGATGTTGAGAAAATTGTAATGTACATAAATGGATTGAGATTTGGGATTCAAGATGAAATAAGTTTTGTGAAATTGAAAAGTGTGGAGGAAGTATAACAGTATTCCTTGAAAGATGAGGAGCTCTTGACAAAGAAGAATGAACAAAGAAAAAGTGGTATTGGTGGTAGATTCCAGAGAGGTAGCAGTAGATCTTATGGAGAAGGTGGTAGATCTAAAATTCTATGCAAGATAAGGGAAAATTTTAATGGAAGAGTGATGAAAAAGGCAAGATTGAGTGGAAAGGTGGTAATTCTTACCAAGGATATTTTGATATTCAGTAAGACTAAGGAAGAACATATTCAACATGATAGACAAGTATTGAAGATATTGATAGATGAGAACTTGATGATTAACTTGAAAATGTGTTCTTTTATGCAAGAAGAGATTGTGTATTTGGGGTTTGTGATTTCAGCTAATGGTTTGAGAATGGATCCTAAGATGGTTAAAGCAATTTTGGAATGGCCTACACTTGATAATGTGGTTGAGGTAAGATCATTTCATGGTTTGGATAGTTTTTATAGGAGGTTTATAAAATTTTTTAGCTCTCTTTGTAATGCTATGACTAAGATAATGAGAGGAGACAAAAAGGATTTCAAGTGGATAGATGGAGCTAATAACAGTTTTGATACTTTGAAACAAGAGGTTGCTAAGCTACCTATATTGGCTTTTCTTGATTTCAATAAAGTATTTCAAGTTGAATGTGATGAAAGTGGAAGTGCAATAGGAGTTGTATTGAGTCAAGAAGCTAAACGTGCCACTTTCTTTAGTGAGAAGTCAAATGATGCTAGAAGGAAGTATTATTTGTATGATCAGGAGTTTTATACAATTGTTTAAGCCTTGAAGAAGTGGAGACATTATTTGATTCCTAGGGAGTTTGTGTTGTATGCTGATCATAAAGCTTTATAGTACTTGGGAAGTCAACATAAATTGAATCAAAGACATTTGAAGTGGGTTGAGTACTTGTAGAGTTTCACATTTGTGATTAACCTTCTTGGTTTTGATGAAATGAAGGAGTTGTATGAGATTGACCTTGATTTATCTGACATGTTGCTAAGATTTTCTTCAAAGAGATTGTTAGATTGCATTGATTACGAAGAAGTATTTTTTTATAGAGATAGTAAATTTATTGGTTACTTATGGAAGACTTTTTGGAAGAAGATGGGTATTGAGTTGAAGTTTAGTTCTACATTCCATCCATAGATGGAGGTTGTGAATAAAAGCTTGGGTAATTTGCTAAGATTTTTAGTTGGGGATAAACCACATAGTTGGGATTTGGTGTTGAGACAAGTTGAGTTTGCATATAATAATTCTATAAATAGGAGTACATGGTAAATACCTTTTGAGATTATTATTAGAATGCATCCTAGAGGAATATCTGATTTGAGGGATGTTGCTAGTGAAGAAAAGAGAACTGTTGTAGGCATAGAATTTGCTGATTTTATGGATTCTTTGCATAATGAAGTGAAGTTGAGGTTGGGAAAAAGTAATAATAAGTATAATGAGAATGTTGATAAGTCTAAAAGAAATCATGAATTTGAAGTTAACGATGAGGTGATGGCTCATTTGAACAAGGGTAGACTTCCTAGTGGAAAATACAATAAGTTGAAGATGAAGAATTTTGAACCTTGTAAGATCTTGAGGAAGTTTGACAATGGTAATTCTTATGAACTCGAGTAACTTGATGACATGGATATATCTCCGTATTAAATGTTGCTAGTTTATATAAGTATCACAAGTCATATGATGAAGTTTTTGTATCAGATGATTATCCTAAGAGGTAGATTGAAGAGGTTGAACATGTATTGAATTAGAGAGTTTGTAAAGTACAAGAGAAAAATATTACTATGAGCATTAGGTGAAGTTGAAGAACATACCAGTTGAAGATGCTACATGGATTTCTCAATCTAAGTTGGATTCAACTTAGGTTGTGACACTTGCATAATTTAGGAGAATCATTTGTTTCAACCCTAGTTGTCTAATGTAGGAGCATCCTAAGTTACATTGCTATCCTACATGTTTCTCTTATTTCATTGTTACTATTGAGTTCTTCATTTATGTCAAGCTCTTAGTTTTTTCCAACATCCTTGTTGATGTTGAGTTCTTTGATGTTGCCAGGCTCATGATTTCTATAGAGTTATTAGTTACTGTTGAGTGCCTGTATATTGGCAATATGGTTAAATAGATTTCTTGATGGTTTTTATTTATGGCAACATACATTCAACATTTCATGTATGCATTTAGAGTTAGAAAACTATCTAAGTGTAAAAAATTTACAATAGCATAGAGAACAAATGTTAAGTGTATGGAAAACTCTTGAGAGTTAGCTCATGCATAGTTAAGGGAAGCTTCATGAAAGTATCATGATAACATGTGCTAGTGTGTAAATGTGTATAGATAGTATGACACAATTTGTGATTAAAATACCAATATGGGTATTTATCAGTGCAGAAAAAAGTATAGCAAAGAATTGGATTGTATGACCTTAGGAATTATTTTGATTATGAAATAATTACTAAGTTATTATTAGCTAACTATGTGAATATTATTTTATACTATGTCAAGCATGTGAACACATGAAGGTTGATTGAGAAGAGTTTTATAAATATGTAAAGATCTTATCTTGTGAAGGTAATTGTGCTATCTATGATAGATGATAAAGTGTTATGTGATGAAGAATTTTGTGCAAAGAGATTGAAAGATTTGTGAGCCTTATGTGATGAAAATTCTAATGTATGATCAGAACAAGTGTAAATTACAATAGACATCAAGAATTGGATGTATATCTATTCTTATGAAGAGATAAATTGTATAATTCCATGTTAGGGCGATGGGATTTTCTTGCATACATTGTATTTGTTCTACCAACTCCTAACAGGGTTGAAGCAACTCCTAATAGGGTTAAGGCTTCTAAAAAGGTGTAGTCTCCTAACAGGGACTCAAGACACTATATCTACTTCATAGACTCCTAACAGGGTCAATATCCTTAATAGCATCCTATTGTTTAGTTTATCATCTAGTGGGTATCATCCCCAATGGGGTTTTCCCTTGGCCAGGGTTTCCCTAGGTAACAAATGATGGTGTTATGAGTCATCTATGTGCATGGCTATATTTACAATTCAAAATTATTGGTTTACTTTCATATGAAAGATACAAAGTAATTAACAATATTCAGTTGTGGGCAAAAGTTTGTAGAATATTGATTTACCCCCCTCTTCATATTTATCTATTTCTAACAATTGGTATTAGAGCCCAATTACTTTGAAGAGACTTAAAAACATAAGTAAGATTCTAGTGAATATGGAAGAGTTGAAAAAAAACATAAAAGAGATAAATTTTATAATTCCATGTTAGGGCGATGGGATCTTCTTGCATACATTGCATTTGTCCTACCAACTCCTAACAGGGTTGAAGAAACTCCTAATAGGGTTGAGGCTTCTAAAAAGGTCTAGTCGCATAACAGGGACTCAAGACACTATATCTACTTCATAGACACCTAATAGGGTCAATATCCTTAATAGGATCCTCTTGTTTAGTGAATCATCTAGTGGGTATCATCCCCAATGAGGTTTTCCCTTGGCCAGGGTTTCCCTAGTTAACAAATAATGGTGTTATGAGTTATCTATGTGCATGGCTATATTTACTATTCAACATTATTGGTTTACTTAATATGAAAGTTATAAAGTAATTAACAATATTTAGTGGTGGGAAAAAGTTTGTAGAATATTGATTCACCTCCCTCTTAGTATTTATCTATTTCAAACAATTGGTATCAAAACCCAATTACTTTGAAGAGGCTTAAAAACATAAGTAAGATTGTAGTGAATATGGAAGAGTTGAAAAAAAGCATAAAAGAAGGTGTTGAGCAGATTGACCTTCTTACTAAAGAAATAACCTAGAAGATAGATATGAAGATGCAAATGTCTACATTGGTAAATTGAAAGAAAAGACTGATGATCTAGAATCTGACAAGGAATCAATTGTACAGACTAGTGATATAGATGAAGTAGGAGATGTTCAAAAGGAAAATGAGATCTTGGAACATGAATTAAAAATAGTTGAGTTTAAGTTGAGTCTTGAGAAAAATGGTTGCAAGAATGAACTGAAACTAAAAATTGAGAATGTAGATCTTAGTTCCCAGTTAAGCCAAGTTACATCTGACTAGATACTATCAAGATTGAACATGCTAAGTTAGAAAAGTACACCATTATTGTGAAAGGAGAATTGACACAAACTAAGCAAAAATTAGAGAAAATCTATTCCAATAGTGAAAAGATAGATCAACATATATTTCATTAGAGACCTTCTTATGACAAGATAGGACTTGGATATCTGATTGGACATAAATCATCCAAGAAAGTTGAAATAATAAGAGAATCAAATCTAGTTGTTGAATCTCCTAAGGAATCTAATCCAAGTAAGATAGAATCAAGCACATTTACTGAAGTATCAAAGGAAGTTGAGTTAATTGATTTGTTAGCTAAACCTGATGAAGTTAAAAAAATAGAGCAAGTTGATAAACCTAAGCTAGATGAACCACCAAAGGAAGTAAGACATGAGTTCAGAGGTAGATGCTTCATATGTAATGAGGTTGGACACATTAAAAGAGATTGCATAGGTAAGTCTTTTGAACCTATTACTAATTTTTATTGTTATAATTGTCATGGTTATGGACATAAGGTAGTAGAATGTAAGAAACCTAAAATTGATGGTAATAATGCAAATAGTAGAATGTCTAGAACTACTAACCCTATAGGTAATGAAAGAGGAAGATCACATAACAAAACCAATTATTAAGAGATCTAATGGAGAGAAGAACTAGTTTATGTGTTATAAATGTAATAATCCTAGAAACATTACAAGGAATTGTAGCTAAGAATTAGAATGGAACTAATCAGAGAAGAAATGCACCTGTATGTCAATTATGTAATAACTTTAGACACACAACAAGATATTGTAGGATGGATAGAAAGAACATTAATAGAAATATGAATAACAAAAGGACCAACAACAAAAATTACAAAAGGAATGATAATGGTAGTAACAACAATCAAAAGAATGCCATTAAGGAACATGTTGATGAATTCAAGGAAGCATTTGTGATGGCTAAATATAAAGAAAGCTCTTATAAAGTCTTGGAAGAATAGTTCTTTGATGCATCTAAAGGGAAGTTGATGGTATAGCATCAATTGTTTAAAACTAATGTTAGAGAGAGAGAGAGAGAGAGAGAGAGAGAGAGAGAGAGAGAGAGAGAGAGAGAGAGAGTTGGACGTTGCAAAGAATGAAGAAGACAATTAATACAACTATAGAAATGCCATACTTGTAGTTGAAGGCCATGGAGTTGGTGAAAAAATTTGATAAGGAATTCAACAGCTTTAGCACAATCTTAGGTAACACATGATGTGACACTATTAAACATAGTGTGTACCAATGTGCACAATGATATGAAGGCACTTGATGGAAAAATCAAGGGATTGAGAAAGAATATTGATGAAGGGAAAAGATTGTACAAACAATGTGCGTAGTTATACAAGTACCTTACAAAGTTTGAGATTCAGATAAAAGGTAAGTTAAGTGAACTTGAAACACTCATTGTCAAGTTACAACCCCCATAATGCAATATTGAAGATTATGGAGCATAAGTGGAGAAGATACATGGTACGGTTAGAGACTTGGAATCTATTAAAGAGAAAGAAACAAGGAGATTCTGTAGTCTTAGATAAATTTTGTTATCTAAAATCAACATTTTGCAAAGGAAACTTGAGGAATGTCTTATAGCTAAGGCTTCCTATGACAATTTTTCCTATACTAACTTGAGTGCAGTTGAGGTGACATCACATGCACTTTACACACTAATTAGTATCTCAAAGACAATAAAGGACATCTAGAAGAAATAGATAGAAAGGCTAAAGGTTGTTTATGCACATTGTTTTTCCAGATTAATAGGTTGATCAGTAGTAGAACACCCAAATTTTTGTATATAGATTTTGGCACCTTTTCCATTGATGCCAAAGGAGGAGAGTAGTATGTAAGGAAAATTGTATGTTTACAAGTATTAAGAAGGAATATATAAAAAGAGAGAGTGTATTTATGTATCAATATAAAGGAGTGATAAGGAATGTAAAGATCCATCAAAACATGAATAAAATTGTTATATTTTGAAGGTAATTTTGTAGTTACCTTTTTTTTTTGTTATGCATGACATCATTTCGTGACTTAGCCAATTTTCTCAAATGTTTTCATCAATGCCAAAGGGGAGATTATTGGAAATATGGTCAGATAGATGTCTTGATGGTTTTAATTTATAGAAACATACATTCACCATTTCATTTATGCATTTAGAGTTATAAAATTGTCTAAGTGCTAGACAATTTACATCAGCACAAAGAAGATATGTTAAGTGTATAGATGACTCATTGAGAGTTAGCTCATGTGCAATTAAGGGAAGCTTCATGATAGTATCATGGTGATGTGTGCTTGTGCATAGATGTTTTTAGATAGTATGATGAGAGTTATGATTAAAATACTAGTGCAAGCATTTATCAGTACAGAACAAAGCATAGAAGAGAATTGGATTGTATGACCTTAGAAATTATTTTGATTATGAAATAATTACTAAGTTATGATGAGCCAACTATGTGAATATTATTTTATATGATGTCAAGCATATGAACACATGATGGCTGACTTAGTAGAGTTTTCTAAATATGTAAGGTATAAGTAAAGATCTTGTCTTCCGAAGATAAGTGTTATATCTATGATAGATGAGAAAGTGTTATGTGATGTGAACTTTTGTATAGAGAGCTTGAAAGATTTGTGAGCCTTATGTGATGTGAAATTTGATGTATGATCAAAATAAGTACAAAGTACAATAGAAAACATGTATTGTATGTATATCTATTCTTGTGAAGAACTAAATTGTATAATTGTATTTTAGGGAAGTGGGCTCTTCTTGCATACATTGTATTTGTTGTACCAACTCTTAATTGGGTTGATGTAGCTCCTAACAGGGTTGAGACTTCTAATAAGGCTTAGTCTTCTATCAGGGACTCAACACACTATATGTGCTTCATAGAATCCTAATAGGGTCAATATTCTTAATAGGATCCTATTGTTTAGTGAATCATCTAGTGGGTATCATCCTCACTAGTGTTTTCCCCTGGCCAAAGTTTTCGTAGTTAAGAACTAATGGTAGTTTGTGTTATCTATGTGCATGGTTATATTTATTGTTCAACATTGTTGGTTTACTTTCATATGCAAGTTATAAAGTAATTAATAATATTTAGTTGTGGGAAAATTTTTGTAGAATATTCATTCACCCCCCCTAAGTAGTATTATCTATTTCTAACACTATTGGTGCCAAGTTCTTAGTAGCCACTAAGAGCTTGTTGGTACTAAGCTTGTGTATGTGCCGAGCATTGTTGAGTGATAATATTTTGTTCTAGTCCTTCTTTGACTGAGCTATCTATGTTTGGTTTTAATTTGGGCTGATCTTGCATGTATTTAATTTTGTATTTGCATTTAATATATTTTTATAGCCAACTTGTCACTAGGTTATGTATTTAATGTAATGTAAGGGTTTATTTTGTTGGTAATTTTTAGCAGGCTCACTTGTGGCCATGAAAGTATTTAAAGGGGTATTGGGTAGAGTCTTAGGGAGGATCAGGAAGGTGGTTTCATAAGGAAGAGTTAGTAGGAGTTGGAATGCTAAGATCATCATTGAAGTCTAAATTGTAATGTTGGTCATAAGCTCGGGATGTATGTTGATGATTTGATGAATCAATAAGGTATTTTTCTCTTCTATCTCTTCTGGTTTCTATTCTTTGTGTTGTGTTTCTTTTGTATTTAGTCTTGTAGGTGATTTTGGTAGCTAGGTGTGCCTTTGGCCCTAGTTATCCATCATCCTCCTTGTGTCAAAAACACATTTTAAACTAAGGAGGGTTTCAAAAGAAAACATGCATAAGGATTATGAAGATAGCATTTTTATAGGGGAATAATATGCACATGAAAATTGCAAAACCTGATCGCATAGGATGAAAAATAGATTTTCACACACATTTTTAGGATTTAAACAACTTAAAAATATAGGCCAACATAATGAAAATTGCACTCTTACACAATACAAGGTAAATGGAAGACTTAGAACTGTGTTGCATGAAAAAGTGTAAGGAGTGGGGCCTACATTATTATGTTCAACTCAAACAGATCACCAAAAAAATGTCTTCAACTAAATTCCAAACCTATTGTTCAAGCTTCAACCTCGTTGAATATATACAACTCAATTACTAGTACTATGTTCCCTATAGACTAACTTGCAACTGAGTTTCTATAAAATTGTTGTAACTCACTCAAACCTTCATATTCCCTTTCACAAACATAGATACATCATAAAGATATATCCATATATCTAATGGGAAATTGAAGTTAGCAATTGTTTGTGACTCATCCTATCTAAATTGAGTAGTTGTAGCAAAGACATAACATCATTTGGTTAGAACTAATCATAAAGAAAGAATTAGAAGTTATGCAATTAAAAAAAGGTAGAAGACACAAAAATGAAGCTATGATCAAGTGAGAAAGACAAGATATGATCTCAAGAAGAATTGAGAAAGAAAACAAAGTTACTGGTATTAGAGATAATGACATTGATAGAATGATAAATAATTTATAGATTGAAATGAAACAAAGGTTAGAAAATGATAGCACCTACATGAAATCTTTGGAACTAGGGGTAAAGTTCATAGAGCCCATGGGATATGAGATAAGCATAGAACTTATTGAAGGGTATCTACAGATCATACTCCAATCTGAGAAGGACACTGAGTGCCCTAGATGGAGAACCTATACAGATAAGATGAGAGAAGTTCATTCTAAATTTCATAGTAAAGAGATAAAGAGTGTGGAAAAGAATATTGATTCCATCCTTAAGGAATCAAGTATGACTTGTGAGGATTTTAATGAATTTAAAGGAATTTCTCTATACATGAAGTCAAGTGAGAAATCTAAAGTGATAGCAAAAACTCCTATTTTTGTTGCAACACCTTCTAAAGATGTAACCATTTCAAAATAGAGTATGCAAGTACCATAAATAGTAGTTGCACAAGTGTAACCAGTAAGAATAAGAAGTGATCAATGAAGGAGGCAGTTAGAGGTGGAAACACCTGTTATGCAAAGAATTTCAAAAAGACTATTGAAGGTTAAGAAAGAACCAATACCATTCACGAGGAAAGGTCAAGTAGACCACTAGTTGACTAGGAAAGAGAAGGAAGACAATGCAAGTAAGTGATTCTAAGGATTCTAAGGATTAAGTTGAGGATAGACAAATAGAGAAAGTCACACAAGAAGGTATGACACAAGTAGGAAAGAAAGAATGGAAGCCAAAGGTAGAAAACCTTAACATGAAACTAATTAATGATGAAAATTTTGAATAGTTAAATAATCATTATAGTTTGTACAATAATATGAATAGAAGTCAACTAGAAAATTCCATAATGAGGAATATGATCTTGCAAAATAAGAGATTTGATAACATTTAGAATAAGATTCCAGAGGACATATATAATAAGTTATTGAATAGAAAGAAAAGAGTTATGGAAGAGGACACTAAGTAAAGAGAGACTATGATCAATAAATTATGTGAAGTCAAGTCAAAGGAGTACTGAGAAAAAAGTTTGAAGGGTATTAAGCTCTTGCTAAGGAACAAAAGAAGCTAATATCTTCTTATGGGAGTCAAGATATAAAAAAGGAAACAAAGGAGGCCATTGTGAAATACATGACCTTAATGCCTACAATAGAAGACATAAGTGTGTAGTCCAAACCTAGGAGCCCAGCTTATGTACAAGCAAGTACACCTTCCACTAATGAGGAAGAAGTAGAAGGAACACAACAAACACTCTCACCACCATACATTGCTATGGGTATTGAATCCATGCAAGTCGATAATACACACATAACTATGGATGCAAAGGACAATCCTTTTGCAATATTTGGCCAATCCATTGTTTGAAATATCACAATATAATCCAACTTTGATGATGATGAAGAAGAGGGAAAGATGAAATAGATTGAGGAGAAGAAAAAAGAAGAGGTAAAGAGGAGAGAAGAAGAAAAGAGAAAGGAAGAGAAGAATAAAGAAATAGAGATGTTAGAAAAGGAAAAGATGATAGAAGAGGAAAAGAAAAAGCAAGAAGAAGAAGAAAAGAAAAAGAAAAAAGAAGAGGAAAATAAAAACAAAGAAGAAGAGGAAAGAAAGAAGAAACACGAGGAAAAGGAAAGGGAGAAAGCAAAAGAAAAGTCAAAGAAAGAAGTTGAGAGACTGGAAGAAGAGAGGAAGAAGGCTGAGGAGGAGTTGAACTAGAAGCAACTACACTCATTCTAGTAGTAACTCTAGTACTAGCAGCAACAATAGTAGTACTATCATCTAATGATGATGATGATCAAAAGGGAATAACGAGTTCTTTGAGCAAGTTGCTCCAAAAGAAAAAATCTATGAAATCTTTGGAGAAGACACTAATTGAAGTCTTGGATAGAATAAAAAAGATATTTACCACAACTATAGCTAATCTAAACTTTCATTCAAAATAAAAGGAGTTAGTGAATAACATTTGATGAGGAATTCACAATATTTTTGAGGTAGCTTCAGTGCAAGAATAAGACAAGCATGATGAAGCATTTTTTGATACATTGTGCATGAATGTGAGAAATGACTTGAAGGAATTTTATGTAAGCATCAAGGAGCTAAGGAAACACATGATGAAGGTAAGAATTTGTATGGATAATGTGCACTATCATACAAGTACCTGACAAACTCTGAGAGTTAGATAAAAGGTAAGATGAGTGATCTTGAAACACCCACTACAAAATTACAACTTCTTGAGACCAGTATTGAGGACTATGGAACAAAAGTGGAGAAGATCCATAATGTGATCAAAGGATTGGAGTTTGATAAGGAAAAGGTAGAAAAAAGGTTCTCTACTCTTAGAAAAATCCTATCATCAAAGATCAACATTTTGTACAGGCAATTGGGAGAATGTCTTGTAGCAAAGGCTTCCTATGATAAGTTTTCCTATACTAACATGAGCATAGTTGAAGTGGCATCTTATGCCCTATTCACACTAATCATTATCTTTGATGTAGTAAAGGGGAACTAGAAGAAGGAAGTGGAAAGACTAAAACTTGTATATATAGATTTATTTTCTAGGATATCATGTTGATTAGTAGTAGGCCAAAAAGTTTTCTTCTATATAGATTTTAACACCTTTTTCATTTATGTCAAAGGGGGAGTAATATGTAAGGAAAATTTTATGTATGGGAAAGAATTATTAATATGTAAATTGTATGATTGTATGCATAAGGAGGACTACACTTATGTATCAATGTAAGGAGTGATAAGGAATGCAATGATCCATCAAATCATGAATAAAATATAGTAGTTATGGATATCTTATGAAAGAATCATGATGACATGGCTAAGTGCACATATGTGTATGGATAGTATGTCACAAGTTACAGTTGAAATACTAGTACAAGTATTTAACAGAGTAGAACAAAGAATTGTAGAGAATTGAGTTATATGACTTAGGGAATTATTTTGGTGAAAAAATAATTATTAAGTCATGATGAGCCAACTTTGTGGATATTAATCAATAAGTTATTTTATGTTATATCAAGTGTGTGATGACATGAAGGCCGACTAAGAAGAGAATTACTAATTTGCAAAGTATAAGCATAGATCTTATCTTGCACAAATAAAAGTGTTATATGTGGAAGTTGTATGATATGCAAACTATTTTATAGATATTTTGAAAGATATATGAGCCTTATGTAATGTGAGATCTAGTGTATGATTAGAGAAAGTGTGAATTACAATAGTTAGAAGGTATTGTATGTATATCTACTTTTGTGAAGAACTTTATTGTATAAATTAATATTAGGGAAGTGGGCTCTTCTTGCATACATTGTATTTGATCTACCAACTCCTAATAGGGCTGAAGTTACTCCTAATAGATTTGAGGCTTCTAAAAAGCCCTAGTCCTCTAACAAGGACTCAAGACACTATATGTACTTCATGGACTCCTAATAGGGTCAATATCCTTAACAAGATCCTTTTGGTTAGTGAATCATCTTGTGGGTATCTCATCCCTACTAGAGTTTGCCCTTTGCCAAGGTTTCCCTAGTTAACAAATAATAGTGTTGTGAATTCTCTATGTGTATGATTATATTTACTATTTAGCATTATTGGTTTAATTTCATATGCAAGTTACAAAGTAATTAACAATATTCAATTATGGGAAAAAGATGTAGGATACCGATTCACCTCCCCCCCCCCCCCCCCCCCAAACACATTTATTATATATTTCTAATAGAAATGCCACCTTCTTAGAGGATTTACCAAATTTCTTTTAAGTCAACTTTAGTAAGAAATTTCTTTTCTTCTACAATAGTTAGAAAGAAATAGTAATTTGACCTAATTTACAAAGTAACTTCCTTTGCAAATTTAGATCTTTCTTTTGGCTTGACTTTTGAATCCTTCTTGATTAGATGTTTCTTTGGAGCTTAACTTTCACACTTTCTTTCTTTTCCCTAACTTTTCTCACATGTCCAACTCTTTCATATTCAACTTGATACACTTCTTGTCCTCACAACTTGAACTTTCTTATATATCATATGATAGTAAAAGTCATCTTGAAAACCCTTTCAAAACATCAATAAACATCCAAATAGTTAGCCTCAATTAATAAAAATAATTATAATTTCAATTTGTTGTCACTCAATTAATACTAGAATTTAACACTTGATTGATATTATTACTTCTTCATTGCCTGACTACTTGGTCAATACCAAACTCTTTTGATGTCAAACCTCTCAGTTAATAATACAACTTTCAATGCCTAACCACTCAATCAATACTACAAGAAAGTTTCTTCTATTACTCAATTACTACTGGAAAGTCTTCATAGCCTGACTACTCAGTTAGAATTGAGATATACAAGGGTAGTACTACAAACTCTATATTGCTTTGTTAATATTGACATTTTTGTAAGCATCAATGACAATATACAATTGAATAATTGATTCCAACAAAATATGTTGCAAGACATAGGTATTGAGTTTCCATATCCTATTATAATTAATTGTGATAACATAAGTATTGTTAGTATGTCAAAGAATCATGCGTTACATTCAAAGACTAAGAACATTAAAATAAAGTACCAATTTTTTAGAGAGAAAGTACCAAAGAAGGAAATCAAATTGGAGTATGTTAACACAAAGGAACAAATAAAAGACATATTTACTAAACCTTTTAGCTAAGGAAACAATTGAGTATTGTAGAGGCATGCTTGGGGTTATACCCCAACTTTCCTCAAAGTATTTGATAAAAGATTGCATTTGTCTAGTATATTCAATGCTTATTCTTAGATTTGGATTATATATTTGGTGATGCTTCCTTTGGGGGAATATGTAACTTTTTTTGGGTAGAGTTATTAAGAAATCTTTAGTAATTTGTTGTATAATGGTGACAAAAGACAATTGGTGAGATTTTTTATATTATTTTGGAGATGATTGAACCTAAAGAATTGGCATAATGACACAATTTTCATTGATGTTAATGGTTGAGAGTAATACATAAGAACCCTTATACACCTATGGGGGAGAGCTATGTATTCTATTGTATTGGGAAGTGTATTTGATTTTATTTTGATATCAGTAAACACTCATTAATGTCAAAAGGGGAGCATTTTAGTTTGGTATTTTTGGCACTTTTAGTTTTTCATCATATGTTTCCATCAATGCCAAAGGGGGAGAATATTAGCATAAATACTCAAACTATTCCTTTGGGGGAGTCTTTGGTATCTTTCAAAAGATGATTGGGTCCTTATGTATTGCATTCATGACTTGATTTGTCATTGATGTTAACATATATGCTTTATGAATGGAATAGTCAAAGTTGCAAAGAGAATTTTGTTAGTGCAATCAAAGGATGCAATGTTGATGTAGGAGCATCTTGGGTGTAAGAGAAATCTTGCACCAACCAAAAATATTTAATTTTAGTTGTTTCAATAAGGTTTGTCTTAATGTATGCCAATAGTGGCATGGTGTGATGGTTAAGTTGTTGAGTTGTTATCCTTGCCATCAAGATTCAAATCTAATGGATATGAGGTCCCCTATTTGTGGCCTCACTAGTTCATAGCTCCAAGTCAAAAGTGTTTATCTCTCTTTAAAAAAAATAAAAATGGTTTGTCTTAATGTAGAGCTATTGTCTATGGAGGCATGCTACTTAGTAAGTTAGTCATATGAGATCATAATGTCCTGATTTTAGAGGTGGATATTCATCTTAGATATCTTAGCCTACCAGTTGACGTTCAATGCCATATCATGTGTATTCATGGATTTATTGCAGATTTTTGTTTTGCAATTTTGGCATATAAACTTTATGCTAACCATTGAAGGCCAAAATATGCCTAGATGAGGCTCAAAAACTCGATAGACGGGCAATTATGTTGATCTAAGCATCTAGATCAAGAGCTGACATTTTTGAAAAGTGGTTATAATATTCAATCAGAGCAACTGTTCAAGAGTTATGGCCTTCTAAAGTTGGGCTAAGAAAAACATCCAAAATAAATTTTAAAGGTGTATTTGGCCAACTTTATATGTATTTTTTAAGGGTCTGTTGACCCCAAGTATTAAGTTTGAGTCTCTAGGACCTTCTTAGACAGCATAAAATTGTCTATTTAAGAAATACCCAAACATTTTCTAAGACAACTTTGGGTGATACTTCGTAGCATTGTCTTGAAGATTACTATAATGAAGGCATCCATGACCAACTCACCCACTATCATCCACTCACCATCCCTTCTCCTCCTCGTACCATGTCTCTATAGACCACATTCTCAATAGACCCCTCACCCTCTATACATACACAAGTACTTTAGTAAAAAAGTATTGACTTAAAAGGTACTTATATACAAAAGTATATAGGTTACTAAACAACTATCTATAGTAGGGGTTAGTAGTAGGGTAGGACCACTCCTTAGGGTTAGTGCATGTGGCGATTTATCCATCATGTAGCATCTATAATAGAGATGACCCATGACTTAGTGAGACAAATTATATGACTGCTCCCCACATATCCTTCCTATGGGACTACAGTATTCGATCTGGGCCATGGTGATCCTCAGTACTGGGGGGGGGGGTAGCATATTTTAATTTCTAATTCTCTAAAATTGCATTTGTGACAATAATAAGAAGCCCATATTTTGTTCCTAAAATTTTTGTTATTTTTTTTTTCAGTTATGTGTTTATGGTATTAAGGGGAAAACCCTTCATCAAGTGGTATAAGAGCTAGAGTTCTTGAGTGTGTGGAAAGATCACCAACTATGAGGTAGTTTGCACTAGGATTGTGGTTTGGGTTGAGTGTGTAGATATATAATTGATTGTGAGGCATTTTTCACTAGGGTTTTAGAAAAAGCACAAAAATGCCTCCATGAAGAGAACATGGTTGAAGAGTTGAAGGTGTTGCACCTGAGAATTTTAGAACCCTTCAAAGGAAAATGAAAGCAATGCAAAAACAAATGCGTAGAGGAATGAATCTTGTTATAGGAGAAGATGAAAGTGAGGATGAAAGCGAAAAAGAAGGAAATGTAGACCAAGATGTAGTAGAGGAAGTTCTTGACCCAGAGGAGGCAAAGCTTTTTAAGGTCATTTCTAGTATTGGAAAAAGACATAAGTTTGATGTTCCCACATTTTTTGAAAATCTATACCTAGAGGAATTGATCTACCAAAGCAATAAATTGAAAGAGTACTTTGAATATGAAGATATTGAAGATTTGAATGGGGTCATGTTTGCAAAGGTCAAGCTAAAGGGTCATTTAAAGATCTGGTGGCAAGACATCCAGTTGGATCAAAATAAAAGAGGAAAGGAAAAAATCATGAGATGGGATTAGATGGTAACTAAAATCAAGTGACAGTTCATTCTAGTGGATTATGAGCTTGATTTATTCAAGAAAATGCAAGGGTTGAAGCAAGTGAGAAAATTTGTCCAAGAGTATACTGAATAGTTCTATCGATTTCTTATTAGAACCGACCATGGAGAAGATGATAATCAGAAAGTCACCCATTATCTTAATGAGATAAGGCCAAGTATTCAAGATGAGCTAAGTCTGGTTTGAATGACTAGTATTGAGGAGGCATAACAATTTTCCCTAATAGTTTAGGATAAATTGAGAAAAAATTTTGACAACAAGAAAAGTGGAAGAGGTTGCAGTGGAAGATCTAGTGGATTATCTTACGAAAGCCAAAATGAAGACTAGAAGAACAAGGATGAGGCTGCAAGTAGTAGTCAAAACTAGAGGGGGAACAATTCCAAACATTTGCATGATCAAAATAATAAAGATCAGAGAGCAAGGGGTAGAGGACAAGGATTTGGAAGAGGACACTTCCATGGAAAATGTTTTCATTGTAGAGAAGAAGGGCATAGAGCATTTAAATGTTCCTAGCGCCAAGGAAGGAAAAATTAAAGAATAGAAGGCTAGGCAAAAGTTGCACATGTTGACAAAGATTCCAGATCGTCACATTTTAAAGATGCTAAAAGAGGAGAAGTCCTAGTTAATAGAAGAGTCCTACTTAGTGTTGATAATGAACCTCATCAAAGGAGGAGTTGTTTTGCACTAGGTGCAAATGCAAAGATAAGTATTGTGATGTGATCATTAATGCTACAAGTTCTAACAATCTGTTATCAGAAACAATTTACAAAGTTGAAGCTAAAGAGATAGAAACACCCACATCCATATCATATTGCCTAGGTGTAGGATGACCACAAGGTCATGGTCAATGAGCAATGCTTAGTGAAGTTCAAGATTGAAAGTTACTAGGATGAGGTTCTTTGCCATATCATACTAATGGACATATGTCATATGTTTCTAGGAAGGTGTTGTACACAATGGGTAAGAAAATATCTACATTGTGACCAAGGATGGAGTGAAACATAAGTTGAAGTTGTTGTAGGAGAAAGAGGAAAAGGTATGTAGTACTACTAGAATGCATTTTTTTTATTAGCCAAGGTATGAAGCATGAGCATATATGATTTTCTATAATTCCAAAAGATGGTAAAAGAAAAAGTTGAGGAGGTACTTGTAGAAGTTGTAGATATGTTGGAAGAGTTTTATGATATTGTGTTAGATAATGTACTTGATGGATTACCCCTAGTGAGGAAGATCAGTCACCAAATGGATTTGATTCCAAGAGTTAGTTTTCCAAAAAAGGTAGTGCACAGAATAGCATCAGCAGAAAGTGAAGAGTTGAATAGACAAGTTCATGAGCTGTTGCAAAAGGGGTTGATTTGAGAGAGTTTGAATCCATGTGTTGTACTTGTAGTATTAGCACCAAAGAAGAATGGAGAATGGAGGATGTGCACATATTCTCATGCTATCAACAAGATCAAAGTCAATTACATATTTCCATTGCCAAGGATGGATGATATTATGGACTATTTGAGTGGGGCAGAATATTTCACAAAGATAGATCTAAATAGTGGGTACCATCATATTTGTATTAGAGAAGGTGATGAGTGGAATACTTATTTAAAGATAAGGGAAGGATTGTATGAGTGGCTAGTCATGCCTTTTGGGCTAACCAATGCACCAAGCACTTTTGTGCAGCTCATGAATGAGGTACTGAAGGAGTTTCTAGGTAAATTTTTCATTGTTTACCTAGATGATATTTTGATATTTAGTAAGACATTAGAGAAGAATTTTATGCACCTTCTATTTAGATGCTACTTCCACTAATGATGGGACTAGGACCCCTACTATCACATGCTTATCATGGTAGAGAGAATCATCTCAATGAATTGTAACAAATCGAACAACAGTCCTAAACTTCCATAATAGTTATAATCACTTGACATAGTAGCTAATATAAAATATTATCAATGCCTAAACCCATCCTGTATGCATATCCAAGAGGTGTTTTATAGGTTGAGGAATGAAATTTTTTTGATAAACCTAAAGAAGTGTAGTTTTGTGAAGAAGGAGTTGGTGTACCTGGGATTTGTAGTCTTAGTAGAAGGTTTGAAAATGGACATGGAGAAGGTGAAGGCTATCCTTGAATGGCCTACTCCAAAGAGTGCTATAGAGGTAAGATCTTTTCATGGACTAGCTACTTTTTATAGAAATTTCACAAGAGGTTTAGCAATATTTGTGAACCCTTGACAGAAACAATGATAAGGGATAGGAAAGAATTTAAGTGGAGTAAAGGAGCAAATAAGAGTTTTAATCTTTTGAAATAGAAAGTTACAGAGCAACCTATTTTAGCACTTCCAGATTTTAACAAGGTGTTTCAAGTAGATTTTGATGCTAATGGTACTACAATAGGAGTTGTTTTGAGACAAGAAGGTAGACCTATTGCTTATTTTGGTGAGAATTTGAATGATGCCAAAAGATTTTTTTTTTTTTTTTATGATCATGAATTTTATGCTATAGTTTAGGCATTGGAGAAGTGGAGACACTCTCTTCTTCCTAAGGAGTTTGTTTTGCATACTAATCATCAAGCTTTGCAATATTTGAATAGTAAAAGAAAATTAAACCAAAGCCAATTGAAGTGGGTTGATTTTTTGTAGAGTTATACATTTTGTTTGAAACACATAAGTGGGAAGTCTAATAGTGTTGTAGATGCTCTTACTAGAAGACATCTTTTGCTATCAGAAATGTAGATTGAGGTGATTGCATTAAAGGAAATTAGTAATTTGTATCCAGAGGATCCTAATTTTAGTGAAACATGGAAGGCTTGTAAATAACCTATTACTCTTCATAGGACAGATTGGTTGGATTTCTTCATCCAAGATGCTATGTTGTTTAAAGGAAGTTAGTTATGCATTCTAAGAAGTTAAATGAGAGAGAATATCATCAAGGAGAATAATAGTGGAGGATTGGCTAGATAACTTGGTAGAGATAAAGAATTGCTTTGGTTGCTGAGACCTATTATTGGCCATAGTTGTAGCAATATGTGAAGAAGTTTGTACAAAGTTGTAGAGTATATCAGATGGCTAAAGGAGTGAATGCGAATATGGGTTTGTATCATCCATTACATTTACTAGGGAAGTTGTGGGAGGATCTTAGCATGGATTTTACTCTTGGATTAATAAGGAATCAGTGAGGCAATGATTCTATTTTTGTGGTGGTTGAGAAGTTTTCAAGGATGGCACATTTCATTCCTTGTAAGAAGACTAGTGATGATGTTCATGTGGTAGAGTTATTTTTTTAGAAAAGTGGTGAGACTACATGGTCTACCAAAGAGTATGGTTTATAGTGTCGAGCACCTAACTCTCATTCATCAATATATTTGTAATAAGGTCAAGGGATAGATCTAATGATCTCCCTATAACCCATCCATTTTGTTAAGGACACAAGATCCCTTGGTGTGTTTATAAACTTTGGGCATCATTTGGTCATAATGGGTGATATTTTAGTCATTACATGTCTTTATAGGTGTGTCTTAGGGTTTTGGAAGCCTAATAAGGATTCTAAGTGTCAATGAAGTCCAAATGCAACATTTCTTGTTATAGTGCATAAATTGCTTAAAAGTTGTTAGCAACTTTTGCAATTTGCTAAGTAACTTTTTGTTTAAGTGTCACAACAACTCAAACCATTTGATGGTTGAGTATAATAGTTGGAAACAGCCTATATAGGCTTGATACATTCAAAAATGGATCAAAGAGGAAGATCCAATTGTAACGTTGCTTTCAAATCAATAAAATATACCTATTTCAATGCAATTTATTGCTATTTTGCAAGTACAGTATGGAAGAATAAGGGGTGGAGGATGACCTTTGTGATCTAAAAGTTGATGCTAATTGTTTGAAGGCTTTTGGTAGTGGTTTGAAGTTTCCATCCTTTCTCTTTCAAAAGCAATCAAATTTACAAGCTTTCTAGTTTGAGAAACCCTCAATTTTAGGGTTTTGCCATTTAAATGGCCCAAACTTGTTGATCGACCAGTGGAATTTCTTCTCCACTTGTATGAAGCAAGTTATGGATGTATACTATTAGATTTTTACAGTTTTGATATAGGAGTTGAAGGCATTGAATTTTGGGAGCAAGCCCTAGGTCAAATATTACCATGTATATGACTAGTTTTAAAGAGATTAAATTAGATATGGAGATGGAGAAACTTTGAAGACTTGGTGATAAAACAAAGTGCCCTTGTTTGAGTTAGTAGAACATCCTAGAAGTGGAGTTTTAGTTCTATGAACCCATTATTAACCTCTTTCTTTGAAACCCAAGCCAAACCTAACTAATTAGGCCTATGGACTTTGTCAGAGTTATGATATGATGGAGTGGAGTCAATCTCTGCAACTTTGGAGTTTGAGAGAACTTGAAAAGGGTATCTAAAAGTATAATTTTTTCCTCAAGTCTTTTGGAAATTTTTGAAGTAATTGGGAATAATTAGAGTTTTGAGACCTAATAGGATTCTAGGTCCTTTCTTTCAATTTGTGTTGCAGGTTGTTGGGAGTGCAACCTATGGTGGATTTGGCTTAGTTTGGTTGAGACTAAATAGTTTCTAGCCTTTGTTGGAAGTTGTAAGGCCTAGAACTATAAAATCCCTACTCTACCCAAATTAAGGGAAATTGTCTTTAAGGTTTGGTTTGGGATCAAATTTGTTTGTGTCATAGTTGTGTGTGTGGTAAGTATTGAAACCTTCATAGTGATTCATAGGAGGTATAGACACTTTTTGAAGTAGAACACACCATGAGTTTGAGCCTTGGAGTATCTTGAGTGTTGTTTTGGGGTTGGGCCTTAGTATTGCACTTCCATTGTTGCTCTCTACATCAAGTGGTATTAGAGCCACTTTGATCTTGTTGTGACATTAGGAAACATCATGGTTGATGGAGGAGAAGAACCTAAAAGGGAGATTCCCTTAAGGATCACAAATGTGGAACTAGCCAAGCTAGTCAAGGAACAAATGGTTGAAAGTAGAGTAGTTTGGGAAGAAAAAAGGACTATGAAGAGGGAGTTGGATAAAATCAAGAACAAAATGAGCAAGGGAAGTGATGAGGAGTTTGAACTAGAAGAAATAGAAGGGAATGAAGATCAAGACAATGTTCCTGTAGATCAAAGACCCTTCCTTGTAGCATTGGAGAGAGTTGGAAAGAAGGGAGAAGGTGACTTACCTATCTTCCATAGTAAGTTGGACCCTGATGAGTGTGTGAACTAGATAGAGGAACTGGATAGCCACTTTGAATGTGATGCAACCCCTATAAGTTAGAGGGTCAGAATTGCTAAAGCCAAATTCAAAGGCCTTGCCTTGAGTTGGTGGAATTTCTTGCAAAATGAGAGATTGGATGAGAATAAAGAACAAATTGCCACTTGGAAAAAGATGAAGGCTAAGATCAGGAAGTAGTTTATACCTAATGATTATGAGATGATGGTACACAAGAAGTTGCAGAACCATAAGCAAAGAGACTTGGATGTTAGTACCTACACACAAGAGTTCCACAATCTAACCCTTAGAGCCAAGGTATGTGAGACTGAAAAGCAAAAGCTAGCAAGGTATGTAAATGGATTGAAATATAGTATTCAAGATGAGTTAACTTTGATTACTCTTGGTTTAGTTCATCAATGTTTTAACATGGCTCTAGAAATAGAAGAAAAACAAAAGAGGAGAGGAGATAGAAACAATAGGGGTAAGGGAAATAACAATAGAGGTAGAGGTAGGTTGCAAGAAAGGGGATCCTTTAGTAAAAATTAGGAGTCTAGTAGTTCACATAATGAAAATGAACCTACTAATAGAGGGGTATTTAGAGGTAGGATATTTAATGGTAGGGGAAGGTCTGGTGGAAGAGGACCTAATGTATTCATTGGTAAATGTTTCACTTGCATCCAAGTATGAAACCAGTCCTTTAGGTTTCCTAAAAAGAATAAACAAGGAGGGGATGGGAGAATCCAACTAACTCAAGAAGAAGACAAACAAAGTGTTACATCATCTCAGTCTGCCAACTCTAAGTCTACACTTCCTAAGCATGGGGAGTATTTAATGATGCAAAGGACAATGTTGAAGGTACTTGCAACAATAGAACCACCACAAAGAAAGTCATTTTTCAAGACCTACTACAAAGTAAACAATAAAGTTTGCAGAGTTATAGTAGACTCTAGTTCATCTAATAATGTTGCTTCAAGGGCAATGGTTGACAAATTAAAATTGGTTACAAGACCTCACCCTTATCCATATAAGGTATCATGGTTCAAAAAAGAGAAACAAACACTTATAAATGAGCAAGTGTGGGTGGAATTCAATGTTAGAGAGTACAAGTATAAAGTTGTGTGTGATGTGGTAGAGTTGGATACATGCCACTTGCTTCTTGAGAGACCATGGAAATATGATGTATGTGCTAAACATGATGGTAAAACTGATGTCTACACCATAACTAAGGATGAGATTGAATATAACATGCCACCTTTACTAGATGATGGGAAACCTACTACTAATGGGGTGATGTTGGTAGGTGAAAAGGATTTTATGAAGGTCACTAAGGAGAAGAACACTCCTTTCTTTGCATTGGTAGTTAGACCACAAAAACATCCCATTGAACAGTAAAAAATCCAATCAAAGGTTATGGATGTAGGACCCAAGGAAGTAAGGGACTTGTTAGAAAAGTATGGAGGGATAGTTGTAGGCAGCAAGCCAAAAACACTACCACCTGAGAGAGACATTAGTCATTGCATAGATATCATCCTAGGAGCCACACTTCCAAACAAAGCAATGTACAAGATGAGCCCTAAACAAAATATGGAGATATCAAGACAAATTGAAGAGTTGTTGGCTAAAGGGTTCATTAGGAAGAGTATAAGTCCTTGTGCACTCCTTGTAGTCCTAGCACCCAAGAAGGATGGCATATGGAGATTATGTATAAACTCTAGGGAAATCAATAGGATAACCATTAGATAAAGGTTCCCTATGCTAAGGATAGAAGAGCTCATGGATTTTTTGGGGAAGGCAAACATTTACTCTAAGGTGGATCTAAAAAGTGGATATCATCAAATCAAGATCAGGGGTGGAGATGAGTGGAAAACAACATTAAAGACCATAGAAGGCCTTTATGAGTGGCTTGTGATGTCTTTTGGCTTGTCCAATGCACCTAGCACCTTCGTGAGACTTATGAATGAAATCTTAAAGCCTTTTTTTGAACAAATTTGTTGTTGTATATTTAGATGATATACTAATATTCAGTAAGGATAGGGATGAACCCTTGAAGCACTTAGATTTGGTTTTGCATAAACTTCATGAGGAGAAAGTAATGATAAATTTGAAAAAAATGTTCATTCTTATAGATAGAGTTGATCTTCTTGGGATTTGTGATATCAAGAAATGAGTTGAAAATGAATCCTTCAAAGGTTGAAGCCATGCTCAACTAGCCATCTCTCACCACACCATTAGAGGTAAATTGTTTTCATGGTACATGAAATTTTTATAGGAAATTTATTAGAAATTTTAGTGGTGTGTATGCTGCTATGATCAATACTATAAAAGGAGGGAGAAAGTGTGTGCTTTCTTTGACTAAGGAGGCTAATGATTCATTTAAGTGTTTAAAAAACAAGATTGTAGACCAACATATCTTGGTGGTACCTAATTTTTACAATCTTTTTACAATTGAATGCGATGCTAGTAAAAAGGCCATTAGCGGTGTGTTAAGCTATGAAGGAATGCCTGTAGAATTCTTTAGTCAAAAGCTCAATGAGGCCAAACAAAAGTATTCAACATATGACCTTGAACTTTATGCGATAGTGTAGTCCCATAGGAAATGGACACATTATTTATTGCCTAAAGAATTTTTTGTACATACTAATAATCTATTGGAAATATAGATGGAGTAACTAAGTGGGGGGTGGGGGGGTGAATCAGTTACCAAAAAAACAAATCCATAGATCCCTTAGATGTCTTATAAACTAGTTACTACTATCACTCAGTAGCTCTATAGAAAAATGTTGTAACTCAGTAGATGTAGTGTATGTTAACTTTAACCAAAGCTTCAACATTCACAGTGATTAACATGCATGCATAAAAGAAATAACATGAACAAAAGAGACACCGAATTTAATGTGGAAATCCAATATGGGGAAAACTGTTAGCATAAATTTATTTTCCATTAGTGACAACACTCATCTCATAGTTCTAACCAAGCACTGAGTAATATAGTTCAGACCGAGTGATGGAAACTCAGTTCAAACCAAGCACTGAAGACATAGTACAAACCGAGCATCAAAGATACAGTCCAAACTGAGCATTGAAGACACAGTTCTAACCAAATGAAGAAGCACTTAGTGTTAACCAACTGAAGATGCACTTAGTGTTAACCGAGTGAGGAAGCACTGAGTGTTACCTGAGTGAAGATGCACTTAGTGTTAATCGAGTAAAGATGCACTTAGTATTAACCGAGTGAGGAAGCACTCAGTGATGACCGAGTGAGGAAGGACTCAGTGATAACCGAGCTCAGGAGGTTAACGAAGAAGTTAGTTTCTATCGAGTGACACTATAACGACCAAGTCACCAATGGTTACCGAGTTCCAGGCAACGTTGTATGACTAGTATGAACCCAAACCCTACCTCTACCGAGTGCATGATGATGCTAAGTAACATAATGGATGCTGCGTATCAAAAGGTCATCAAGTCTGTCTGAAGAACCCGAGTTTATTTTACTATTTGACTGACTCAGTTATATTTTGTTTACTTGTGTTTGGCCAAACTTGCATGAATAATTATTGGAATGGTATATATATGTAATGTATTATATCAATCAAAAGATATACAAGAAATAGAATATCGCAAAAAAAAAGGGACATAAGATATGATATGAGAATTCATTAGCAGTAAAGAATACTTAGCAAGGTCTACAAGGAGCAAAAATGATTTCATCAATCACAAAAGGTGATCTACAATAAAGAATCTAGTCAAGTTGTAAGTTGATCTATTGGTTCATCCTAATAGGTGAATCATTCTTGTAAATCCCTTAACAGGGTAGACTTAACCATCTTTATTCAAATCTCCTAACAGAGTCCATACTTGTAAAGTATGTTTGTAAATCCTCTAACAAGGTGGATCTAGCAATCCTCTGTGCTCCTAACAGGGCAGATCACCAGAAGTGATCATTGTAAGCCTTAACCAGTCAACTTCATACTACAGTAATGAAGCTTTGTGGGTATCATCCCCACCCCATTTTTACTTTCTATTTTGGAAGGTTTTTGGGTCACCAAATCTTTGTGCATATATGGTTTAAATGTTTAATAGTTCTTTTATGCAGTAGGCTAGATGAGTGAATGTTGTATATGGTTATTCTGAATTGACTTAAAAGTTTTATTGTTACTGATTCACCCCTCCCCTCTTAGTAACCTATTATATCTTGAATATTTCCAACAATTGGTATCAGAGCTTTTTTGGTTCTTAGGAAAAAGTTTGACAGCTTGAGCAAAGATCTAAGTTATGGAGATATTCATACTGGAGAAAGTTATTGAAAATGAAAAGTTAGATCTAGAAATGGACATGGTTCAACTCAAAGAAGAAAAGGAGCATCTTTCTCAATCCCTAAAAAGAAGAAAGGAACTTGCAAGACAAATGAATGATGATCACTATGTTGAAGGAAAAATTGAAGATTTGTTACCATCAAGTAGTTCAAAAGAAGCTGACAAAGCAATCAAAGAACTTCTAGAAAAGAATGGATCTTTGCAAGAAGAGGTAAGAAAGCTTAAAAGAGAGAAAGAAATACAGTCAATTAGGCTATGTGAAGTTTTGGAACAAAGAAATAAAGCACAAGAAGAATTGGAAGATAAAAGCCATAAAATTCATAATCAATCCCATCAGCATGAAGACCTTATAGACCAACTCTCTAATACAAATGAAGAAATCAAGATTCTTAGAGTACAAAATGAAAGAATGAGGAATAATTTAAACACTGAAAAGCAAATCAATGAAAGTCTACAAAATGATTTAAGAACTAAGAGACAAATCAATGAAATTTTGGAAAATGATCTAATCTCTGAAAGGTAAGTCAATGAAAGAATGATGAAATCCCAAGCAGATATGAATCAATTAAATCAACAAAATGAGGAAAATCTTTATAGACATAAAGGTAAAGTTGGTCTTGGTTACAAGGAAGAAGGTGAATCCTCCAAACAAGGTGAACAAAGGAATAAAAAACCCACTTGTAATCACTGTGGCAAGTTAGGTCATACATCAAACAAATGCTGGAGCAATAAAAAAGAAAAATTCAATGGTAAATGCTTCAATTGCAATCAACATGGTCACAAAGAAAATGAGTGCAAAGAAAAACCAAAATTTGAAGGCAACTATCACAAATGCAAAAAACATGGTCACAAGGCATTCCAATGTAGATCCAAATCATTCGATCCAGCTGAACAACTTGTTAAAGCCATATTTGGATGGGACTACAACACCTGGTGCAGATGTCACTATTGTGGAGAATATGGACATACTAGCATAAATTGTGCAAGACATCACCTAAGGAAGAAGGACACTACTGTAAGGTGCTATACATTTATAGAACTTGGTCATATAGCTAGAAATTGCATGAATATAGAAAGAATTGAAGATGAGAAGAAAATCAAAGCATATAACATTTGGAAGCAAATGAAGCAATAGTGGATTCCAAAATCTACCGAACAAGAAAAGTCAAGCAATGGCAATATCACTCAAGAAATGAGTGACTCCACCATTTTCGATTAATATTCATAAAAGAAAGTATGGAACTACATCCTCCAAGAATTATCCTAAACAGTTCCACAAGAAGAAAGATGATCAGAACAGTATTCAGATACACTTTGATCCTAGACTTAACCGAGTTCGGTCGGGTGCAATAAAGTTTCACTTACCGAGTTATATCAACTAAGCAAGGTCAGTTCGTGACCTTACTGATTTAGGTCGATACATCAATGTTTTCTTTTGATCACCAAGTTGATAGTATCTACTAAACAAGTGGATGACAACCTGTCATTTCATCTACCATCGTACCAAGCATTTATGACAAATTTTTTGTCAAAAAAAAAGGGGCAAAATTTGATCTCATTCTTCACTATGAATTTAGAGCTAAGTTATCTTCTACGATTCCAGAGAAAGCTTAAAGAAATTTCAAGAAAATTTTAAAGGGCGAAGAATCTATTTAGAATTTCTCTTCACTTACCGAGCAACAATGGCATCTAGAAGTAGTAGCTCCAAGGCAAAGAGAGGCTCAGAAATGCTAGTTAAAGGTGTGGAATGGAAGTCGTCGAACTTCAAATTGGCACCAGCAATTGCAGAATCACTTGATCCTAATGGTGCTCAGTCTCAAATTCCTCCAAAGGTACTCATTATAAATGACATTCGCTCTCATTTCAAATGTTCCATTCAAGAACTTGGAAACCTAGAAATTGATAATGCCCTAGGAGAAATGAGCGTAGATGGAAATTTGAAACTCGAGCATGAGCATCTTGAAAAAAAAGGGTTAACCCACATTTCACATTTGCCAAGGAATTTTCAAGTTAAATGGGTTAGGTATGTACTCAGTTAGATTCATAACGGGCAATTATGGTTAGAGCAACCAGTGCTTATCACAAAGAAAATTATTAACAAGATTACTGGCCTTCCCATGTTGAGCAAAGCTAAGTCTACCAAAACCCTAGGTCGGGAAGAATTGCAAAGGCTAACCCAAGTAGAATGGGATGGTAGAGGACTTAAGCTCAGTACAGTAGCTGATGCTGAATTAAGATTTGGTATTCATGTCATTGCTCATAAAATTTATAGTTTGAGCCATCCAAACAGTGTACCTTGTGAAGCAATAGATTTAGCATATAAGGTAGTAAAGAAGAATGTTGAGTTTGATCTATCTGAATTGCTTTTGTCTCAACTTAATAAAAATATGGAAAGCATAAGGACTTCAAAGAACAACTCCTACAAATTCGGTTCACTTTTGATCTATTTATTTTTCTATGTTCAAAAGTCTTTTCCATCAAAAGGTTCAGTAGTATGGGGAAAAGATATTCCCGTTCTTTATCAAATAAATGAGTTCATTGTAGAGTTAGGTGAAAATTTTGACAGTGTTTTGGATAATTAATTTGAAAATTTTAACGAAAGAATGAACAATAGGTTCCGGATTCCACCTAAACTGGTTCAGGAATACAAAGAAGATGTATGCTTTATGGTAGATTGTGACAAAGTATACATACAGGTAGTCAGGACCCAAGTTGCATGGGTGAAACCTCTTCCTTATGAGGTCAATATTGATGAAACTAGAGATATCATAGAAGCACTGGTGAATGAACCAGTAGACCCAAAGCAACTAGTCTTTGGAACTTATGGTGAAGCTAAGGCTAGAATTGAGCTTCAAATCAAAATCCCTCAGGTCATTAGCAAAGGAAAGAGGAAGATTGCAAAGCTAAAAAAAAAAGTTGTTCCTCTGATGATTACTGAAGGGAAAGGAGAAGATGATGAAGAAGAAGAGGAAACCAAGTCAAAAAAAGAAGAGAAGCCTTAACGGAAGAAAGTTAAGGTGATTATCACCAAACCTAAAAAGCAAGCTACTGTAGTCTTCTCCAAGAGAACAAGACAGGGGAAGAAGGAACTTGTACTTGTCAAGCCTCCACTCACATTTGAGGCAAGGTTGAAGGAATTAGAAGTAGCTGCTAGCTTCACAAACTTCAAAGCATTGAAGTTTGAAACAAGAATAGAACAGGAGAAAATGCAGATTGAGGAACTGGTATTGAGTAAAATGGGAAGATGGAAATACTCTCCGGATGAGATTGCCTCTCAGATCCCTAAAGAGCTATTGGAGAGGTTGCAACCAAGATGGGAAACTACAATCAAAACTGTCAAGGATATCTTTGAGCAAACCTTGAAGAATCTCCTGCCGAGTCTCACTGATGCAGAAGTGAAGAAATCACTAAAAGATCATGAAGGTAATATGATGATTAGATTCCACACCTGTTTGATACTAATCAAAGAAGTTGATCATGTTGTAAATGATGCAAAAAATATGTGGAAAAATATCTATCATCTACATAAATCTAGTGAGGATATTGTTGAAATCAAGGACAATGACAACAGTGATGATGATGATATTGAAGATATTTCAGGGGATCTACATTCAATGATGATAAGTGTTGACGAAGAAGACAAGGAAGATGAAATGGAGGAAGAAGAAGCTAAACAAGCTAAGGAGGAAGATGATCTTGTAAAAATTGCAGCCAAAGTCATTGCATCTCTTCCTCACTCTCCACCTAAAGCAGCTACATCAACTGTGGAGATAGCTTCTACTGGTGAGATTGTGTGCACAATAGCTTCATCAATTTCTCAATCTTCAACTCTCTCCTCTCATCTCCTGGTACCATCTATGCAAGTTTCTACCACTTCATCAACCAAGCTATAGCCATCTTCATTGATTGAGTCATCATCAGCTACAATAGTAAGTTCATCAAGCATATCAACTTCTACTGCAGAGTGTACAGTAAATGTACCCACTGGTACTTCAATTTTGACAATTTCATCTGCTCCAATTTTTGCATCTGTTAGTGCTCCCATTCAAACTTGTACATAAATCTTGGGAGGAACATCAATTTTTGATACTATTAGCACTTCTCTTAGAATTCCTCTAGTTAGTCCTATTCCAGTTTTGTTAGCCAGTCCAGCCTCATCAACTATTGTTTCAGTTTCAAAGGGAAAAGGTGAAGTCACTGCAGGAAAAGCAAAGAGATACATGTTTTCTAGCAAGGCAGTGGATGAGGAAATAGACTTGGATAAGGACATTATCATTCCTAAGATAGATCTGGATACTGCACCAGTCAATGAAATGAGAATGATCAGTCAGCTATTAGAGCAGAAGGCAAGGCAAAAACAACTGAGGCATGAGAGAGACCAGGAATACAATATTATTGAAAGTGCTAAGAATATTCTAACAGAGGCTATAGGTGTTGAAGTAGATTCTACTCAACACATTTTGATTTAGTTAGAAGAGGCTATATATAAATTCAATGAGGATACCTCTGGCCAAGAAAAATTGATTGAAAAGGCAGAGAAGAAATTTGACGATAAGGTGCTTGAGCACATTTCTCAGCATATTGCATTAAAACATGTAGAATTGTCTACAATTTTGAGTAATTTTGAACATTATTTTAATAATGTAACTTCACTTTTTGGCAAACTTTGTGATGTTACCAAGTATACTAAGGAAATCAAAGAAAAGTTGAATAAAATTGATGAGGATATGAAGGCTAGTGCCCAAATGTTGCAGCTTAACCACATTTCAAGTTCATCCCATCATCTCAAAATAAGATTTTTGTCAGAGAAATAGGTAGAATTGTTGAGAGAGGAAGAAAAGATTAGGTGTACTCTGATTGACATCCAAAATATGATCCTTCCTATCATGGACACAATGCAAAAGCATATTTCCCATTCCAAAACATTGATTCATGACAAAAACTTCTCAATTGTAGATCATGTGATTGAACTCTTTGTAGAAGTTCAAATAGCACTCTCCACCAGTAAAATTTTGCAAGAAAATTGGGATAAGACATTGGCTCTTATTATCAAGGTACATTTTGAGTTTATCTCTCATTTTGGAATCTTTGTGTAAATATATATTGTTTAATTTGGCATTATTGTCAAAAAGGGGGAGATAACACACTCCAAGAGATATGTGTAAACTATGCATATTGTATGGGGGAGATACATGTAAGAAAGATATGTGTAATAAGACTTGCAAAGATCAATTTTGAAAATTCAGAACTGTATGTCAATTTTTGCACATAAACTTTGAATCATAATTGTTTTTGTCACTAATGCCAAAGCGGGAGATTGTTGGCATAAAGTTATTTGTCATTAGTGACAACACTCATCTCACAGTTCTAACCGAGCACCGAGTAATACAGTTCAGACCGAGTGATGGAAACTCAGTTCAAACTGAGCACTGAAGACATAGTTCAAATTGAGTGTCAAAGATACAGTCCAAACCGAGCATCGAAGACACAGTTCTAACCGAATGAAGAAGCACTTAGTGTTAACCAAGTGAAGATGCACTTAGTGTTAATCGAGTGAAGAAGCACTTAGTGTTAACTGAGTGAAGATGCACTTAGTGTTAACCGAGTAAAGATGCACTCAGTATTAACTAAGTGAGGAAGCACTCAGTGATGACCACGTGAGGAAGGACTCAGTGATAACTGAGCTGAGGAGGTTCACGAAGAAGTTAGTTTCTACCGAGTGACACTATATCTACCAAGTCACCAATGGTTACCAAGTTCCAGGCAATGTTGTATGACTAGTATGAACTGAACCCCTACCTCTATCGAGTGCATGACGATGGCGAGTAACGTAGTGGATGTCGTGTATTAGAAGGTCATCAAGTCTATCTGAAGAACTTGATTTTATTTTACTATTTGGCCGACTTAGTTATATTTTGCTTACTTGTGTTTGGCCGACCTTGCATGAATAGTTATTGGAATGGTATATATATGTAATGTATTATATCATTCAAAAGATATACAATAAATAGAATGTTGCACAAAAAAAGGGACATAAGATATGATATGAGAATTCATCAATAGTAAAGAATACTCAGCAAGGTCTACAAGGAGCAAAAATGATTTCATCAATCACAGAAGGTGATCTACAATAAAGAATCCAGTCAAGTTGTAAGTTGATCTATTGGTTCATCCTAATAGGTGAATCATTCTTGTAAATCCTTTAATAGGGTAGACTTAATTGTCTTTATTCAAATCTCCTAACAGAGTGCATACTTGTAAAGTATGTTTGTAAATCCTCTAACAAGGTGGATCTAGCAATCCTCTGTGCTCCTAATAGGGTAGATCACGAGAAGTGATCATTGTAAGCCTTAACTGGCCAACTTCATACTGCAGTAATGAAGCTTTTTGGGTATCATCCCCACCCCAATTTTACTTTCTATTTTGGAAGGTTTTTGGGTCACCAAATCTCTATGCATATATGGTTTAAATGTTTAATAGTTCTTTTATGCAGTAGGCTAGATGAGTGAATGTTGTATATGGTTATTCTAAATTGACTTAAAAGTTTTATTGTTACTGATTCACCCCTCCCCTCTCAGTAACCTATTATATCTTGAATATTTCCAACATAAAACCACCAAGTAACTAGCTACTAATTTTCACTCTTTTGAAGTGAGCCTTGTTAGGAGCCAACCCTATTAAAGGTTACAAAACACACTGTTAGGTGTGACCTTGTTAGAGGATTTGATCACCCTACTAGGAGTAGCCTTGCTAGAGGAATTTAGAATGATTCAATAGAACTATCACCTTGTTAGAGGATTTACAAAATGGATGTTAAACCAACTCTATTAAGAGATTTTAGAAATCAATGCTACAATGCGAGAAAGTAACAATGAGTTGACCTGAATGAGATGCAATTGAATTGCTAATATAGATCTTAGTTCTGCTTCACTAGATCCTCTCTGATTTAATACAACTTTGTTGCTCCTTAAGGATATATAATCCTTCTTGAAAATTCCCTTACACTTTCCTGTTCACATAATCAACACACTTGCATGCTTACTCATTAAAATTTAGAATTCACAACTTGACCTTTTATTTATAACTTACAAATTGTCAAGTCAGCTCGTTTACAAGTTAAATTTACCAATAATCATTACCTCAGTTAGCTACAATCATTACATGAAAAAATTAAACTTTATTTCCCAAAAAAATGAAATCCTTCGTTTGCCAACCTTGCTCGATTTTGCCAACCTTGCTCGATAAACATTGCTCTAAAACTAATTTCCAGTGTTAGCCAACTGAAGCTCAGTGAAAATTGTGAACTCTACAAAATCCTTTAGAGATTGAGAAAATTTAATAAAAATTGACTTTCCTTTGCTAACCTTGAGAGCTTAGTTACCACTAACTTCTGCCATAGAATCCTTCAATGCCTGAGTGAGCTTGGTAGAAACTGTTTCCATAGAGTAATTTCCAAGAATGCTTGATGGACTCTGGAATTTTCTTTGCTAACCAACTGATCTTAATAGACTCTGTCTAATAATTGATATGACATTTGTGTAACATCAAAGACAAGACACAATTGAACAATTGTGTCCAACATAATCATGCCTTAAGTTTCTTGAATAGGTAAGGAAAATTGAACCATAGGCATATGAAGTGGATAGAATTCTTACAAGCCTATACCTTCATTATTAAGCATAAAAAAGGAGAAAGCAACAAGGTTTCTGATGCACTTGACAATCCAATAGGTTTAGTTAGAAAGCATTGGAATCCATGCAATGAAGGACATGTATGAACAAGATGAAGACTTTAAGGAGGCATACCAAGTCTAAAAATCCATGGGTGAAAGATATCATACTAATTTTAGTGAATATATTTTGTAGGAAGGACTTTTGTTCAAAGATGGTCAACTTTGTGTTCCCAAGGGGTCTATCAGAGAAAATATTATAAAAGAGAAGCATTGTGGAAGTTTGGTAGGTCATTTTGGAGTTGATAAGACCCTAGAGTAGGTTAGGAGATTCTACTTTTGGCCTAGGATGCAAGTAGATATCAAAATTTTTGTTGAACGAAGTTTGATTTTTCAAGAAGAAAAGGGGAATGCATCCAATGTAGGTCTATACACACCTCTTCCCATTACTCACAAGCCTTGGGATTTAGTAAGTATGGATTTTGTGGTAGGACTTCCAAGAATCAAATTAGGAAGTGATAGTGTTTTTGTAAGTATTGATAGGTTTTCTAAAATAGCTCACTTCATAGCCTGAAAAACCACTCATGATGCCTCCCACATAGTAGGTTTTTTCTTCAAGGAGGTCATTAGACTTCATAGTTTGTCTATATCTATTATATTTGATAGAGATCCAAAATTTTTGGGGCATTTTTGGAGAACTTTGTGAAGAAAGTTAGGAACTAACTTATGTTTTTCATCTACTTACCATCCCCAATCTAATGGTCAAATAGAGACAATTAATAGGTCTTTGGGGAACCTCTTAAGGTTTCTTTCAAAGCAGCATGCAACTTCATGGGATTATGTTTTACCTCAAGTAGAATTTTCCTTTAATGATTCAGTTAATAGAAGTGCAAGCCTCACACCTTTTCAAGTTGTATATGGCACTCATCCCAGGGGTACATTGGAACCCAAGGACATCAAAGAAATGGAGAAGAATAGTGAACAAGCTAAAGATTTTGCAAAGGTCACAAAAGAGATTCATCAACAAGTGCAAGATAGGTTGAAAGATTCTTCAATAAATTATAAGGAGCATGTAGATAAAAGGAGGAGAGAAGTATAGTTCAAAGGAGGGGACATGGTGATGGTACACCTTAACAAAGCAAGACTTTTGAAAAAAATGCATACCAAGCTCTAAATGAAGAAAATTGGTCCTTTCAAGATAGTTAAAAGATGTGGGAACAATGCTTACCAAGTTGATTTGCCTTCTAGCATTAATCTGTCTCCTATATTAAATGTTTCTGACATTTATGCTTTCAAAGTTGCTATGTCAACTAATGTTGATTCAGGTAGACTTGAATATCCTAAAGAAGTGTTGAAGAAAACCATACCATATATAAAAAAACTAGTAGTGGACACTATTCTAGGCAAAAGGATCAGCAAAAAAAAAAGGAGGCACACATATTATGAGTACCTTGTTCAATGGAAAGGACAAACAACAATAGATGCTACTTGGTTGACTGTGAAGGCTCTCATATAACATGGTGTTGATACTTCACACCTCACCACTCTAGAGACTAGAGTTACTTTTGAGTAGGGGATTATGGTGCAGAGCACCTAACTCTCATTCATCAATATGTTTGTAATAAGGTCAAGGGATAGATCTAACGATCTCCTTATAACCCATCCATTTTGTTAAGGACACAAGACCCCTTGGTGCATTTATAAACCTTGGGCATCATTTGGTCCTAATGGGTGATATTTTAGTCATTTCATGTCTTTATAGGTGTATCATAGGGGTTTGGAAGCCTAATGAGGATTCTAACTGTCAATAAAGTCCAAATGTAACATTTCTTGTTATAGGGAAAAAATTGCAAAAAAGTTGTCAACAACTTTTGCAATTTGCTAAGAAAATTTTTATTTAGGTGTCCCGATGACTCAAACCATTTTATGGTTGAGTGAAATGATTGGAAAAAGCCTATATAGGCTTGAGACATTCAAAAATGGATCAAAGAGGAAGATCCAATTGTAACCTTGCTTTCAAATCAGTGCAATTTCTTGCTATTTTGCAAGTACAATATGAAAGAATAAGGTGTGGAGGATGAAATTTATGATCTAAATGTTTATGCTAATTGTTTGAAGGCTTTTGGTAGTGATTTTAAGTTTCCATCCTTTCTCTTTCAAAAGAAATCAAATTTACAAGCTTGTTGGTTTGAGAAACCCTCAATTTTAGGGTTCTGGCATTCAAATGGCCCTAACTTGTCGATACATTAGTGGAATTTCTTCTCCACTTTTATGAAGAAAGTTAAGGATGTATACTATTAGATTTTTTCATTTTTGGAACAAGAGTTGAAGGCATTGAATTTTGGGAGCAAGCTGTAGGTCAAATATTATCATGTATTTGACAAGTTTTAAAGAGATTAGATTATATATGGAGATGGAGAGACTTTGAGGACTTGGTGATCAAGAAAAGAACAATTTTTTGATTAGTAGAACATCTTGGAAGTGGACTTTTGGTTCTATGCACCCATTTTTAACCTCTTTCTTTGAAACCCAAGCCTAACCTAGCTAATTAGGCCTATGGACTTAGTCAGAGTTATGATATGCTAGCGCGGAGTCAATCTCTGCAACTTTGGAGTTTGAGAGAACTTTAAAAAGCATATCTAAAAGTATGATCTATTCCTCAAGTTTTTTGGAAAGTTTTGAAGTAATTGGTAAAAATTAGAGTTTGGATACCTAATACAATTCTAGGTCCTTTGTTGCAATTTGTGTTGTGTGTTGTTGGGAGTGCAACCTATGGTAAATTTGGCTTAGTTGGGTTGAGGCTAAGTAGTTTCTAGCCTTTTTTGGAAGTTGTAAGGCCTGGAACCATAAAATCCCTACTCTACCCAAATTAAGGGAATTTTTCTTTAAGGTTTGATTTGGGATCAAATTGCTTTGTGTCATACTTGTGTGTGTGGTAAATCTTGAAACCTTCATAGTGATTCATAGGAGGGATAAACACTTGTTGAAGTGGAACAAACCATAAGTTTGAGCCTTGGAGCATCTTGAGTGTTCTTTTGGGATTGGGCCTTAGTATTGTGTTTCCATTGTTACTCTCTGCATTAGTTTTATATTTGTTAACTTCATAATGGTTTTTGACACTTGAGTGCCAATACACTTAACTACTTTCTATATTGAAGCCGAGTACACCATGTATGCTGAGCCACAACAAATGCCAAGTCAGGAAAGACTTCAGGTGCCGAGTGATCTTCATGTGCCGAGTAGTTTTTCAATGCTGAGTGAAGATTAGGTGCCAAGTGAAGAATAGATGTTGAGTGACTTTAAGTACCGAGCAGAAAAAAGGTGCTGAGTGATATTCAAGTGCTGAGTCATAAATGATGCCGAGTATTACAGTAATGAAACAAGTGCCGAGTAAGCCAATTTTTTTTAGATGCCAAGTTATCCAGGAAACAGCATGTGTCGAGTGTCAGCAATGCTTTAGGAGCTGAGTAACTTAGAATATTAGCATAAGAGTTTGTAATTGCACAAACTATGATGCAAACAGTTTTTGTAGCCAACATAAGGTAAATCATGAAGGATTAAATGATAAGATCAAAATTTTTTATCTTTCCTATGCAATCTACATCCAGCCAATAAGAAAAATGATGAAGGCATGCAACCAATGGAAGAAGTGCAAAAAAAAAAGCAAAAAATAGAGATTGAATATGGATCATAGATCCATACCTAACCCTAAATCGTCAAATTTGTTTATAGGAAAGACAAAATTTTATAGTAAAATATACGAGCAGATATACAAGGGTGTATGAGGAAATCTACTTTCAGAACAACGGTTATCAGATCACAAAGGATCAAGATCAGAGAAAGTAGAACAAGTACCTACATTCATCAATCAAGGATTGTAATCTATCAGGTTCATTGTACCTAATACTTTCTAGCAATTGTATTAGAATGAAAATCCTATGGTGATAGGTTGGCTTAACAACTATTTTGTAGATCCTTTAAATAGGTGATTAAATCCTTTAACAGGGTGACACTTCATGTAAAGTGTTTGCAAATCCTCTAACTAGGTCACTATTAATACAGTGTAAAGCCTTTAACAAGGTAGGCCTTTAACAGGGCAGACCACTAGATGTGGTTGAACAATATTGCTGCAGTAATTTTTGTGCGTATCATCCCCACCCCAGTTTTACCTTCTTATTCCTGGAGGGTTTTTGGGTTACCAAATTCCAGTGTTATGTGTTGTTGATGGATGTGTTAATTTCATGTTTACCTAATGTATTTACATGCATGCAATTTACTTTCAGTTAAAAGTTTTATTGGTTAAAGTGTGATACTTCTGATTCACCCCCCCCTCTCATAAGTATTATTCCTATTTGAATATTCCAACAAGATTGAGATACCAAATTTGTTGGGTATTTATGGCATACATTATGGAAGAAATTAAAGAAAGATTTGAAGTTTAGATCATTACATCAACCATAGACTAATGGATAGAAAAAAGTTGTACTGAATTGACAAGGATCTCAAACATGCAGATGGATACACTTGCCCAAATGATGAACCTTCATCATGAACTCCATGTGAAAGATATTGAGATCTCTCCTTTGAAGATGCAAAATGAAAAAGTGTAGAATGAATTAAATAGAGAAAAAGAGGTAGCAGAGAATCTCAACAAGTCAAGTGAAGCCATCAAGTATTTTGAACAATTGATGAAAATCCCAAGATCCAACCATGATACATCAGGACTTGGATACAATAACACTGAAGTTGGAGAATCATAAAAGAGTGCTGAAAAAAGAAGTGACAAAGGTAAGAACTCAAAAACCACTTGTCATTACTGTAATAAGAGGGGGCATACTACTAATGTTTGTAGGAGTAGAAGATTCATTCAATCAAACACACCCAAGAGTAAGAGTTTCTGTCACAAGTGCAACATGCAAGGACATATGATACAAGATTGTAGATCCAATGTCTCAAGGGCTCAGAGATTTGATGTACATTGCTACAATTGCAAAAAGTATGGACATAGAGAATTTGAATGCAGATCAAAGCCTATATGGACATCAAATCAACTAGCAAAATTAAAAGGGAATGAAAGTCATTATCATTGGTATTAAAACACTAGGCATATATGTCACTATTGTCAAGAATATGGACATATACCCTAGAACTACATAAGAAAACATTTCAAAGGGAACTACAAGAGATGGTTGAACCAAACCACATGTTTCAATTGTCTAAAAATTGGTCATACCAACAGAAACTGTCCTACAAGGTCAAAGGCACCCAAGACTGAAGAAAATAAGGGCAAAGAAAAGATTGATGTCAAAAAGATAAGAGGGCAAATGAATAAAACTTGAAAAAAGAAAGATGAGTGCAACACATCAAGTGGAGGGATCACTTCACCCAATGGCTCAAGTGATCACACTTCATCAAATTAAGCATGAGAAGTATACGGGACTGATATACAAAGCTATATCACACATCAGTCCTAAGAAAAAGAAGCTATGCAACGTATAAATCTACATAAAACAAGATGTCAAGACAAAATCTAAATGATATTGCCAAGCTATCTTTGATATCGAGTAAAACTCCAACACATGCCAAGCTCCTAATAGTGATCGAGCTAATAACTGATGCCGAGTTGGTCAACTCCAATGGAAGCTGAGTAAAATGGAGATGTAGTGCAAGCCGAGTTATGTTAAATTTTTTTAGAAACCAAGTTGGAAGTTGAGCATTTAATGCAATGAAAATAGGGTATATTATCGTGATTTCAATCAGTTTTTCTCATCGCGATTAAAGAGAAAAGAAGAGGAAAAAGAGCAGAGCGAATTCATAGCAAGAATCCAGCACTTCAAGCAGATTGCAACCTCACTCAAGACATTTTTCCTCTATCTTGAGGCATTTTCATTTGTGCCAAGCTATGCAGTTTTATATTTTGTAAAACAAAAATCTTAGTTTGCATAAATGGCATCAAGTTCAAAGAAAATCGAGGACAAAGAGTCATTTGAAGTTCAGTTAGTGTCAAATGAGGTCAAGCAACCCAACTTTCGTCCCATACCTAAAGTTGCATACAAAAATGACCCAGTAGAGCTCTCTCCCAAATTCCCCCAAAAGTTGTAATGGTTCAAGACATGAGGAAATGCTACAATTGTAAGATAGGTTCCCTAGGAGATATGGAAGTAAGGCAAGCCTATGAGAAATTGTGCGTAGATGGAGTCTTGAAAGATGAATTCAAAACTGTAGAAAGAAAGGGTTTGACTCAAGTTTTGAGCTTTCCCAACATATTCAAGACTGAATGGGTTAGACTTGTGCTGAGCAAAATTCATGATGGTAATCTGTGGTTAGAAGATATTCCCATCAAACTAACCAAAGAAATCATATATAGAGTAACAAGGTACCCAACCCTAGATCGGTTCAAAACCTTGAGAAGTGAATCAAAGGAGGTTATTGAAAAGAACACTGGTACCCAGTAGCACAAAAGAGGAATGACAATTCACACCATATAGGATCCTCTTGTTGAATTTGCTGTTAGAGTCATCACCCATAAGCTCTAACAATCCAGTAGACTCAATAGTGTACCATGTATTGCAGTAGATGTAAGCTACAAATTGGTGAAAAATGATCATACTTATGATCTTGTAGAACTGCAACTACAATAGATTAATGAAAACCTAGCTACCATAAGAAGGACAAAGGGTACTCAATGCAAATTTGGAACAATTCTAGTTTGTGTATTCTTTTATGTTTAGAATGAGTTTCCCTCTTTTGGCAAAGTAACATGGAGGAATGATAGAACAATCATTGCCCAAATCAATGAATATATAGAACAAATGAGAGAAAATTTTGATACCCTGATGAAAAGCTATTTCAAAGGTTTCAAGAAATCCATGAAATGAAGGGTGAGAATACCAGTTTCTTTGATAGAAGAACATGTTAATGATATGTGTTTCTTGGTTGATATTGACTTCACATACATCCAAGAAGCAATTCCAAGAGTGAGATGGCTAAGGCCATTTGGATATGAAATTAATGTTGATGAGGCATCTGTGGCAATAACTGCATTATTAGCAGAAGAAATAGATAAAGGTGCTCCACATTTTGGCACTTATGATGTAGTAAGGTCTAAAATAAACATGAAATTAAAGACTGCTTCCACATTAAAGAAGAAAGAAAAATTGTTAAAGAAGATTAAGAAGAAATTTGGGGAAGAAATTGAGGTTGAAGTAGAAGAAGAAGAAGATGCCAATGATGATGAAGATGAGTAAGAACAAGGCCCAATGGAATTAACTCAAGGCCTAGGTGAAGACAAGGAAGAAGGTGCAAAAGATAAAGAAGCCAAGGAAGCATAAACTGAAGCTAAGTCAAAGAAAAGAAAGGAAACAAAATAGCCTCGAGCTCAACAGAAACCAAAGAAATATACCATGCCATCACCTCAAAAGCCTACAACATGAGCTGCAACAAGGGCCTCCACTCGAAAGGATAAAGATGAAGTTACAAAGAAGAAACAAATCAAGGAAACACATGAAGAGCCAAGGAAAAGAAGAAGATATGTGGCTCAACCTGATACTGACGAAGAAGATCAATATGAAAAGGTAAGCCATTCTTCAGTTGATATTTTATGTAAAAAGATTAGAAATGGTGATTTAAGAAACTTAAATAAAGTTGATTTTAATAAGTTTACCAAAGAAGAACATAATAGGATAGAAGAAATAGTTTATGGAATGATGGCATAGTTCAAGTACACTCCACTTGAACTAGATGGACAATTGCCAAAAGAACTGTCTAAAATTGCAGAAGACAGATGGCATTTTTGTTTGAAAATGGAAAAGGAGATGAGGGAATCAACCGTAGCAAGTGTATTGCTAGATTTGACTAGGGAACAAGTAAAGAATGTAGTCAAAAGGCATAGCAATAGGTTTACACCTAAATATAGGGCATTCTTCATACTCGAAAATAGGATGGAAGAAATTGTTCAAAGAATAATGAAATCATGGAAAAACTTGTACAAGAAGATTGAAGATTTTTTTGAAGAAGAATACAAGGAAGAAGCTACTACTCCACCATAAGAAAGGAGAAAAAGGAGAGAAGAGAAGAAAAAAGTAGTGAAGGGAGAAGAAGAAAAGAAGGTAGAAGAAGAAAACAAGGTAGAAGAAGAGAAGAAGGACGAAGGAAAGAAAGATGGAGAGAAGGAAGAGACAAAAAAATAAGATATAATAGGAACAGTTGAGCAAGAGCAGTAACTAGATCAGAGTGTGCAAGACACACAAATGCCACCCTCTAGCCCTCCTCATGTATCCATCACACCTGCAGAGATTGTAACTATTATTGATGTTCCTGACACTTCTGGTCAGAATATCAATCCATTAACTGTAGAAGATCTCAAAAGAATCCTTGACCAATCTACACAACAAGCAATATTATGTGTAGATCTAGTATTGGTCAGTATAGATGAATTGCAAAAACTAGTAGAAAGCACAGTTAGAGATAAGGTGAATCCACAAGAACCACCTTCCATCATCTCTATAGCTACTAGTGGTCAACTTTAGATGTCAACAATTATTTCAACAAGCATAGTTGATACTACAATACAAAAGTCAAGTGCAACTATAGAAAAACAAGCAGAACAAATAGAACAAATAGGATAGACTATTACATCTGATCCTACAACACAAACATAAGGTGCACTTCCTAAGATTACCATAATTGATCAAGATAGAAGATAGCAGGAGGAGGAAACAATGGAAACCCCAAAAGAGCAGGAGGCAATACAAACATTAATAAATTTTTCTACCTTGGAAACTCCTTCACACTAGCCATTGCAAATATCTGTACCAACATCTAGTACTACAAAGGTTGCAAGGGTTCTTCATTATGGAGACCTTGAATTAGATGAGGAGATAGTCATACCAAGTTATGACTCAAAAACTATAACCATTGATCAAATAAATGAGGTGCAGGAAGCACTGAATAGGAGAAAGAGACAAGAGATACTCAGGAAGGAGTATAAACAAAAGCAAACACTACATGAGATTAAGGACATCTTTATGGATGCCTTCAGTTTGCAATCACCAGATGAGTCAAAGCATATCACAGAGCAATTGACAGATATTATTGACTAGGTGACAAATGAAGATAGAGAGACAAATGCAAAACTTATGGAATGGTCTGAAAGAAAATTCTAGGGAAAAGTAAATGAGCAAATATCAAGTCAAATTGCCCTTTCCCAGGTTGAATTGGCAAAGCTAATTGACAAAGTGAAAAAGGTACTTGAGAATATATTCTCATTGTACAAAAAGTTGTGTGACTTTTCATACTTCACATAGGAGACAAGCCAAAAGATAATGAGCTTGGAAAAAAATTTAAATATTTCTAGCATGTAGCTACCTAAAGATCCAGCTCAAAGTGAGAAGCATTTTACCCAGATGCTTCACACTCAAAAGGAAATAGTTGTGTTAACAACAGAAGAAGCCAATATCAAGGAAAAATTAATATAGCTCCAGTCCTCCATTACCCCACATTTAGAAATACTCCATAAAGAGAAAGTCTATGCTGAAACTATTCTCAAGAAAGACCCTAATCTTTCTACATCAGATGGACTTATTCATCTTGCTACAGAGACTGCCATCCAACATAAGTCACTAGAAATTGCCTTAGACAATTGGGATGTAGCTCTCAGGATGATTATGGAGGTAAAAAACACATTTTTGGCTAAATATGGTCTTAACCCTTAAACATTCTTTGACATAAGTGTCAAAGAAGGGGGAGAAGAAAAGAGACACAATAGGGGGAGATACAGATATTATGAGATGAATTAATGGGGGAGAAAAGATAAAAGGAGGAGCATATACAGATAATGGCACAATCAACTCAAGGGGAGTTACAATATATATATATATATATATATATATATATATATATATATATATATATATATATATATATATATATATATATATATATATATATTTTGAGGTATATATTGTAAGTTAAAAATTTTGATCAAGTTTTCTTTAAACTCTGTATATACCAAACAGATTAGTAAATGTACTCATAAGGATAATTAAGTGTTTTTGTCACTCATGTCAAAGTGGGAGATTGTTAACTTCATAATGGTTTTTGACACTTGAGTGCCAATACGCTTAACTACTTTCTATATTGAAGCCGAGTACACCATGTATGCCAAGCCACAACAAATGCCGAGTCAGGAAAGACTTTAGGTGCCGAGTGATCTTCACGTGCCGAGTAGTTTTTCGATTTCGAATGAAGATTAGGTGCCGAGTGAAGAATAGATGCCAAGTGACTTTAAGTACTGAGCAGAATAAAGGTGCCGAGTGATATTCAAGTGCCGAGTCATAGATCATGTCGAATATTATAGAAATGAAACAAGTGTCGAGAAAGCTAGTTTTATTTAGATGTCAAGTTATCCAGGAAAGAACATGTGCCAAGCGTCAACAATGCTTCAGGAGTCGAGTAACTCAGAATATCAGCATAAGAGTTTGTAATTGCACAAACTATGATGCAAATAGTTTTTGTAGCCAACATAAGGTAAATCATGAAGGATTAAATGATAAGATCAAATCTTTTATCTTTCCTATGCAATCTACATGTAGCCAATAAGAAAAATGATGAAGGCATGCAACCAATGGAAGAAGTGCAAAATAATAAGTGAAAAATAGAGATTGAATATGGATCATAGATCCATACCTAACCCTAACTCCTCAAATGTCTTTATAAGGAAGACAAAATTTTATTGTAAAATATACGAGCAGATATACAAGGGTGTATGAGGAAATCTACTTTCAGAACAAGGGTTATTAGATCACAAAGGATCACGATCAGAGAAAGTAGAACAAGTACCTGCATTCATCAATCAAGGATTGTAATCTATCAAGTTCATTGTACCTAATACTTTCTAGCAATTGTATTAGAATGAAAATCCTATGGTGATAGGTTGGCTTAACAAGTATTTCGTAGATCCTTTAAATAGGTGATTAAATCCTTTAACAGGGTGACACTTCATGTAAAGTGTTTGCAAATCCTCTAACCAGGTCACTATTAATATAGTGTAAAGCCTTTAACAAGGCATGCCTTTAATAGGGTAGACCATCAGAAGTGGTTGAACAATATTGCTACAGTAATTTTTGTGGGTATCATCCCCACCCCAGTTTTACCTTCTTATTTTTGGAGGTTTTCTGGGTTACCGAATTCCAATGTTATCTGTTGTTGATGCATGTCTTAATTTCATGTTTACCTGATGTATTTACATGCATGCAATCTAAAGTGTGATACTTCTGATTCACCCCACCACCCCCCCCCCCCCCCCCCCCCTTTCATAAGTATTATTCCTATTTGAATATTCCAACAAGATTGAGATACCAAATTTGTTGGGTATTTATGGCATACATTGTGGAAGAAATTAAAGAAAGATTTGATGTTTAGATCATTAAATCAACCATAGACTAATGGATAGACAAAAGTTGTGAATTATAGTTTGGGAAATTTGTTGCGATGTTTGGTTGGTTGCAAGCCAAAAGGATGGGATACAATTTAACCATAGGCAAAATTTGGATATAATAATCTTGTAGATAGGAGTATTTGTAAATCACCATTTTAGATTTTATGTGGGAGTAGTCCCATAAATGCTTTTGAATTGAGGCAGTTGGATAAAGGAGAGATAAGTACTATTGAAGTAAAAGAGTTTGTTGAACATTTGAAGAACATCCATGAGGAGGTTAGAAAGCACATTCTAAGGATGAATATATAGTACAAGGATAAGGTAGGTGTGAAAAGGAGGTATAAGGAATTTGAGATTGGAGATGAAGTCATGGTTCATTTGTGAAAGGAGTGTTTTCTAGTGGGTACATATAATAAGCTGAAAATGAAGAAGTTTGGACCATGCAAGATAGTGAAAAGGAATGATTTTTAGAAATTCCTATGAAGTGGAGTTTCCTATTGAATTGATTATTTCACTAGTATTTAACATTTTAGACTTGATAGAGTATTATGAGTGAGGTTGTGGAGATGAAGTTACAAAAATACAATGGAGTATTGCAATAGGTAGTTCAAGAACAAAAGAGATTGAGGAGATACTAAAAAGTCATGTTGGAAAAAGTATAAGGAAAAAAATTATGAAGAATACTTGGTAAAATGGAAAGGGAAGCTTATAGAAGATTCACCATGGCTAGCAAAGGAGGAGGTTAGGTGTCTTGATTTTCCTCTTAATACTTGAGTTGTGACAGGGTCACTTCTCAAATTACCCCATGTGACTGATGCAAGAGCATCCTGAGTGTAGGAGCAATCTTGCATCAACAAAAAATATTTCATTTTAGTTATTTCAATAAGGGTTGTCTTAATGCAAAGTTGTTGTCTATGGAGGATTTTTACTTAGTAAGTCAGTCATACAAGCTTAGAATGTCCTAATTTTAGAGGTGGATATTCATCATATATATATCATCCTACTAGTTGAGGCTCAGTGCCATATCATGTATATTCATAAATTTACTACAGATTTTTAGTTTCCAATTTTGGTATATAAAATTTAGGCTCACCTTTTGAGGCCTAAAAGTGCCTAGATGTGGCTTGAAGAGTCAAGTGATGGGCACTTGCATGAATTTAAGTCTGTAGATCAGGAGTTGAAATTTTTGAAAAGTGGTTATAATAGCCAATCCAAGCAATAGTTTGAGAGTTATGGCCTTCCAAAGTTGGGCCAACTAAAAATTCCAAAATAAATGTCAAAGATGTATTTGGTCAACTTTATATGTATTGTTAGGGTCTGTCAACCCTAGGTGTTAGGTTTGAGTGTCTAGAAACCTTTCCAAGTGGCATAAAATTGCTTATTTAAGAAATGCCGAAACATTGTGTAAGACGGTTATGGATGATAGTTCATAGCTTTGTATTGTAGATTACAGTAATGAAGGCACCCATGTGGGTTAGTATATTGTAATTATGAATCTTGTAGTTTTGTAGTTGTGGTGATAATAAGAAGCACATATTTTTTCCAAAAATGATTGTTGTTTCTTTGTTCTATTATGTGTTTATGGCATTAAAGGAAGCACCCTTTATCAAATTTAAAGTTTTGTAGGGTCATAATCATGTTTATGGATATATATTTATGATGTATCTATGTTTGTGAAAGGGAATATGAAGGTTTGAGTGAGTTACAAAATTTTTATAGAAAATTGGTTGCAAGCCAGTCTATAGGGAACATAGTACTAGTAACTGAGTTGTATTTATTTGACGAGGTTGAAGCTTGAACAATAGGTTTGGATTTTAGTTGAAGAAATTTTTTGGTGATGTGTTTGAGGTGAACATAATAATGTAGGACCCACTCCTTACACTTTTTCATGTAGCATGGTGCTAAGTCTTCCATTTACCTTGTATTGTGTAAGAGTACAATTTTCACTATGTTGGCCTATATTTTTAAGTTGTTTACATCCTAAAAATGTGTGTGAAAGTCTAGTTTTCATTCTATGCAATTAGGATTTGCAATTTTCATGTGCATATTATTCCCCTATAAAAATTCTATCTTCATAATCTTTATGCATGTTTTCTTTTGAAACCCTCCTTATTTTAAAATGTGTTTTTGACATAGGGAGGACGATGGATAACTAGGGCCAAAGGCACACCCAGCTACCAAACTCACCTACAAGACGAAACACAAAAGAAACACAACACAAAGAATAGAAACCAAAAGAGATAGAAGAGAAAAATACTTTATTGATTCATCAAATCATCAACATACATCCCCAGCTATAAGGCCTTCTATATTATGACCAACATTATAATTTAGATTTCAATGATGATCTTAGCATTCAAACTCCTACTAACTCTTCCTTATGAAACCACCTTCCTGATCCTCCCTAAGACTCTACCCAAAACCCCTTTAAATACTTGCATGGCCACAAGTCGGCTTGCTAAAAAGTATTAACTAAATAAACCCTTACATTAAATGCATAACCTAGTGACAAGTTGGCTCTAAAAAAATATTAAATGAAAATACAAAATTAAATACATTTAAGATCAACTCAAATTGTAACCAAACACAGATAGCTCAGTCAAAGAAGGAGTAGAAAAAAAATTCTCACTCAATAATGCTCGACACATACATATGCTTAGTACCAACAATAACTCAGTGGCAAGTAAGAACTTGGCACCAACAGGCACTCAACACCAATAGTGTTAGAAATAGATAATACTGGGGGGGGGGGGGTGTGGGTGAATGAATATTCTACAAACTTTTTCCCACAATTGAATATTATTATTTACTTTATAACTTGCATATGAAAGTAAACCAACAATGTTGAATAGTAAATATAACCATGCACATAGATAACTCCAAGTACCATTTTTTCTTAACTAGGGAAACTTTGGCAAGGGGAAAACCCTAGTGGGGATGATACCCACTAGATGATTCACTAAACAATAGGACCCTATTAAGAATATTGACCTTGTTAGGAGTCTATGAAGTATATATAGTGTCCCAAGTCCCTATTAAAAGACTAGACCTTATTAGAAGTCTCAACCCTATTAGGAGTTGCATCAACCCTATTAAGAGTTGGTACAACAAATACAATGTATGCAAGAAGAGCCCACTACCCTAAAATGCAATTATACAATTTAGTTCTTCACAAGAATAGATATACATACAATACATGTTGTCTATTGTACTTTGCACTTTTTTTGATCATACATCAAAGTTCACATCACATAAGGCTCACAAATCTTTCAAGCTCTCTACACAAAAGTTCACATCACATAACACTTTCTCATCTATCATAGATATAACACTTATCTTCGCAAGATAAGATCTTTACTTATAGCTTACATATTTAAAAAACTCTGCTAAGTTGGCCATCATGTTTTCACATGCACGAAATCATATAAAATAATATTCACATAGTTGGCTCATCATAGCTTAGTAATTATTTCATAATCAAAATAATTCCTAAGGTAATACAATCTAATTCTCCTCTATTCTTTGTTTTGTACTGATAAATGCTCACACTAGTATTTTAATCATAACTCTCATCATTCTATCTAAAAAAATGTATATACTAGCACACATCATCATGATACTGTCATGAAGGTTCCCTTAATTTCACATAAGCTAGCTCTCAATGAGTCATCCATACACTTAACATCTATTCTTTGTGCTGATGTAAATTGTCTAACACTTAGAGAATTTTATAACTCTAAATGCATAAATGAAATGTTGAACATATGTTTCTATAAATTAAAACCATCAAGACATCTATCTGACCATATTGCCAATAATCTACCCTTTTGGCATTGATGGAAACATTTGAGAAAATTGGCTAAGTCACGAAATGATGTCATACATAAGAAAAAAAAAATTTAACTACAAAATTACCTTCAAAATATAACCATTTTATTCATGTTTTGATGGATCATTACATTCCTTATCACTCCTTTACATTGATACATAAATACACTCCTTCTTTGCATATAGTCCTTCTTAGTACTTATAAACATACAATTTTGCTTACATATTACTCTCCTCCTTTGGCATCACTGGAAAAGGTGCCAAAATCTATATACAAAAATTTGGGTGTTCTACTATTGATCAACCCATTAATCTAGAAAAATAATGTGCATAAACAACCTTTAGTCTTTCTATCTCTTTCTTCTTGTTGTCCTTTATTGTCTTTGAGATACTAATTAGTGTGTAAAGTGCATATCATGCTATTTCAACTACACTCAAGTCAGTATAGGAAAACTTCTCATAGGAAGCCTTGGCTACAAGACATTCCTCAAGTTGCCTCTACAAAATGTTGATTTTAGATAACAAAATTTCTTTGAGAATAGAGAATCTCCTCTCTAATTGTACCACGTATCTTCTCCACTTCTGCTCCATAGTCTTCAATATTGGATTATGGGAGTTGTAACTTGACAATGAGTGTTTCAAGTTCACTTAACTTACTTTTTATTTGAATCTCAAACTTTGTAAGGTACTTGTATAACTACCCACATTGTCTATACAATCTTTTCCCTTCATCAATATTTTTTCTCAATCCCTTGATTTTTCCATCAAGTGCTTTCATATCATTGTGCACATTGGTGCACACTATGTTGAATAGTGTTGCATCATGTGTTACTTGAGCTTTTTTAGAAGCTACTTCTACTAAAGTTGTTGAATTCCTTATCAAATGTTTTCACAAACTCCATGGCCTTCAACTACAAGTATGGTATTTCTATAGTTTTAGTAATTGTCTTCTTCATTCTTTGCAAGACTTTAGTTAATATCTTCTCTAAAGACTTTACCAATTTATTCTTCTCAAACAACTTACTTAATGTGCTCATCATGTCTTTTTGATCTTCATCATCTGATATCACTATTGCTATTATTGATGGACTAGCTATTGATGTTTCATTAGATATAGTTGTTGGAGCTACATAAGGTGTGTCAACCTCATGATGGAACACTACTTTTCATATTTCTAACTCTACATATTTCAAATTGGGCAAGAATGTTGATCCCTACATCTCAATCTTTTATTTCTAGTTGAGTTCAAAATCTATATTTCACTTCTTCCTTCTCTCTTCCTCTATCTTCTTTCTTTCCTCTTCCTCTTTCCTTTTCTTTTCCTCCTCTATCTTCTTCTTCTTTTCTTCTTCTTTGTCATCAGAGCTAGAGTAAGCAATAATATTGCCAACAATGGATTGGCCAAATACTACAAAAGGATTCTTCTTTGTATCCATAGTTATCTGTACTATCCACTTGCTTGGATTCATTACCCATAACAATGTTAGGTCATGAGGATGCTTGTTGTGTTTCCTCTACTTCTTCCTCATCCCTAGAAGGTGTATATACTTGTACATATACTAGACTCTCAGGTTTGGACTACGCACTCACCTTAGATACTATAGTCATATAATTTATAATTGCCTCCTCTATTTCTTTCCTAACACCCTCATAATTGACTCTCATTAGAAGAATTTCTCTTCTTTTTTTCCTCAGCAAGGGCTCAATACCCTTCAAAATTCTATATGATTCCTCCTTAGAATCAACACCACATAGTTTATTTATCATTGTGATCCTCATATTCATATCTTCATCTAATATTCTCCGTTTCCTATTTACAAGCCTTTTATATAGATCCTTTGATATCTTGTTATGAATATTCTCAAACCTTTTGCTCTTCAAAATCATGTTCCTTATAATGTCATTTTCTAGCTGCCTTCTATCCATATTACTATACAAATCATAATATTTATTCAACTGTACAAAATTGTCATCATTAATAATTTGCATGTTAAGTTTTTCTACCTTTGGCTTCCATGTTTTCATTCAAACTATTGTTCTTCCTTCTTGCACATTCTAGACTATTGTTCTATCTTATTTTTCATCCCTTGATTCCTTAGAATCACTAATTTGTGCAATTGTTCTTCTCTTTCCAAGTTTGTTGGTAGTCTACTTGACCCTTTTCTTGGTTTTTAGTAAAGTTTCATGCTTCACCTTCACCAATCTCTCCAATTTCCTTTATACAACAGATGATTCAACTTTTGATTTTCTTCTAGGTTAATCACTCCATGTTTTGATTGGTTGTACTGGTGTGACTATTGCATATGGTGCAATTGGTGTTTTTACACATGGTTGTGCTATTGTCATACCCTCTAAATGTCTTTCAAATACAATAGGAGTTACTGCCAACACTTTAGTCTACCCACTGGCCTTCATCTCTAGCGCAATATCTTTTATTTTACTAAACTCTTTCTTATTCATGCTTGATTCCTTATGGATGGAATCTATCTCTTTTTCTACCTTTTTCTTGCTTTATTTGTTGTATAGTTTAGACTGAACTATTCTCATCTTTTCTTCATAAGTACCCCATCTAGGGCACTTTGTTTCCTTCTCCAATTCAAGAATAATTTATACATACCCTTCTATGAGCTCTACACTCATCTCATATCCCATAGGCTCTATAATTTTGACTCTGGGAATTACTGCTTCCATGCAGGTGTTGTTAGTTTCCACCATGAAGCATATTTCTTGCTTATATTTTTCAACCATAGAGCGAGGTATTCTATACCTTTCTTTCATCTTAGACTAGAAAATATTTATATTCTATTAATGTCATTATATTTTATGTTTTTAGGCTTAGATTTATACATTGAGTCACCAATTTATCAATCTAAACTTATCAATCTAGGAAACTTCCTTGTAGAATAAAAGAATAAGTGAGTCAATAAGGACTCAAATCTAAAAAATGTATTCTTTGTCTTCTTAATCTTTGCAATGTTATCCAACAATTGAAATTTTATTATCTCATACAAATTAACTTTTCTTCCTTGCATAGCCATTACTTAAGGTGCATGCAAAAATCTAGTCGGTACAAAGTTAACCCTTGATCCATGGTTCAACTTGTACCCTAATATTTTGGTTAAAAATTTTACTCCTTTATGTTGAATGGAGTCTATCCTCATATTTATTCCATCAAACCTTGTGTTCAAGTTCATCTCAACCATCTTCCCAACATTCTTCTCATTAATAGGATTGTAGCCTTGATTACTCAATCCTGTGAGCTTGTGAATCATGTCATTTTCAATAACAATCTTCTCATCTCCTAACCAAAACATACCATCATGTACCCTACTCAAAATGATTCAGGTCCAATCATGACTATCAAACTTTATATAAAATATATACTTCAGAAGATTAAAATTCTCTGATTGCACATACTCAAACTTCAAGGATAAGTCATTATTACACATCTTTCCCAAATCCTTATGATTCTCTTCATCACCTATGCTCTCAATCTTATAATATATGTAGCTTCTGATGTCCTCGACATGTAACACATTTTACAAAACTTGCAAAAATTCACCCAATAGATCATCCAATAGATAAATAAATAGATGTTTCTTAAACTCATAATGTGGTCCTTCACTTACATCATACACATTCCGACTTTCCATTCGAACTATAACTACAAATAATGAAACATTGGATTCAAGCTTTGCAAAATACCTTAAAATCATGATTTAGGGCTTCTATAACTTTTTGCTTCTCAAACTTCACTTCACACTTCAATTCATTATCAAAATTATCTTCAATTTGCTCAAAGCACTTCACATGAACAAATGGTACACACAATCATTCTTGGAATCCTAAAATTATTTCAAATCACATTGCAGATTAAATATGTATCTACCATAGACTAAAATACTATCTCTATTTACTAGTAAGCTTGATTTCTCAATTCCTACTCACTACGATCATATGAAGACATGTTCACTTGACCATATCCTTCTCTCTATGTCCTTAACCTCCTATTAATTATGCAACTTCCAACTCTCTCTCTCTCTCTCTCTCTCTCTCTCTAATTAGTTTTAACTAATTGATGCTCTACCACTACTAGAGCTACTTAATCTATGACATCAAGTTACCTTCAAATGCATCAAAGAACTATTCTTCCAAGACTTTATAAGAGCTTTCTTTATCTTTAGCAATCACAAATTCTTCCTTGAATTCATCAACATGTTCCTTAATTGCATCTTTTTTATTATTGTTACTATCATTATCATTCCTTCTATAATTTTTGTTGTTGTTCCTTCTATTATTCTGATTTCTATTGAAGTTCTTGTTGTCACAGAGGTTTGCACCATTGTCCAAAGTCTTACCTAAGGACAACCTTGTGAAACACGGAAACAACCTCCAAGTTGTGGGACTTGACCTGTGAGGTTGAATCTTTGAAGAAGGCCAGCTTCCTCTGACTATCAGGGTGCACCTAACTACTCTTAGAGAGGAAAAGGGAGAAGGAATGCATGAAAAGAAAATCTACCTATTCTAGTCTAAGGGGGTGATGCACCAACATAGAGTGTTCAAACCAATCTCTATCCATAGATGCACTATTGAACCATCATGACACCAAAAGATATACACATTCAGACTTGTTTTAATGTAACAACCACATGCAGATCAAAAAACCTAGATGAATGACACAAGGAAAGAGAAGATTCAGTTGTATTATCATTCACAGGCCAGAAGAGATATAGTCATGCAGATTGTAGATATCCAAAAAACACCAACAAGAGGCAAATAGTTCTTGCACTTTCACATTAATGGATAAAGGAGATAAGGCAGAATGTCATATAGTTCAGAGGTAAAGGGAATTTCACACTGAAGATTTGTAGAGCAATATCAAAGAAATTAGAGAAGTTTTGACCTTAACAAAATTTGCAAAATTTTTCTTTATAGCTCAGTGATAACTGAGATGTCCTCTAACTATAATTAATCTACAACCACTACATTGAAGTCCTACAGAGAACAATCATGGAGAAGATCTGATCTAGGTACAGATCCAGATGAAATGATATCCGATCATGTTGGAACCAGGCCCTAAGAAGATAGAAACAGTGCCATTAAATAGTTCTGACTAGGTAGAGAGATAGGATTAGAAGTGGTGGAGTATTTTCTCATGTTCAACATTCATTCGAGGGTGGTTAGTAATCATCACATGGATTAGATTGTGCAAAAAACCTCAATTTCCCCTATTTTTGGCTTATGAATCAGTAAGGTCGAATAGTCAACTAGACACTATGATGAGAATGGGCCACATGGACCAACAATATTTTATCTTTTTACCACCTTGTAGGGTCTTCCCAAGTTGACCATCCTTTTTAAACTAACTGTACCACCCCAAAACCCCCAAAACCTTGATCATGGTGGTTACATTAACTGTTAGCACTGTTAATACCCTAGCCAGGTTGCTGAGACATGTGCCCTTCAGGTGCTTCCCCACAATTTTTATTCTCCTCACATCTTGATATAGCGGGAAATCCTTGGTCATTGATCTCCATGAGATCAATGATTAAGAAGTTCCTCTATTTTGTGACTGCTCATATGTTGGGCCCATGACACTTGACGTACACCTGGCATCCAACTAACAACCACCCTAGCAACACCTTGGTGATCCACACAAGAAAAGGTCCTACAAAGACATGTGGCAGTGAGGTGCTTTCCCATAATATTTAAAATCCTTGCATCTTGATCAAGCATGAAAGAGCCAATCCTTGATCCTTGTAGATCTGACGGTGCTCAAAATATGTGCCTCTAATCCTATGCAACTATCTACCATGCCATCATTTGGACACACATTTTTTAGGCACTTCCTCATAAAGTTTAACTTCCTCGTACCTTCATAATGCAGGAAAGTGCAAATTGTCAATCTCCATGAGATCAACGGTCACGAAAGATCATCATTATATTGTGCATGCCTATTGAAATTCTTGGGCCCCACAAAATGCTTAGCTGCTGAATTGGCTTGACCTAGCCCCATCTGGCATCACCCTGCGGCCTTATGAAACAAGGCTAGCCCCACAAGGACATGTGGAAACAAGGAACTTGCCCACATTACTTAATCTCCTCATAGCTTTATATTGTGGGAAAGTGCCAACCCTTGATTTAATTTGAATCTACGGTGGTCAAGGGTCTGCATAAATGCATATCTGGTCAGCTAGATGGGCCAATGAGATGCCCTCATTGCATTGTGACTCACTTGATGATCTACCATGGAGGACAAGCCATCAATACCTCCTGAGAAAGTGGGCCTGTGACATCACACCATGCCATGTGTCATAAGGGTGCATACCCACAATGTTTAAAGATCGTGTATTTGGAAAATGCGAGAAAGTGTCCACCGTGGATTTGGGTAAGATCTGATGGCATGCAAAGTTGTAGGCCGACGAAACAAAACATAATGTTTTATCATTTTAATTTTTTAATATTTCCATGGCATTTAAACAATATTAAATTTGGAAATTAGTCATTAGGCGGGCTAAACTTTTGAATTCAAACTTGGTGGGAGGGAAAAATGAGATAACATTCTGGTGACTCAGAGGGGATTGGAGCCTGCTATGCATAAAACCAGTGACCTAAAACATCCATTGGGCTACAGGGTCATGAAAGATGTGGGCCAATGCACTATAAAACCTTAACCCTACCTTTGCAGTAGAAAAACACTAAAAATCTGGAAAACCTACCCTCTGCAACTAAAACCAGAACTTGAAAACCATCTGCAAAATACATGTGCTCGCACACTTCTTGGAAACTAGGAACTACAAGAAACAAAACTAAGTTACATATGTATACAAAAATTCAAACCATTTCAGAAACATGGTTTGAGATAGATCCCATTGACTAGGATAGGCAAGATTTCACCACCAGCCCTGCTTAATTGAAAAGCATTGGCCTACTTGCAACTGACAATCAGATAGGGATCACTCCATAGTGCATCAAATTTTGAGTGCCTCCCTAGTTTTTCCCTATCTAGATCCCACTTCAAGACTAAATCACCCTCCCTAAAGGTTCTGACCCTAGCCTTCTTATGAAAGCTCATTTTCACCTATTGTTGATGTGTCTCCAAGGTCTGCATGGCCTAATTTCTTCTTTCTTCCAACTCCATCAATTCGGCCATTCTCACTATCATGGCATCATTTTCAATTAGCTCTAGTTGATGAGCTAGCTCTAGGGATGGGAATTCTAATGAAATTGGAAGCATTTCCTTTCTACCATATACTAACATGAATGGTGAATTCCCTAACGACCTCTTAGGTGTTATTTTGTCAGCCCACAGAGTTGTTCTCAATTTTTTATGCCAAAACCTATGGCTATCTTTTATTGTCCTCTTTATGATCCTAATTATATTCTTGTTGGATGACTCAGCCAAGCCATTACCTTGAGGTTAGTAGTTTGAAGACGTGCTCAAATAGATATTATGGTCAACTGCCCATGCACAAATCAAAGCTCCTACAAAAGACTTTGCATTATCTAAAATAATGGTTGAAGGAGCACCAAACCTGGTCACAATTCCATCAAGGAACTCAACAACTAAAGATTTTGTGGCATCCTTTAATGCAACTGCCTCTATCCATTTGGTGAAGTAATCTATAGCAGTTAAGATCCACTTGTGACCAGAACTAGAAGGAGGATTGATAGGGCCTATGAAATCCAATCCCCATTGAGAAAAAGGCTGGTTCACCTAAATGGGATGAAGAGGAAAAGATGCAAGCTTTGTTTTTTATAGAGAAGAAGGCACATTTCTCACATTTCCTCACATACCTATGACAATCATGAAATAGGGATGGCCAATAATAATCAGCTCTCATGATCTTCATTGTAGTTATTCTAGCTAAGAAGTGACCACCATCAGGACCATCATGAAGCTCTTTGATCATTCTTCCAACTTGGTCTATGTCAATGCATCTTAATAGGGCTCCATTGAAATCTTTCCTAAAAAGGACACTGTCAACTATGACATAAGGAATTGACTGCAATCTATACTGTCTCCTTTTAGCTTTATCTAACCCTTAAGGATATCCATTTCCTAATAAGAAATTCTTCATATCATCCATCCAATATTTTGGGTTATCATTTCTTGCTCCTTGTTGCTTTGTTAGTATCATAACAACTTCCTCATCTCATTTCTAAGATGATAACATCTGTTTACACAATCCTTTCCCTCTTACCAGCTTGGTAATCTGGATGTCAACATCATATTCCATCACTTTTTTAATCCAACCAGCCCTTTTCTCACTAATATCTTTGCTCAAAAGGAAATCCTTCACACTGGTATGAGGTACTAAAAAATGAATCTTAGTGTGAGATAGGAGGTTTCTAAATTTTTTCAAAGCTCAGTTGACTGCAAGGGCTTGCTTCTCTACAAATTTGTACTTGTCTTCATACTCCTTAAGCCCTTCACTAAAGAAGGCTATGGGCTGCTCCTCATTCTTATCATTTTTTTAAGTCAAGACAATAGAAATACTTGACTCACCACCTAGAGTATAAAGAATGAAATCCTTTTCAAAGTCTAGATTAGTTAGAGTAGTGGCTAAGGCTATGGCTACCTTGATCTCTTCAAAAATTTCTCTCCCTTCCTTGGTCCATGTAAAGACCATACCTTTCTTGAGCATAGTTGTAAGGGGTTTCACCATGGTAGCAAGATTGGGGATAAATCTTCTAACAAAATTTATCCTACCAAGGAAACTTTGCAACCCTTTCTTGTTTTTAGGAAGAGGAAGAGAAAGTATTGCTTTTTTTCTCTCTAGATCAATGGTTAAGCCATCTTTAGATACAATGTGTCCTAATAATTTTAGTTGATTGGTAGCAAAGACACTTTCTTGGGTTAAGAGATACCCCAAACTCTCTACACCTTAAGAATATCTACATGAGATGATCAAAATGATCTTCTACATTCTTTGAATACACTGTGATATCATCAAGGTAAACTAATACAAACTTTTCAATCATTTTTTTGAAGGTCATATCCATTGCCTTCTAAAATGTAGCACCTGCATTAGGTAACCCAAATGACATCTTACAATAAGCATAGGTACCCCACTTGGTAGTGAATGAAGTCTTGTATCTATCAGACTCCTTGACTAGTACTTGATAATAACCAGAGAACCCATCAAGAAATGAAAACCTCTCTAAACTATTGACCTTAGACAAAATCTACTCCATGGAAGGAAGAGGATGGTGATCTTTAAGGGAAGCTTGGTTAAGGTCCCTAAAGTCCACACACAATCTAATTTCTCCATTCTTTTTTCTAACAGGGACGAGATTTTCTACTCGTGATGAGTGCTTGATAGGGAAAATTATGTTGGCCTCAATCAATTTGGATAGTTCCTTTCTCATTAAGGGTTCAATTTTAGGATTCACTGGCCTCTATTTTTGTCTTACTAGTTTGACATCATCAATTAAATCTATGGTATGCTAAAACAATCTTGGTTTAAAACCCTTTAAATCATCATATGTCCAAGTAAATATATCATCAAACTCTTGATATAAATGAATAAAAATTTCTTGTTAAATTTTAGAACATACCTTCCCCAAGTTTAAGGATCTTCCATCAGCAATCATGACTGGGGTGTGATCATCTTGGTCAGTAGCTAAGTTCATGACTCTACCTCTTGCTTGGTTATCAGTGTTAAAAACACTCTCTAAAGTAATGAGACCTTTAGGAAATTTGTTGGAGCTGAGATTAATGATTTGATCCCCATACTGATCCTGTAGTCTTGACTGATTTCTCTCTGAAAACTCTACTTCATTCTACAAGAAGCTCACAATTTGTTCATCAGATTCAAACACTTGCCAATGGATGTTATTTTCAGGGATGGTAAGCCTTACTACCACTCTAATTTGTTTCTTCTTCTCCTCCCCAAGATTCCTTGGCACATCATGAGATGCAACTATTTTTGGAAAGTCTATCAGCATGTTTATTTTCTTTTCTAGGGATGCTATGAATATTAAATGCATTGAAACCTTCAAGCAGATCCCATACCTTATTTTTATAAGACTTGAGCAAACCGTTCTTGGTGATATTCTGATTTCTCACTTGATTAATCACCAACTCACTATCTCCATACAAACTTAAGATTTGAATTCCTCTTTTTTGAGAAAGTAGGAGACCCTAAATCAAGAATCATATTTAGCTACATTTTTAGTGCAACTGAATTGGAGCCTGAAAGAGTAGTATCTTACTTGTGCAGGAGAAAGCAACATCACGCCAGCCCCTGATCCATTTTTATTTCTTGAGCCATCAAAGTAAATACTCCATATCCCACTCATATCTTCTTTAGTCCCCAAAGGATTGGGAACTAGAGCATCCTTTTCTAATATACAATAGGTACTAAGGCTTGTCTCAAGGGTTTCTAACATAGAATCAAACTAGTTTGCATCAACCCATTCATGTAAGAGAAAATTAGGTATCTCTACTAGGGAAGTAGTAGGCTCATTCACTATGTCATTCTCATCTACTTCTAGGATAGTGAAATTCACGCTGATGAGGTTAGGGGTGTAGGGCTCGGTATGATGGAGGGCTAGAGGCTCTACTCTGATTAAAGCTTTGGCCCGATATCTTGTTCTAAAAAATATATATGACCAATCAGAAGATATGTAACCACCTATTTGGGTAGTGAAGTCTCTTGACAAGAAAATAGAAAATTGTGGCTTGAGTTCAACAACTGATATATCTTGAGTTACAATACAACCAGGGCATGCATGTAGGGCCATCTCTACATTCCTAAGGATCCCTATAGACTTGACAGTACTACCATCTAAGTATAATACATCCTTAACAATGGCCTCATATTTCATTTTGAAAGCATCAACAATACACCTAGGCATCACTGAACTACTAGCCCCTGAATCAATCATGCAATTGTGGACTAGTTTATCCTGTATAAATAAAGAAACATAGAATAGAGGAGGTATAACCTTTTTACTTGTTTCTACCCTATCTGATGGTTGCACTAGGCTTTTGGTACTTTCCATGTTGGGTGGCTGATCCTTAGGTTTAATTCTTTCTAATTCTTGCTCGAGCAACCTCTTTTGCATGGGTATAGTAGCAATAGAATTCCATAGGGAAATATTCACATTTGTCTTCTTCATTTGTTCCACCACATGAATGGAGCAAAGGGAACTTTGGTAGAAGCCTTGGTAGCTGTCCTTGTAGGAGGTTGAGATGGAACAACCAGAGGATCAGTCACATCCTTTCTCACATTACTTTGCCTTTGCTACTAAAAAAAAATTGATTGATCATCTACTACTGATTGAACATGAGGTGTTGCATTTGAAGTTGAGGCCTGATTAGGAGGAGGAAGGGAAACATCTTCAATAGCTCTTCTTTTTCTCCTAGTATTGTGAGCAATGGAATCCTAGTTTACATTACAATGTTCCTCCACATGATGATTCATAGAGGAGCAATCACCTTGTCCCTGCATATATGAGGCCTTCTTAACTTGGTCCTCCTTGTATGATTTTCCTACTACAGGCTCTTGGATGGTCAAAGCCAAATAAGATTCAGCCTTCTGACACATGCAATGAGCATAGGAGTAGTTACAAGAAGGAAAAAAATCCTGATCTTGTTATGGGACTATGGCCCTACTTTGGTTCACATTGGAGGTTGAAGCATGACTACTCTGCCTATTCTGATCAAAAGAATGGTTCCCATAATTTTGATTTGGGGGCCTACCACTATTTATAGTTTGATGTTGCAATTGATGAGCCTTACTACCTTGAGCTTGCTTTCTTTCTAAAGTCACCACCTTATTGCTCATTTTCTGCATCACAGAGAAGCTATCCTCCAACTTCTTTTCTTGGCCTTGCAATCTCTTATCTATGTTTAGCATCATAGATTGCATCATCTCTTTGATTTCATCTATCCCATTTGAAGATGTAGAAGCTTTAGGGGCTGGGGTAAGTGATTGTGATGTGGAAGTTATGGGAAGAGGAGCCATTGCTGGTTGATGGTTTGGGCATCAGGGAAAAAGGGCATAGGAGGCCTTGGAGCTAACTTCCCTCCTTGTATCAATATGTTTTCTACCCTTATTGCTATGTAATAAGCATTAGGTAAAGTATCCCCTCCCATTGTTTGGATTGTAGTAGAAATGTCACTATTGAAAGCTCTGAGGTAATGCAAGAAGTCATTACCAGGGGTAGGTTTTACTAAAGCGGGTATTATATCCCATGTCTTTTGAAATCTATAGTTGAAATTAGTCATACATTCATGGGGGGCTCTTTTTATAGTAGTCAACTATTCTAAAAGAGATGAATGGTCACTTTTGTCCTCAAAGTGTTTACATAGTCCTTCTCCTACTCCATCCTAATCTATTATAGAACCATGAGAAAAACCTCTATACCATTGCAGTGCTTTTCCTTTCAAGGATGAGGCTAGAAACCTAACTGCAACATCATCTGCTATAATACCATGGATATTACAGACATTTGCAACCTCTTGAATGTGTTTTGAGGGAGAGATAAAAGTTTCACCAGTAAATTCTGGTATACCTTTAAGTGCAACTATTGGTATGTCATGTCTTTGGGCCAATAAAAGAGGATCACCACCATTAAAGGTGGAAAAAGTATGAGCTCTAGGAAACACCATATAGACAAGTGATTTATTGATATATGCTGATGGTAATCTAGGCTGAGATCTAATAGTAGGAGGAGTAGAGATGGATCTTGCAGGTGTATTTGTTACTATTGCACTCCTAACTGGCGATAAAAATACTCTAGTCCGCCTTCTTCTAGGATTTGATAATGAAAGTTCTTGGTACTAAAAATTACCTCTAGAAGATGCTCTTGTTTCAACTTTGGGCATGAATTCTTGCAACTTTGGTTTGGAACTAGATATCTTTGAAACTAAGAGTCACCAAGTACTTGAAGAATGAACCTCTTGAAGGCTTGAACATCGAAGCCAGTACTATCTCCTTGGCATTAATCTTGAAAATTTTCTTCTTGACACTAGTAGACTTGAAATCTTCTTATATATCTCCCATCGGGTTTCCCAAAAACTATTGGTATGATCGGTGGAGGTTTTGAAATTGATTTTAATCTTTGACTTCTTTGTCCCACCGGGTGCACAAAAAACTATTGTCACAGAGGTTTGCACCCTTGTCCAAAGTCTTACCTAAGGACAACCTTGTGAAACATGGAAATAATTTCCAAGCTATGGGACTTGAACTATGAGGTTGAATCTCTGGAGAAGGCTAGCTTCCTCTTACTATCAGGGTGCACCTAACTACTCTTGGAGAGGAAAAGGGAGATGCAATGCATGAAAAGAAAATCTACCTATTCTAGTCTAAGGGGGTGATGCACCAAAATAGAGTGTTCAAACTAATCTCTATCCATACATGCACTATTGAACCATCATGACACCAAAAGATATACAAATTCAGACTTGTTTTAATCTAACAACCACATGCAAATCAAAAAACCCAAATGAATGACACAAGGAAAGAGAAGATTCACTTATATTATCATTCATAGGCTAGAAGAGATATAGTCATGCAGATTACAGATATCCACAAAAAACTAATGAGAGGCAAATAGTTCTTGCACTTTCACATTAATGGCTGAAGGAGATAAGGCAGAATGTCATACAGTTCAGAGGCAAAGGGAATTTTACAATGAATATTTTCAGAGCAATATTAGAGAAATTAGAGAAGGTTTGACCTTAATGAAATTTGAAATTTTTTCCTTTATAGCTCAGGCATAACTAAGATTTCCTCTAACTATAATTACTCTACAACAACTACATTGAAGTCCTATAGAGAACAATCATGGAGAAGATCTGATCTGGGTATAGATCCAGATGCAATGATATTTGATCTTGTTCGAATCGAGCATTGAGAAGATAGAAATGAAATCATTAAAATTTTTGACCATGAAAATAGATAGGATTAGAAGTGGTGGAGTACTTTCCCATGTTCAGCATTCATTTGAGGGTGGTTAGAAATCATCACATGGATCAGATTGTGCAAAAAACCTTGATTTCCCCTATTTTTGGCTTGTTAATCAGCAAAGTCAAACAGTCAACTGGACACTATGACAAGAATGGGCCACGTGGACCAATGGTATTTTATCTTTTCACCACTTCATAGAGTCTTCCCAAGTTTACCATCATTTTTAGACTAATTGTGCCACCCCAAAACCCCCAAAACCCTGACGGTGGTGGTTACATTAACTGTTAGCATTGTTGATACCCTAGCTAGGTCACTGAGAAACATGCCCTTCAGGTGCTTCCCTTCAATTTTTATTCTCCTTGCATCTTGATATAGTGGGAAAACCCTGGTCGTTGATCTCCATGAGATTAAAGATCAAGAAGATCCTCTATTTTGTGCCTGCTCATATGCCGAGCCCATGACACCTGACGTACACCTAGCATCCAACTATGCAACCACCTTGGCAACACCTTGGTGACCCACACTAGAAAAGGTTCCACAGAGACATGTAGTAGCAAGGTGCTTTCCCATAATATTTAAAATCCTTGCATCTTCATCAAGCGGGAAAGTGCCAGCCCTTGATCCTCACAGATTTGATGGTGCTTAGACTCTATGCCTTTGATCCTATGCAACTATCTACCGTGACATCATCTGGACATGCATCATTTAGGTGCTTCCACACAAAGTTTAACTTCCTTGTACCTTCATAATACAGGAAAGCACCGATCGTCGATCTCCACGAGATAAACGATCGCAAAAGATGCTCATTATATTGTGCATGCCTGCTAAAATTCTTGGGCCCCACAAAATGCTTAGCAGCTGACCTGGCCTGACTTGGCCACATTTGGAATCACCCTGTGGCCTTATGAAACAAGCTTTGCCCCATAAGGACACATGGAAACAAGGTTCTTATCTGCATTACTTAATCTCCTCACAGCTTTATATTGCGGGAAATCACCAACCCTTGATCTGATTTGAATCTACAGTGGTCACGACTCTACATAATTGCATATTTGGTCAACTGGATGGGCCAATGAGATGTCCTTGTTGCATTTTGACTCACCTGACAATCTGCCATGGAGGATGAGCTATCAATACCTCCTAAGAAACTAGGCCCATGATGTCACACCATGCCATGCATCATAAGGGCGCATACCCGCAATGTTTAAAGATGATGTATTTGGAAAATGTGGGAAAGTTCCTATCATGGATCTGGGTAAGAACTGATGGGCAGGCTAAACTTTTGAATTCAAACTTGGCAGGAGGGAAAAATAAGATAATAGTTCTGTCTATCCATTCTACAATATCTTGTTGTGTGTCTAAAGTTATTACATAAATAACATACAAGTGCATTTCTTCTTTGATTAGTTCCATTCTAATTCTCAGTTACAATTCCTTGGAATGTGTCTAGGATTGTTATAGTTGTAACACACAAACTAGTTCTTCTCTCCATTAGATCTCTTCATCAATTATTTTGTTGTGTGATCTTTCTCTTTCATTACCTATAGGGTTAGTAGTCATAGACATTTTACTATTTTCATTATTACCATCAATTTTAGGTCTCTTACATTCTACTACCTTATGTCCATAACCATGACAATTATAACAAGAGAAATTAGTAATGGGTTCAAAAGACTTATCTATGTAATCTCTTTTCATGTGTCCAACCTCATTGCATATGAAGCATCTACCTCTGAACTCATGTCTTACTTGCTTGGGTGGTTCATCTAGCTTAGGTTTATCAACTTGCTCTATTTTCTTAAGTTCATCTGGTTTAGCTAGCAAATCAATTAACTCAACTTCCTTTGATACTTCAATAAATGTTCTTGATTCTAGCTTACTTGGATTAGACTCCTTAGGGGATTCAACAACTAGATTTGGTTCTCTTATGATTTCAAATTTCTTAGATGATTTCTCTCCAATCAGATATCCAAGTTCTAAGAGGGAGGTGAATCAATTGTTTGAAATAGATAAATACTAAGAGGGAGGTGAATCAATATTCTACAAACTTTTGCCCACCACTGAATATTGTTAATTACTTTATAAGTTGCATATTAAAGTAAACCAATAATTTTGAATAGTAAATATAGCCATGTGCATAGATAACTCATAACACCATTATTTGTTAACTAGGAAACCTTGGCCAAGGTAAAACCCCATTGGGGATGATACCCACTAGATGATTCACTAAACAAGAGGATCCTATTAAGGATATTGACCCTATTAGGTGTCTATAAAGTAGATATAGTGTCTTGAGTCCCTGTTATGAGACTAGTCCTTTTTAGAAGCCTCAACCCTTTTAGGAGTTTCTTCAACCTTGTTAAGAGTTGATAGAACAAATACAATGTATGCAAGAAGATCCCACTACCCTAACATGCAATTATACAATTTAGCTCTTCACAAGAATAGATATACATACAATGTTTGATGTTTGTTGTAATTTACACTTGTTCTAATAATAGATTAGAATTTGCATCACATAAGGATCACAAAGCTTTGAATCTCTTTGCACAAAATTCTACATCACATAACACTTGCTCATCTATCATAGATAGCACACTTACCTTCACAAGATAAGATCTTTACATATTTATAAAACTCTTCTCAGTCAACCTTCATGTGTTCACATGCTTGACATAGTATAAAATAATATTCACATAGTTAACTCATCATAACTTAGTAATTATTTCATAATCAAAATAATTCCTAAGGTCGTACAGTCCAATTCTTTGCTATACTTTGTTTTGCACTTATAAATACCCATATTTGTATTTTAAGGATAACTTGTGTCGTATTGTTTGTACACATTTACACACTGGCACATGGTATCATGATACTTTCATGAAGCTTCCCTTAACTATGCATGTGCTAACTCTCAAGAGTCGTCTATACACTTAACATTTGTTCTCTGTGCTGTTGTTAATTTTCTAACACTTGGACAATTTTCTAACTCTAAATGTATACATGAAATGTTGAATGTATGTTGTGAACTTCATTATGTATGAAACATCTACCTCTAAAATCATCTCTTACTTCCTTGGGTGGTTCATCTTTCTTAGGTTTACTGACTTGCTCTATTTTCTTAGGTTCATCATGTTTCGTTGACAAATCAACTAATTGAATTTATTTTGATACTTCAATAGTTGTGCTTGGTTCTACCTTACTCAAATTAGATTCTTTAGGAGATTCAACAACTAGATTTGGTTCTCTTCTAATTTCTACTTTCTTTTCTAACTTCTCACCAATAAGATATCCAAGTTCTGTCTTATCATAAGAAGGTCTCTAGTGAAATATTTGTTTATCAATCTTCTCACTATAGGAATAAATTTCTCTAACTATTTCTTACCTTGTGTCAATTCTCCTTTCACAATGATATTTTACTTTTCTAATTTTGCATGCTCAATCTTAATAGAATCTAATTTAGATGTTACTTGACTCAACTAGGATCTAAGGTCTATATTCTCATATTTTAGATCAAGTTACCTCTTTCTACAATCTTTCTTAAGGTTCAACTTAAGTTCAACAATTTTCAATTCATGTTTCAATATCTCATTTTCTTTCTTGAGATTTCCTACTTCATCATTGTCACTAGTCTGCATAATTGATTCCTTTCCAAATTTTGAGTCATCAATCTTGTATTTTAGTTTTCCAATGTAAACTTTTACTTCTTCATACCTATCTTTCAGGTTATCTTTTTATTTTATAAGAAGGTCAATCTATTCAAAAGCTTCTTGAAGGTCTCTCTTCAACTATTCCATATCCATAGGGATCTTACTCAAGTTGTTAAGCTTATTCATAGTAACCATACTCTGATACCAATTGTTAGAAATAGAAAATACTAAGAGGGGGGGTTTGTGAATTGGTATTCTACAAACTTTTTCCCACAAATGAATATTGTTAATTACTTTAGTACTTGCATATGAAAGTAAACCAACAATATTGCATAGTAAATATAGCCATACACATAGAGAAATCATAACAATATTATTTGTTAACTAGGGAACCCCAGCCAAGGGAAAACTCGAGTGGGGATGATATCCACAAGGTGATTCACTAAAGAAAAGGATCTTGTTAAGGATATTGACCCTATTACGAGTCTATGAAGTACATATAGTGTCTTGAGTCCTTGGTAGAGGACTAGGCCTTGTTAAAAGCCTGAACCCTCTTAAGAATTTCTTCAACCTTGTTAGGAGTTGGTAGATAAAATACAATGTATGCAAGAAGAGCCCACTACCCTAATATGAATTTATAATATAAAGTTCTTCACAAGAGTAGATATACATACAATACTTTTTGACTACTATAGTTAAAACTTTCTTTGATCATACATTAAATCTTGCATCACATAAGGCTCATATATCTTTCAATATGTCTGTACAATAGTTCACATATCATACAACTTCCACACATAGCACTCTTATCTGCGTAAGATAAGATCTTTACTTATACTTCACAAATTAGTAATTCTCTGCTTAGTCAACCTTCATGTCTTCAAATGCTTGATATAATATAAAATAACTTATGCATTAATATCCGCAAAGTTGGCTTATTGTGACCTAGTAATTATTTTGTCACCAAAATATTTCTTTAAGTTGTACAACTTAATTCTCTTCTATGCTCTATTTTGCTCTATCAAATACCCATACTGGTATTTCAATAGTAACTTGCACCATACTAACCATACACATCCATGCACTTAACCATGTCATCATGATACTACCATATAGCTATCCTCAACTATGCATAAGCTAGTTTTAAGTTTGTCATTCATACACATCATATTTCTCTATGCAGTGTTGCAAACTATTTAACACTTAGACAATTTTGTAACTCTAAATGCATAAATGAAATGCTGAATATATGTTGCCATAAATGACAACTATCAAGACATCTTGCTGACCATATTGCCAACAATTTCTAGATTGAAGTGTTTGAATACCTATAACTAGGCCACTCCTAACAAGGTGAACTAAATCCTCTAACAAGGTCATATTTAATGGTATGTTTGTAACCTTTAACAAGGTTGGATCTTAACAGGGCTCACTTCAGAAGAGTGTGTAGGGAGTGTTAAGTTTATGCATGTTCCTTGAAAATTTTCTAAAAATTCTCTTCATTTGGCTTCAAAATCCATTTATTTATAGAGGAGAGAAACCCTAAAAGTGAGCCCCAAGTAGAAGGGAAAAAACCTAATCAAATTTCATCCTATATTTCTTCCAATTCATCATTAACCTTTTACCTAGCCATGTGAGTCCCTCTTTCTTTTTAAGTTACACCCCACTGCTTAGGTTTTATCACATCAATTCTTGATGTTATGTCTCCTTTTTTTTAATTAATCATTAATTATCCCCTAATATTTCCCAAGTATTAGTGTTTTTGCTGGTACCTATTATATGAGAAAGGTTAAAAGACCCAATAACTCATGCTATGTTTCATTTTTGAAAACTCCTCATAGAAAAAATATGTGATGCGAACACATGGAAAGAGATGGGACTACTACATCAAAAAAGTTAAGAAAAGATCTATGGATCACATGCATTTGATGCTTTGATACAGTCTCATAGTGAATAAGTGGGATTAAGACGTGTGTTATCAAGGGGCCCATATTTTCAAGCAAAAATGAAGGAAATTAATGGTGTGTGTTCAGTCATAGTTCAAAAGTTTACTGTGGTAATTAAACATGATGAGGTCACATGGAATCTTATATATAATAGAATGAAGTGGGAATAAGGGTGTCATCAATAGGAACTTTGGATCTTATTGGGCCTTGTGGTAATCTATCTCTATTTATAGGGTATAATGTTAAGGGTAATTAGATGGCTTGCATGCTCTCACAAAAGCCTTTTATGTCACTGCAAATAAATGAGATTGTGCCACATCTTTCATCTTTTGCAAATCCCTTTTCACCCTATTTTATGTAAAGAATTTAGCACAAGCCTTAAATCAATAGACCTCATTTAGTCTCATAATCCTTTTGAACCATTGATAGTATTTCCTCTTAACAAGAAGATATATAGCCCATGTTACTTTGCTTGATTAATGTAGGAAGCTTGAGATTAAGTGAGATCATGACACGTGGCATCCTTTCAACATTGATGTGGGCAGTGGGACCCGATGAATCAATGAGACCTAACTAGTGATTAGTCCATGTTTCTAGAGTGTTAGAAGGGGCCCATTAACAAAAAGGAAAGAAGAATATAACATAAGGAAGATCTATGAATCATGTTGTCTTGCAAGTTTGTGGACTTTTCTTTGAGATAGAACACGATGATGCCATGTGTCCCACTCTTTGTTGGGGCTTATAAGTCATGTTTTATGCATGAGAAAATTTTCTACTGTTATGATTTAATATTGAAAAATTCTATTAGCCCAACAAGAGATTAGAAGATTGACGATTTGTGTATCATCTCAACGAAAGGGTATTGATCTAGTGCTTGAGCAAGATGATCACACATGTCTAGCTCATCCTTGCTTCAAAGGCTTTTCAATTGTTGCTCACATGGTTGATTCTTACATTCTTATTAGCTGAAAATTGGTCCAAGGTGATGCATGAAATTTCAACAAAAGTCAAGAAGAGTTTGAGATTGTCCATTATGTTAGTCGAAGTGCATCAATGGTTGAAATTAAAAATTAGAATAAATATGGTGAAGAAGCTTACAATTTCAAATTTTGTAGCTATTTTTTTGCACAAATTCATGGCATAAATGTTGTAATAAATAAGGTTTCCCCTCATAAATGAATAAAATTTCCAAGTGAAGAGATCAAACACAAGATTTCTACTTGCAAAGTGATCGAGTTTCCTTGAGCTATCAATTCCAAAGAATTTGAAGCAGCTATAGGTGAAGGAATTTCCATGTAAGTAAAGTTTGAATCTATTCTCTTCTTCATCTAAAAAGAAAAATTAGGTGAATTATGGAAAAATAATTGTAAAATATCTTGAAGCCCTAGTTTCCTAAATTTTATAAAGATAAGCCCTAGGTCTAGAAATCAAAGAAATTGTAGAAAAGATACCTCCTAATAAATATTTTGGTAAATTTGAATATGAGGATAGGAATATGCAAGATTACCTCCTCAAGAAATTACTGTTATCTAAGGAGGGTAAAGAGGCAACTAATTTTTGGAAAACCCTAGCAAGTGAAACCCACCTTGGTTTAAAGGATAGATTTGGGAGCATTGTTGACACTCATATTTCAACCAAGGGTTTATAGATTTTTGTATACTAGTATAGTTAGGAGAATTTAGGGAGTGAAATCAATAGTATATGGTGGCATGACTTAGGGAAATTAGTGGCTCCTATTGTGTTTTTGGATATTGACCCACTCCTTGAGTTACGAGAGAGTTATGATCCTATAACTCATGAAATAAAAGACCTCAATGGGAATGTCCTCAAAATTGATGCATAATCAATTAGGAAGGATTTTAATCTACATGCAATGGATGAGGTTATTGATAGGGTTGATTTAAAAATAATTAAATAACCTTTTGATCATGCATGAGCTGATAGACAACAAAAATTTGTGATGTCTTTTGTCAAAGAAGTTGATGGTGTGAAATTATCACATCTAGCCATTTCACGCAACATAAGGAACTAGGAATATTACACTACTACTTTTTTTAACACTCATACAACCATCTACTAGGTCATTTGATTGCCTAATAATATAAAATTCAGCCAGGCAACATTATGGATGTGTTTTGGACTCCATAAGGATGGAGAGGTAGTCATCTTTTGTTTCCCAGGCTATCTAGAGAAAACCATCAATGAAGCATTGGCAATTTTGAAAATAGAAAACTCTTCAAACTCTAGGTGGTACTCTTTGTTAATGTATTTAATTATTTTTCACAACAAGAGTTATTTTGCATAGTATATGAATTTGGAGTTTGAAAGAGATGGAGAATCATTGCCAATCCAATTATGGACTACTATTTTGTCCTCTGATTAGGAAAGATGAAATGTCATTCTATCTGAAAATGAATTTGGGACAATGTTGAGGAAGATAGTTTTACAATATGTAAGAAATTTCCCTCAAGCTTTGACAACATTTTTGAGGCCAATTGTGGTGTAATACCAAAGATGTGTCACTAGTGTAGATATATATATTTCTATAAACACACTATAATCATTAGAATATATGGTTTTCTAGGTAGGTAAAATGTATTTCCTAGGTATGTTCCTTTGAGGATGGCATTCCTAGAAGCTATCAGACATATTGCAATATTGTAAGACATTGAATTACCTTCTATGAAAACCAAGAAAGGAACTTTATTCCCCTACCTTACCTTATTTCATCATTTTGTAATAATGAAGGAAGAAAGAGATCAATTGGTTCACTTGCTAAGACCTTATAAAATGGATGCCAGTTCCAAAAGGCTAAATGATATTGAGGGTTTTTACACAAGGTTAATATGAAAAATCAATATGAACCCTAAGGGTGTGCATAAATTTGATTTTCTTAAAGATATCATCAGAAATGATGAGGATTTATAATCTTAGAAGAGAAATAACATTGGATGACATATTTTCCAAGATATTGTTGATCTCTAAGCCTATGTTGTTGATTAGCGACCAAAGACTTAGTCATTTGAAAGTCATTTACTAGGCAAGATTACAAGGTCATCATTATAATTGAGTTATCTAGTAAAGGTTGGGCAAGTAATACTTAGACCAAGCAGAACAATGACTATCAAGAATTTAGTAGAGATCAAGCAAATATGTGGGCTAAGGAATATAGTATGAGTTGAGTAATATAATGATGGCCAAGCATATTGAGAAGTTATGAAGTGTCAACCACAAAGACTTATAGAAGTTGAGAAACAACATACATGACAAAACATCAGAGCACTCAAGTACTGAGCAATGTAGTTTTGATATGTGATTTTTTAATCGAACAAACACATATGTGAATCATTTTTGCTAAAATTTCTATGAGATTTAATATTTGTAGAGCTAGATTAGATTATAATTACACATCATTAGAAGAAGGTAATGATCCCTAGGCATACAATTCAACCAATAAAAAAAGGATATAAATGATGAAACAAGAAGTTTATGTTGGAAATATGGTCAGTTAGATGTCTTGATGGTTGTCATTTATGGAGACATATATATTTAGTATTTCAAGTATTAACTTAGAGACAAAAAATTGTATTAGACAATTTGCAATAGTTAAAAGAATATATCTTAAGAGTATGAATGATGCACTGAGAGTTACCTTCATGACACTATCATAATGATGTTTTCTAGTGCATAGATGTGTTTGGACAATATGACGCAAGTTATAGTAAGATTAACAATGTAGATATTTAACAGTGTATAATAGAAAATAGCAATAAACATAGCTGTACAACTGTAGGAATTCTTTTGGTTACAAAATAGTTACTAAGTTATGTTGAGCCGACTATGTGGATATTATTCTATAAGTTATTTTATGTTATGTCAAGTATGTGAAGACATGAAGGCCGACATTGTAGAGTTTTGTGATTGTACATGGTATAAGTAAAAATATTATCTTGTGTAGATAATGGGGGAGTTGCATGATTAGATGTGATAGGAAAACTATTGTGAGAACTATCTGCAAGCCTTAAGTGATGCAAAATATGATGTATGATTAGATCAAGCATGAGTTACAAGAGAAAAGAAAGTATTTTATGTATACCTATCTTATGAAGGAATTGAATTATATAATTTCATTTTAGGGCAGTGGGCTCTACTTGCATAGATTGTAATTGTCCTACCAACTCCTAACAAGGTTGTAGCAACTCCTAACGGGGTTAAGGCTTCTAACAAGGCCTAGTCTTCTAACAAGGACTCGAGACACTATATATGCTTCATAGACTCCTAATAGGGTCAATATCCTTAACAAGATCCTATTGTTTAGTGAATCATCTAGTGGGTATCATCCCCACCAGGGTTTTACCTTGGCCAAGGATTCCCTAGTTAAAAAATAATGGTGTTATGAGTTCATTTTGTGCAGATTATATTTACTATTCAACATTTCTAGTTTACTTTCATATGAAAGTTATAAGGTAATTAATAATATTCAGTTGTGAGAAAAAGTTTGTAGAATACTGATTCACCCCACCCCCTTCCTCTCAGTATTATCTATTTCTAACAATTTATATTAGACCCTAGTTACTTTGAAGAGGCTAAACAACTTAAGTAAGATCCCAATGAATATGGAATAATTGTAGAAAAATCTTGAAAAAGCCCTTGAACAGATTGATCTTCTTACTGAAGAGAGATATAAAGATGCAAAAGTTTACATTGGCAAATTGAAAGATGAAATTTATGATCTTAAATTTGGTAAAAAACCTTTTGTGTAGACTAGTGATAATGATGATACAAAAAATCTCAAGAAAGAGAATGATATCTTGAAAAATGAGCTGAAAGTTGATGAACTAAAGTTGAGTCTTAAAACTAGAGGTAATAAGAGTGTACCCGATCTAAAATATTAGAATGCAGACCTTAGATCCCAGATGAGTAAAATGTCATCTGAATTAGATTCTATTAAGATAGAACATGTAGAGTTAGAAAAATACAACATCATTGTGGAAAGAGAGATGACATAAGAAAAGCATTAGTTAGAAAAACTTTACACAAGTTATGAGAAAATTGTTGAATATATATTTCATCAAAGACCTTCTTATGACAAGAAAAGCCTTGGATATCTTCTTGGAGAGAAGTCAAAAAGGAAAGATGAGATTAGGGTAGAATTGGATTCTATACCAGAAATCTCTAAAGAAAAGTTCAAGTGGTCTAATGAGTTGAGAAAATTGAGTTGAGAGAGAAATTTGATGAACCTAGAACAATATAGCAAGTTGAAGAACCTAAGAAGGATTATTCACTCAAAGAGGTAAGACATGAATTCAAAGTTAGATTCTACATAGGTAATGAAGTTGGATATATGAAGAAAAATTGCACAGGTAAGTAGTTTAAACCTATTACTAATTTTTATTGTTATAATTTTCATGGTTATGGACATAAGGTAGTAGAATGTAAGAGACCTAAATTTGTTGATGACAATAAGAATAGTAGAATGTTTAGGATTACTAGCCTTGGAGGTAATAGAAGAAGTAGATCTTAGAGTAGATTAAATGATTAAGAGAAAAATAATGGTGAGAGTAAGTAGTTTGTTTGTTACAAATGTAACAATCTTGGACACATTCTAAGAAATTGCAAAGCACCTTAAAGTTAGAATAGAAATAATCAAAGGAGAAATGCACTTGTATGTCAGTTATGAAATAAATTTGGACACACAAGAAGATTCTATAGAATGGATAGGGGGAATTTTAATAGGAACCCTAATCATAGAAGGAACAACAACGAGAATGATAGAAGGAATGAAAATGGAAGTAACAAACGTCATAAAGAAGTCATCAAGGAACGTGTTAATGAATTCAAAGAAGAATTTGTGAAGGCTTGTAAACTAGAGAGTTCACATATAGTATTGGAAGAGCAATTCTTTGATGCACATGATGGAAAGTTGAAATGATAGTTGTTTATGGCTCAACCTATCTGAATTAAGCTATTACAAAAGAAAAAGAGCATCAGTTGGTTAGAACTGATGTTAAAGAGTGAGTTAGAGATTGTGCTGTTAATAGAAAGTAGATGAAATAGAGAGGAAGCTATGATTTAATGCAAAAGTCTAGATGTGATTGTAGTAAGTGGGAATTGTAAGGGAAAGATCACTGGCAAACAAAGAAAATATTCTAAGTTTGTGGTAGATACACATTTAATGTGCTATATGCTTCAAAATAATTTAAGGATTATGAGCAAGAAGAAAGTAGAAAAAGATATATATTTCATCCTCAAGTAATCTGGTATGTCAAGAAAAGAACTCAATGAGCTGAAGGGAATTGTACTAGAAAATAAGGGCAACACATAGTCTAAATTATTAGTAGTAACACCTATTACAATGATAGGAAACTTAAAAGGAGTAATAGTGGCACAACCATGTGCATAAGCTTGTATTGTACCATATGCCATAGTTGTGCAAATACAACCAGTAAGAGCCATCTATGAAAAATCAAGGAGGAAGCTAGGGATTGATAAAACCTACTACATGGAGGAAGTCAGAAAGACAAGTGAAGGTCAAGCAAGAAATTGCACCTCAAGCAAAGAAAAGAGTAAAGAAGACAATTAGCAGGCCTGGTAAGAGAAGAAAAACCATGAAAGTGACTAGTTCTAAATGGTTAGAAGATGATACTAAAGATAAACATATTGAACAAGATGCACAAAAACCTAAGACAACTACAGGAAAAAAGGAATGGAAACCAAAGGTAGAGAATCTGAATATCCATATTGTAAATAATGACAGTTTTGTTTTGTTAAATAAATTTTATAGCATGTATATTAGTATGGATAGGAGGAAATTAGAAAATGATACCATTAGACATGTGGTTTTGAGAAATAAGAGATTTGAAAGTATTGAGAATAAAACTCCTAAAGAACTATATAAATTAACAAAAAGAGAAGAGTAGTAGAAGAAGACCTAACTATGAGAATCACATCAATAAATAAGTTATGTGATGTTGGATCTATAGAAGAATCCAAATTTTTTTTGAAGGGTATTGAGCTCTTTTTGAGGAATAAAAAAAGATCAATTCTTCTGATGGGAGGCAATTATGAGGAGGTTAGGCAAGAAATAGAGGAGACTATAGTAAAGTATGTGTCCTTAGTGCCTAAGGAGAGTGTGCAGTCAAAAGTTGATATTCCAGTATATGTGAAAGTCTGTACATCTTCCAAGGAAGAGGAAGAAGTAGCTAAGACACAATAGGCACTATCACTAGCTCATATTGTTATGGGTACTGAATCCATGCAAGTTGATAGTATGCACATAAGTATGGATGAAAAAGAGAACCATTTGTAGGGCATGGAGAAAATATTGTTGGCAATATTAGCAATATCACTACTTATACCAGTTCTAATGATGAGGAAGAAGATAAAAACAAGAAGTAAGAATAAGAAATCAGGGAACAAGAATCATAAGAGAAGAAGAGGAAAATAAGAGAAAAATAGAAGAAGAAAAGAAGAAGATGTGAAGAAAGAGGCTAAGAAAAAGAAGAAAGTAGAGGAACATAAGATAAACTCTACTGTACCTTTAGTAGTATCAAAAAATAGAACATCAACAATAGTATCTATCCAATCTAGTGATGAAGATTAGGAGTAACTAATGGGCACCTTGATAAAGTTATTCAAGAAGAATAAAACTATTAAGTCTTTGGAGAAGAATGTTACTAAAATCTTGGAGCACATGTAGAAGATAGTTTCCACAATGGTAGAAAATCTAGACTTGTAGGCTAAGACAAAAGAGTTGGTGAAAACCTTTGATGATGATTTCAAAAATTTAGCTAAAGTAGTAGTAGTGCAAGTGCAAAAAAAACATGATGTGACCCTATTCAACATAGTGTGTACCAATGTGCGCAATGATTTTAAGGCACTTGATGGAAATATCAAGGAATTGAGAAAGTGTATTGCTGAAGGTAAGAAGTTGTATGGACAGTATGCAATGCCTTACACTTATTAGATTCTGATGCATAGATTAAAGGCCATATGAGTGAGCTTCAGACATTCACAACAAGATTACAACAACTAGAGATTAGAATTGAAGATTTTGAGAATGAGATAAAGAAGATCCATAATGCTATCAAAGGCATTGAATTTGATAAAGAGAAGGTAACAATGAGATTCTCTGTTCTTAGAGAATATCTGGCACCCAAAGTTGTAATTTTGTAGAGGCAATCAGAGGAATTTCTTATAGCTAAGAATTCCTATGACTCATTTTCCTATACTAACCTAAGTGTAGTTTAAGTGGCATCTTATGCACATTGTACACTCATCAACATATCAGATATAGTCAAAGGAAATTGGAAGAGGGACTTTGATAGACTAAAGATGTTGGAATAATTTAGAATAACTAAGAGGGGGGTGAATTAGTTATCCAAGATCTAGATGTATAAATAAAACTTTTAAAAGCTTAGTTAACCCATAAAACATTTATTTTCATGCATGCATCGATAAGATTATGCAATCACTTAAAACTTGTAGGTTACTATCAAATCAACTTGCAAAAATGTAAACATGAAATGTAATAGATTTATCAATACACTTGACACAATGATTTACATGTAAACCAAATTTAGGAAAAACCACTAGTAACATGCTACTCTTTTTAACTCTTCTAAATTGATGCCTTGTGAAAGGACAACCCTGTTAAAGGTGACAATACACACTGTTAAATGTGACCCTACTAAAGGATTTCAATCACCCTATTAGGAGTGAGCCTTGTTAGAGGAATTTAGACCATTCACTTGGAATGTCACCTAGTTAAAGGATTTACAAATGATTTTTAGGTCAACCTTAATCCAAAGGATTTACCCTAGACTAATATAATTATTAGAGAGTAATAGTAAGGTTTGATCTAATAAAAAATTACAACTCTATTTGTAGATTACATATCACTATTTTAGTCCCACATTCTCCTTGGTCTTCATACATTTTAGCTCTAATTCTTGTACTTCTTTACATAATCATAAATCAACCTTTTCTCTAGGTGCTATTGTTACATCTTTTAATGAAATCCTCTTCATCAATCAAATAAGTGATAGTACTTAAATCATATAAGTAGTTGTCTTACTAGAAAATAGTAGGTTTGACATCAGTGAAAAAATAATGATTGAAGCATATTGATCATAGTTTTATCAATCTATTCTCAACAATCTCCCTCTTTGACATTGATGACAAGCCAAACTGATCAATCAAACCAACTAAGTTAAAACTGTAAGACCAATGAAATACTAAAAATAAAATAATTCATCTTATTGTAATCTCTCCCTCTATGAAAAACTTCCATCTTCTAAATAGGCTACAAAACTCTTCCTCATAACTCCCTCTAAATTTCTTCTTGTATCTCCCTCTTACTAGGTAGATGTTAGAAGTAGAATTTGTCTTTCTTTGTTCTCTTGATCAATGACTATCTCCCTCTTTCTTGTATTGATTAGTGACTATCTCCTTCTTTGATAGCAATTCCAAAGACTTGTTATCTTAACATGTAGATATGAACTTCTTTAGTTTCTCACTCTATCACCTTAATTGTGACTGATTTCAAGTTTCAACTCTTTGATTAGTTTAGGTAGCTCCTAAAGTAAGATCCACTACATCAATGAGTAAAATATGAAAATTAGCTTGTTTAATGTAGGACACTCCTTTTGTTACTTAGATAGCCTTTGATAGGGGTATTACCCCTAGTTTACCTCATAGATACTCATGAGCATCCTTAGGTAATGCTTTTGTGAAGATTTCAACAATTTTCTCTTTTGTGTTAACATATTCCATTTTCACTTCTTTATCTTGAAATAATTCTCTCAAGTAATAATACCTAATTACAATGTTCTTAGTATTTTTGTGTATCTCATGATTCTTTGATGTATTGATAGCACTTGTATTATACAATAAAGTGTTACTAGTTCTGTGATCTCTTCCTTTATACCTTTGAGTTATTGTTTGATTCATACAATGTTTGTACAATTTATAGTAGCAATAATATATTTACTTTTAGTAGCAAATTGTGAGGTGCAATTTTTTTTCTTATTAGTTTATGCAACTAGCCTCTTGCCTAAGAAAAATGATCCTCCATTGGTGTTCCTTCTGTCATCAATGTTTCTAGCCCGATCAACATCTGTATATGCTCTTAATTCAAATTTCTCAATTTTCTTATAGTAAAGACCAAACTCCTCAGTTCCTTTTAGATATCTAAATATTCTCTTTACAACCATCAAGTGATTCTCCCTAGGATTGGTAGAGAATCTTGCAACTATCCCTACAAATAATGCTATAGTAGGTCTAATATGTACTACATATTGTAATTTTCCTATCATAGACTTGTATAATGTTTAATTTACCTCAGCTGAATCATGATTCTTTGACAACTTGTGACCTATCACCATAGGTGTACTTACTATCTTGGAATCATCTAGTCCAAAGGTTTTCAATATTTTCTTGACATATTTTGACTAAGTGATGTATATACCATTTTTCATCTAGTATACTTGCAAAATGACAAAGAATTTGATCTCTCCAAACATAGACATTTCAAATTCTTTCTTCATTTCATTTTCAAAAGCCTTACATAAAGCATCCTGTAGTCCAAATATGATATCATTAACAAAACTTTCAAATAACAAAATAACTTTGTCTTTTTCTATCTTCATGTACATGTTACTACTATCATTAGTCTTTTTAAATCCAATCTTCACAAGATAGCTATGAAGTCTCTCATACCATGCTCTTGGTGCTTGTTTCAAAGCATATAGGGCTTTGTGTAATCTACATACCATGTTCTTAATGTTAACATCAACAAAACCTTCTGGCTATTCTATGTAAACTTCTTCCTCTTATATACCATTTAGAAATGTAGATTTAACATCCATCTGATAAAGTTTGAAACTTTTGTATGTAGAATAAGCATGTAATGTTCTTACTCCTTCCAATCTAGCAGAAGGGGAAAATGTCTCTCCATAGTCAATTCCTTTTTCATGTGTATATCCTTTGCAAAATAATCTTTCCTTTCTCCTTATGACTTCATTATTTTCATTGAGCTTGTTTTTGAATACCCACTTGGTGCCTATCATATTTTTTGTCTTCTGGTCTAGGAACTAGAGTCCATGTTTTATTTTTCTCAATTTGTTCAATCTCTTCTTCCATGGCTTTGCTACAGTCTACATCATCCAAGGCATCTCTAACTGATTTGGGTTTTTTCATGCTCAATAAATGTTTATCATTTCTCAATATGTTTCTTATCATTGGTCTAGCATCTTTATCTCCAATAATTTGTGTAGCATGATGATGTCTCTTGACATATTTAGACAATCTTGGTTCAGCTCCAGTTTCTTCAATTTTTATTTCAACTTTAGAATTAATGTGTACATATTTTTTAGGTAGCTCATAATTTTCACTAATCTCTAAATTTTAATGTGCTTCAACTTCATTCTATAACTTAGTTAATTGAAACTTGCTATTGGTTTGTAGCTTGATTTGCAACATCTTCTTTAGCACACACATCTTCATGAGAGTATACAAATGATTTGTATTCTTTTGGTTCTTTCATGGGTTCAACCCCATGTACTTCCCTATATTCATCAAAATTTACATTTTCACTTTCCACAATTTAAATTGTTAGTATTTAAACACATATAAGCTTCACTTGTGAAATATCCTAGGAATATACATTCTTCAAATTTTGCATCTAGTTTACCATTCCTGAAGTCTTTAAGAATGTAATGTTTGCTTCCAAATACCTTGAAGTACTTTACATTGGGTGAGTATCCATAAAATTGTTCAAAGGTGTTGAATGAGTACATTTCTTGACTTGTACATAGTTCAAGGTATAGACAATTGTACTTACAACTTCTTTCAATTATTTCAAAGCAAAATTTTTCTCTATTGTGATTGTTCTAGCATATTCTATTATAGATCTATTCCTTCTTTTAGTCATTCCATTTTGTGGAGGGGTTCTAGGGGTAGATTTCTATCTTTTGATTCCTCTATCATTATAGAACATCTCAAATTCATTTGATTTAAATTCTCCTCCTTTGTTAGATCTCAAACACTTTAGAATTTTACCTATTTCCTTCTCATCTCTTGCTAAGTACTACTTAAACATTTGGAAAGCATCAGATTTCTATTTTAGAAACAAAACTATCATCATTCTAGAATAGTCATCAACAAACAACATAATGTACTTATCTCCTTTGTAGCTTTTCAGTTCAATTGGTCCGCATAAGTCAGTATGAAAAATATCTAGTATAGCTTTAGAGGTATGATTTTTACTCTTAAAACTTGACTCTGTCATTTTACCTATTGTTTGCATATTATATTATTAGGCTTCTTCAACATAGGCAAACCTCTAACTTTTTTCATGTTATTGATACTGACCAGGTTATCAAAATTGATATGACATAACCTTTTTGGCCACAACCACACATCATCAAATTTTACAACTAGACACATAGCATCCTCTATGTCAAGATAGAATAGATTAATCCTAGTTTGATCACCCTTTCCAATCATTTTTCCATTTGTGTCATATATCTTATTAATCTTGCTTTCAAACTCAAACTTACATCTAAAATTATTTAGTTGTGACACACTTAAAAGATTATAGTTAAGCCCTTTGACATAGTAAGAATTGTCACATAGAATCTTATCTATGAGTTTGATATGACCTTTTCCTTTTATCGAACATGGTGCATCATTACCAAATGTTACACTATTTCCATCATAACAATTTAGGGTAATGTACTCACTTTTGTCTCTAGTCATGTGATGTGAACACCCACTATCAATGATACATCTATCATTCTTGTTCACACAAGTCACAAGTGTTGTTGTCTCATCTTCATCAAATTCATGCTTCATTGCAACATACACCACTTCATCATCATGTTTATTAGATTCATCTTTTTTTCCCTCTTTAGTGATATAGCAAGACTTTGTGCCTTTGTCTTTGCAGTCCTTGTTGTCTTCATCTCTCCTACTTTTGTACTTGTCACTACCTCTATAGTTCTTCATCTTTGGAAATCTAGTAGCAATATGACCAAGCTCATTGCAACTGAAACAAATGATAGGTAATTTACCTTTGAACTTGCCTTTATGTTTGTGGAATCTTCTTGCTAGTAGTGCTTCAATTTGTTCTATGTCCTCCTCATATGTATCACTATCATTGGACACATATTTTATCCTTTTTGTCTTCTTTTTCTCATCAAATTCCTTTAGTGACACCTTAGCTTTGAAAGTAGATTCAATATTTTTAGGTTTTAAATTATTAAATTTAGATAGCTTGAAAGCAGTGACTCTACCTACCAGACCTTTGAGTGATAGATTATTTCTTGGTATGCATCTTAGTTCTTGAATTGTAGAAAATATAATGGCATATATGGGAAATAATTTTCTCAAAACTTTGTGCAATACAATATGATCATCTATTTTACCATTATCTCCTCTTATTGCATTAACAAATTCTTTTATCATTGCAACATATTGAACAATATTTTCACCTTCTTCCATTCTCATATCATCAAACTTACCTCTAAGACTTTCAACTTTGGCTCTTAGTACATTAGTGTCTCCTCCATAGGTGGTGGTTAATGTAACCCACATTTTCTTTGCACTATCAAGAACTTTGATATCATCAAATTTGACATAGCTTAGGGTACAGGCAATCTCTGACATTGCCTAGTTATGTTCTTTCTTCTTCATATCCTCAGTTACTGGAGCTCCAATAGGATCAAAATAATCAGTAGTAATGGTAGATTGTGCATGATCTCAAAATCCTTCGAGGTGCAGCTTCATCAATCTTTTCCATGTAGGAAATTTATCTTTGTTAAGCTTGGGTACTTCTCTTTTTAACATCATGATCTTTATGCTTCTAGTACTTTTAAACTAGTCCTCTTAAGTAACTAGGGTCTAATACCAATTGTTGGAATACTTTAGAATAACTAAGAGTGGGGGGGGGGAATTAGTTATCCAAGGTCCATATGTATAAATAAAATTTTCCATAGCTTAGTGAAGCCATAAAACATTTATCTTCATGCATGCATCAATAGGATTATGAAATCACTTAAAACTTGTAGGTTACTATCAAATAAACTTGCAAAAATGTAAACATGAAACATAAAAAATTCATCAACACACTTGACACAATGATTTACGTGGAAGCTCAATTATGGAAAAAACACCAATAACATGCTACTCTTTTTCACTCTTTTGAAGTGATGCCTTGTGAAAGGCCAACACTATTAAAGGTTAGGATACATACTATTAAATGTGAGCTTGTTAAAGGATTTCAATCACCCTATTAGGAGTGAGCCTTGTTAGAGGATTTTAAACCATTCACTTGGAATGCCATCTAGTTAAAGGATTAGAAAATGACTATTAGGTCAACTTTAATCAAAATGATTTACCCTAGACTAATATAATTATTAGAGAGTGACAATAAAGGTTGATCTGATAACAACTTACAACTCCATTTGCAAATTACATATCACTTTTTTAGTCCTCCATTCTCCTTGGTCTTCATAAATTTTAGTTCTAATAGCTTGTTTACCCTTTAAGCATTCATACCCTTAAGCCTTCTTGCTTAACATGCCAATGTAGACTCTTCTCTTAGGTCACTTGATAAAGAAAAACCTTTGACTCCTTATCTTCCTTAGGTTCTTGCACATGACAACCTTTGCTCCTGACCAACCATTCCTATAAATAGGAAATTAAGATCTTTTTCCACTCATTCTCCATCATCCAATTTAGGGTTAGGACATATTATGTAGGATACAATGAATCTACCCTATATTTCATATCTCTTCTAGAAACTTCTCCTTGAATCCTCTTTCAATTTGTCTAAAAATGTTTTACCTTGAATTCTATACCATCAACTCATCAACCTTATCTTCCACTTGGTTCACACAATCCAAGAAAACAAATTTTTCAGTCAAATCCATCAAATTCATGATCTTTCAAATAATTTAGCTACTCGGCTTTATCTAGATTTTGATGCTCAACACATACTGCATTGGTTGACATCCTTTTAAAAATCACTTGGCACAAACTAAAATTTATTGTTGGTTGGCATCAACTAAACTTTACCCAACATCCACTATTTTTCTCTACATACACTAGAATAGACTTTTACTTAGCTCCAACTAATTTTCTACTTAGTTTGCATTGACTTTTCTTGGCACCTACCATCCACTCGGTCAAGTTTGGCATACAAACTATGTGTAACTTGTTCTTCCTAACTTTCTTAGTGTAACTAGATTTTGTAACCTTAAGTAGATTATTAATATATCATGTTATCACTATCTCAACTAATTCTTGTACTTATTTGCATAATCATAGTTCAACCTTTCCTTTAGGTGTTATTGTTACATCTTTTGATCAAATCCTCTACATCAATCAAATAAGTGATAGTACTTAAATCATCTAAGTAGTTGTCTTACTTGAAAACAATAGGCCTAACATCAGTGACAAAAAAATGATTGAAGCATATTGATCATACTTGTATCAATCTATTCTTAAAAATCTCCCTCTTTAATAATATTCTTCAATCTGTTCTTAACAAAAGATTGATTTTGTAGATTGCATACCCAAAATGATGAGCTAATCAATTGCATGCAACAAGTTTTTGAGGTACAAATTTTGGCACCTTTGCCATTAATGTCAAAGGGGGGTATTATGTAGAGGAAAATTTTTATAGATGTAAATTTATATGTAAGGGGGATCTTATGTATGTATCAATGTAAAGGAGTGATAATGAATGTAATGATTCATCAAAACATGAATAAAATTATTATGTTTTGAAGGCAATTTTTGTATAGTTACTTTTATTTGTTTTTGTTATATATGACAAAATTTTGGGACTTGGCCAATTTTCTCAAATATTTCCATCAATGCTAAAGGGGAAGATTGTTGGCAATATGGTTAGTTAGATATCTTTATGGCTTTCATTTATGGAAACATATATATTTAGCATTCCATCTATGCATTTAGAGATAGAAAATTGTCTAAGTATTAAACAATTTGCAGTAGTTTAGAGAGCATATATTAAGAGTATGGATGATGTACTAAGAGTTAGATTATGAAAAATTGATAGAATCTTTGCGATACTTTCATGATGATGTGTTCTACTATGCAGATGTGTACAGACAGTACAATGCAAGTTATAGTAAGATTAATAGTGTGGGTATTTCATAGTGCAAAAGAGAGCATAATAGTAAACATAGCTTGATGGCTTAGGAATTACTTTGGTTAAGAAATAATTTCTAAGTTATGTTGAGCTAACTATGTGGATATTATTCCATAACTTATTTTATATTATGCTAAGTGTGTGAAGAAATGAAGGCCGACAGTGGAGATTTTTGTGATTGTGCAAGGTATAAGTAAAAATCTTATATTGCATAGATAAAGAGGAAGTTTTGTTATTGGATATGACATGTGAACAATTGTGAGAACTATTTGATATTCTTATATGATGCTAAATTTGATGTATGATCAGAGCAAGTGCAAGTTATAGTAGCAAAGCAAGTATTTTATGTGTACCTATTTTGTGAAGATCTTGAACTGTTTAATTGCATGTTAGGGTAGTTGGCTCTTCTTGCATACATTGTAATCATTCTACCAACTCCTAATAGGGTAGTAGAAATTCCTAATAGGGCTAAGGCTTTTAACAAGGTCTAGTCTTCTAACAAGGACTCGAGACACTATATGTACTTCATAAACTTAGAACAGGGTCAATATTCTTAAGAAGATCCTATTGTTTAGTGAATCATCAATTGGGTATTGTCCCCACTGGGGTTTTCCCTTGGCTAGGGTTTCCCTAGTTAACAAATAAATTTTTTTATGAGTTATCTATGTGCATGGTTATATTTACTATTTAGCATTGTTGGTTTAATTTCATATGCAAGTTATAAGGTAATTAACAATACTAAATTGTGGGCAAAAGTTTGTAGAATACTAATTCACCCCCATCCCCCCCACCCCCAATATTATCTATTTCTAACAATTGGTATTAGAGCCTAGTTACTTTGAAGAGCCTTAAAAAATTAAGTAAGATCTGAATGAATATGGAATAATTGAATAAAAATATTGAAGAAGCCCTTGAATAGATTGATCTTATTATTGAAGAGAGATACTTTGAAAGATATATATAAAGATGCAAAAGTTTACATTCGAAAATTGAAAGATGAAATTGGTGATCTTAAATCTGACAAAGAACCTTTTACATGGAATAGTGATAATGATGATTTAGAAAATATCAAGAAAGAGGATAAGATCTTGAAAAATGAGTTGAAATTTTTTGAACTAAGTTGAGTCTTAAGACTGATGGCAATAAGAGTGAACCTGATCTAAAATATGAGAATGAAGACCTTAGATTTGAGTTTATTAAAAAGACATCTAAATTAGATTCTATTAAGATAGAGAATATAGAGTTAGAAAAATATAGTTCATCATTATGAAAGGAGAGATTACACAAGAAAACCAATAGTTAGAAAAACTTTACATAAGTTCTAAAAAAATTCATGAACAAATTTTTTATCAAAGAACTTCTTATGAAAAGAGAGTAAAGATTTGTGGTTCTCAACCCAACCCTAGTTTCACATTCATCTTGAAGTGTTTTTGGGTAACCAAGTTAGTGTGCTATGTGTTGAACTATTAAGGATGTGATAAGATTATTTTATATTTTAGCATTATAGTTTTAATGACCAATTAGGTATGATTTAATGAAATTCATTTCGAAGTCAAAAGTTTAAGATCCTAATTCAGCCCTCTCTCAATATCTTGTTCCCCATATATATTCCAATAATTGGTATTCGAGATGAGTTCTCTTTTCTGGAAGTTTAACAAATTGAGAGGATAAGATCATGGAGATGGAAGTATATAAGATAGGAAAGATCATTGAGAATCATATAATGTTGGAATTATTTAGAATAAGTAGGTGGTTGGGGATGAATCAGTTATCTAAGGTCCAGATGTACAAATAAATTTTTTCATAGCTTACTGAACCCATATCCATAAAACATATTCAACATGCATGCATCCATTATATCATACATTCACTAAAACTTGTAGGTTACTATCAAATCAACTTTGCAAAAATGTAAGCATGAAGCATAACAAATTCAATAACACATTTGACAGAATGATTTAGCATGGAAACCCAATTTGGGAAAAACCACTAGTAACATGCTACTCATTCTCACTCTTTTGAGGTGATGTCCTGTAAAAGGCCAACCCTACTAAAGCTTACAATGCACACTATTAAATGTGACCTAGTTAGAGGATTTCAATCACTCTATGAGGAGTGAGCCTTGTTAGAGGACTTTAGATCATTTACCTATAATGTCACTTGGTTAAATGATTTACAAATGACTATTAGGTCAACTTTAGTCCAAAGGATTTACCCTAGACTGGTACAATGATTAAAAATTATTAGTAAGGCTGGATTTGATAACGACTTACTACTCACTTGCAGATTAGAAATCTCTATTTTATTTCTCCATTCTACTTGGCTTTCACACACTTTAGCTCTAATAACTTGTTCACCCTTTAAGAATCCATACCCTTAATTGTTCTTTCTTTTCTTGCATATAATAGGCTCTTCTATTCGGTCATTTTATGAAGCAATACCTTAGACCTCTTGTATAACTTAGGTTCACCAACATTATGTTAGAAATATTAAGACAAGTTAAGTTGCTGAGAGGGGAAGGGTGAATTAGTAACCATTAAAACTTTAATCACTATATCCTTGATTAGCAATTAATCCTTTATGTGAATTCTAATCTAATTGCATGCATGAGAAACTGAAAATAATGGAAGCATACACAACACTTTAACACAAGATTTGGTGACCAAGAAACCTTCCAAATAGAAAGTAAAACTAGGGTGGGGATGACACCCATAAGATTTAGTAATACAATATAAAGTTGTCCTATTAAGGCTTACAATGATCACTTCTGATGATCTTCCCTATTAGGATTAATAAGGACTGCTAGGTCCACCTTGCAAAAGGATTTACAAACATATAATGAAGTATGCACTCAGTAAAGAGATTTACATAAGACTGTTAGGTCTACCTTGTTAAAGGATTTGACTCATCCACCTATTAGGATGAAAATAGTAGCTGATCTCTAATGTACAACTTGATTTACTGAATAAGATTCCTTTGAGTGTATAAATCACCTTGCTATGATAGATATATCTTTGCTTCTCCTTATACTGCTATAGTATTTGTAATTTTCTCTTCTACTCTTCTTTGATGATTACATTACTTTTATTTGATGATTTGGATGTGATACAATACAATACATATATACCAATTCAATTACATAATTACAAAGTTAACCACAATACAAGTTTACACAAATATTACAAAGTTGGCCAAAGTGTAGAAACTTGGGTCTTGAAGACTAACTCGATGAGGTTTTGATACTCGACGTCCAATATCAATGCTTGGCATCATCATGCACTCGATAGACATAGAATCTTGGTCCATATTGATTACTTCCAAGTAACCTTGAACTTAGTCTACACTAGTAACTCAATTAATACTATAAAACTTAGCATATAAACTAAATTAATTGATTCTTATTGCATGGCTTGGTAAACAACATCACCTTGAACTTGATATAAATTGAGTCTCTTGGTTAACACTCAAAAGCTTGGTTGACACTAGACTCACATCTCATTAACTACAAACTTGGTAAGCATTGCAGAACTTGGTTTGCACTAGTAAACTTGGGATACACTGAGATGCTCAATTTACACTACTAATCATTAACTCTATAGTAATTTCTTGGTGCAAACTAAAATTTTTCCATAGGAATTGGTAGTAACTATAGGACTCAATAGAAACTCAAATACTTTGTTAGCATTGTTAACTATACAATATGCTTGATATGAACTTACAATCTAAAAAAGTGTATGTCACTGATAAAAAACATGAATGGAATATCAACAATCTCCCACTTTGGCATTAGTGATGAAAACACTTATCAGTCAAAACTAAATTATTCATCACCTTATGTATCTAACTTGGTAGAGTATGCTATTTTTGAGATTTTTCAAAGTTGTTTTTGTAAAGGATGTATTTTGTAATAGATGCATTTCTATACATGGTAATGCTCCTCCATACATAATATACAATATAATATATATACAATATACATTTCTTCTACAATTTGCAATTTTCTCATCTTCTCCCCCTTTTATCTCCTTATTACATCTCCTTATAGCTTCTATAGTTTCTACCCCTTTATATCATCTTATATCTTCTCTCCCTTTTTGACATTAATGCCTATGATTTATGCTATATGTAATTACATAGTAATGCCAAAATGAGACAAGAGTTTTGAATGTACCTTTAGTATGAGTGCCAAAGTCTTATCCAAATTATCCTACAAGACCTTGCATGTGTACAATGCCACCTGCAATTCTACTAACAATTCAATCATGTGGTCTGTAATAGAGAAATTATTATCATGGGTGATGGTTTTTGAATATGCAATATGCTTTTGTAGTGCATCCATGCTAGGAAGAATCACATTTTTAATATCTATCAGGGTTGATCTAATTCTAGCTTCTTCTCTAAGTAGTTATGCCTACATATTTGTTAAAAATTTGATTCTATTGAAGTAAGCAGAGTTAGAACTCAAGTCAAGTTGCAACTACTATGCACTTGCCTTCAGGTCTTCATCAATTTTAGACAATTTGTCTATTATTTCTTTAGTGAAAATTGATGTGTCACATAACTTACCAAAAAGTAATGATACATTAATACAAGAATTTTCTAGAGAACTCAAAATAGTAGAGAACTCTACTTGGTGAATGTCAATTTGTTGAGCAATAAGTTCTAGAACCTTATCCTCAAACTTCTTCTCAGCTTTCTACAATAATTTATCTCGTCCATTTAGATCTTCATTTTATTTTTGGACTGCCTTTTCCAACTGATACAAAATTAGTTGAGAAGTATCAACCTCTATACCTATAGCTTATTCTAAAATGTTCTTGTCATCCTCAATGATATTGAACTCCTTATTCCTTTCTTCTCTTAGACTTTGCTGCTTGGCTTTCTTTTGTAGAAGTTCACCAAAGGTTTGCATCTGATCTAGAGTTAGATTGGAGATGTCCCATTTGGAAATGAAAATTTCCTCATCAAGATCTATATCCTCCTCCTTTTTCTCATCTTTAGTCAAAAATTTTGTGCTTGGTTGAGACTTGGTCTCAACTATCCTTGCACTTATTGCTTGTGTACTCAGAATGGAAATAATAGTAGAAATAGTAGGACTCACTGCAAAAATTGATCCTGCACTCATTATAGAAATACTAGTGGAAATACCTATTATATCTAAAATTTATATAGAGGGTAGAACTTGTATCTTGGTAGATGAAGTTCTTGGTGCTTCAGTCAATGATGTGTTGAGTTGGACTAGTGCAAAGATTGATTGGATGCTTGTGCATGCTATGCTAGACACAATCAATCCTACTAAGGTTGTCTCTATGATTGGTGTAGTCAATGATTCACATGGAGAATGAGGAAATGAGGCTATAACTACTCCAAAAATCTTGATTGGGTCAATTTACTCAACATCTTGTGTACCTTCCTTGGTAGCCTCTTTCTGTTGTTCCTCTTCATCATGCACATTATCAAAATGAGTTACTTCTTCATCATCTTTACCATCATCTTTTTCTTAATCATTATCATCATCCTTGTCACTTATGCTAATTGGAAAATCACTTAGTTTATGAAGAAGACAGATATTCTTCCATGTATTTGTTTCATTCTTCACAACATGCTCTATTTCATTCAACAAAATAAGACAAGTATTGAATCTTAAAGTTATTTTTTCTTCATTTTTTCTCTAAAGATTCCTTCACTTCCTTGTCATCCAAATTTGGCATAATCTATTTCAAGGTTTTCTCATGAGTATTCTTTGCAATTTGTATTGCATGTTCCCATCTTGGTTTTGTTTTGTTCATAAATTCATCTAGAATCTGCTGAATGAGTTGATCAGTTGAGTATTTCTATTTGCCCATCTTAGATATTAGTATGTCTTTAATTTGCTTTTTCTTATTAGCTATTCTAGTCTCATATTTTAATTCTTTGAAGCTTATTATTCAAAAACCTAATTCCAATTCCCTCATTCTCTCCTCTAATGTAGGTGGAGACCTCTTGAAAATTATGTTTACTCCCTCTTTGACTTTCTTCCTAGAGGATCTCCTAGTGAACACTATAGTGGATGTCTTGGTATGTTTGGTAATGATTGACTTAACATTTTCTTTAGTGTCTTCTCTTCCTCTAATTCATCTTCCTCTACTTCTTCATCTTCACCTTTGTCCTCAGTTAACATGGTAGTGGAACTTTTGTTTCTACTTGGAAATCCTCTTCATACCTTTGTTAGCTGCATGAGGGAGCTTAATCTATACTTCTATCCTAGCCTTAGCCTCATCAAATGTACCAAAATAGGCTGCCTTGGGATCGATTGGTTCATTTTTTTGTGCTTCAATTATATCTTTTGTTTCATAATTATTGACTTCATATCCTAGAGGTTTTAACCGTGCAATTCTAGGCCTAATTGCTTGAATGTCTACCTTATCACTATCCACCATAAAAAAAAAATCTTTATAGTCCTCAACTAGTTTCTTGGTGATTCAATATTTTTTATTTATTTTCTCCTTGAATGCATAAAAATAATTATCCATGGTACTAGTGTAAATTTCTCCCATCTCAGCAATGTATTCATTAATTTGATAGAGTATTAGCACATCTTTCCTCCAAACAATAGTACCTTTTGATGGAAAGAATTTTTGAACATAGAAGAATAAACATGTCAAAAGTGAGCCAAAATTACATGGATTTTTCTTTGATTCCTTGATGCTCTCCATATTTTTGTTGAATTGATTCAACAATAGCTTGGCAAGGTCAAGAGATAGGTTGTTCTTGACTACCTTGTATGCCAAGTCAACTACTTCACATGATACACTATTCAATCTACTCAAATTGTAGATATTGTGAGCAATGAAATGAATAGAAAACTTCAATTCCATGTCACTGGCACTACTAATTTGCATTCCCCTACCATCCCACTCAGCTAGGGTTTTCTTCTCCAGTTCAACCTGGCCTAGGGTTTTAGTTGTTTTAGCTTTAGCCAACATTAGGAGACCAATGATCATGTGGATCATCTTCTTGGTGATCAAAATTGGTTGCTCCAACCACATCTATCCATTGTGCACACAAATGAGGATAAAACTAATCCATTTCACTTGGAAGTCTCATGGATGTAAGGAATATGAGTTAAACCTTTTTCCTGGAGATGTTGATGCTCATGTTTCAATACACCATCAATGCATAACTCCTTTAAACATTCATCCATTTCTAGTGTACCGATATCCTAAATTGTGCATTTAAAATGAAAATGGATATCATTGATCAACTGTACCTTGGGAGGGATTTGAGATTGTGCTCCATTCAAATCTAGGGTTTCCATGACTGTAGGAGTGAGCTTGAAATCTAGTGCCTTCCATTCTACACCATGAACCAACATGCCTGAACCTCATTTTTCTTTACTATTGGTAGCTACCATCTTCACTTGGTAGGGTTTGAGAGAACTCAATTTTTTTTGGTAACAATTCACTCAAATCACTTGAATTTCCTTGAAGATCGCTCTAGACAATTTTCTCTCAAAAATTCATGGTTGAAATGACTTTGATTTCTTTCATTTTATCAAATTTCACCATAAATGCCTGGTACAAATGTTAGATCAAATTGATAGATTTTCATCCACTTTGCTTGCATTGATTACCTGATAGAGTCTTCCATCATTCAGTAACCATATAAAACTTAGTTACTCCTGATCTCACTTGGTAGAGTCTATGACTTGACCTCACTCAATAAGGAAGGTAACTCAATAGTAACTGGTACCTCTTACTTGGTTATCCCTTTGTATCTTGAAGATTGATATGGATCTTTTTTCCTATCTACTAGAACTTTTTTAAATGGCTTCTTTAGTAGCCTAGTTCTAGTTCTCCTTTGAGAAATCAAGTGGAAATTGTGGAGTCACCCAATTCTTGAGTGACTTGATCATCATTTCTTAGACTTGAATTCTTGGTAGAATTTGGAACCTATTGTTGTCTCATTTGTTTTCTGATGTTATTAGATTTTGCCTTCTTTTCATCTTCAATTCTTCTACTATTCATATAGTTCTTGGCAAGATGCCCAAGTTCTATACAAATAAAACATCTTTTTGTAGTATCTATTTTTCTCATGTGATGCTTTACACAATTCATTCCAATGTGTCCAAATTCTCCTTAATAATGACATCTACACCAAGTGTTATAGTCCCAACCAAATATAGCTTTCACAATTCATTCTACTGGATTCAATATCTTGGTTTTGCACTCTGATGATTTGTGCCCATGCTTCTTACATTTGTGACATTTTCCTTCAAATCTTGGTTTCTCTTTGCATTCATTTTCTCTATGACCATGTTTTGTAGCATTTTCCATTGAATTTTTCTTTCCCATTACTCCAATATTTGTTTGAAGTATGACCTATCTTACCACAGTGATTGCAAGTTGGTTTATTCTTTTGAGCTCCTTGCTTGGATGTTTCACCTTCTTCTATATATCAAATTCCTTCTTTCCTTTTTTGTCTATAGTGATTTTTCTCATTCAAATAATTCATTTCTTCTCAAGATTTTATCATCCTTTCATTGGTTTTCCTTTCAATGTTTAGATCATTAACAATCTTTCATTATCTGATCTCAGGTTCATGATTTCTTCATTTGCATTGGTGAGCTAATTAATGAAGTTTACTTGCTGAAGGGATAGGTGCTGAATTTCATTGTTCTTTTCCTCTATCTATTCTCTTATCTTTCAATTTTCTTCCATGACTTCACACAATCTTACTAACTGAATTTATTGCTTGAATCTTTGTTTTCTAACTTCTTTTTGATGAGTACTATTCTTTTCCAATAGTTGTTTGATTGCTTCATCAACTTCATCTGAATTGCTTGGATAGATGTCTTCGATTCTTTCTTCAATTTAGAGTGAATCATTGATCTATATTGCAAGATATTTTTGGCTTTTTAGGGATTGAGAGATTTTCTCTTTTGCTTTCTTGAGTTGTCCAATGGCCAATTTCAAATCTAGCTTTTCATTGTCAATAACCTTGTCAATTCTGAATACCTATATTAACTTTGATCTTTGCTCAAGCTATTAAAATTTTCACTAAAAACCACAATGCCCTGATATCAATTATTGGTAATATTATGACAAGCTAATTTATTTAGAGGGGAGGGGTGAATAAGTAACCATTAAAACTTTTATCACTATATCCTTGACTAGCAATTAATCCTTTATGTGAATTCTGATCTAATTGCATGCATGACAAATTGAAAACAATGAAAGCATACACAACACTTTAACACAAGATTTGGTGACCTAGAAAACTTCCAAATAGAAAGTAAAACTAGGGTGGGGATGATACACACAAGCTTTAGTATTGTAGTATAAAGTTGGCTTGTTAAGGCTTACAATGATCACTTCTGATGATCTGGCTTGTTAGGAGCAATAAGGATTGCTAGGTCCACCTTGCAAAAGGATTTACAAATATGCAATGAATTATGCACTTGGTAAAGAGATTTAAATAAGATTTTTAGGTCTAATTTGTTAAAGGATTTGATTGATTGACCTATTGGGATGAAAAAGTACCTAATCTTTGATCTACAACTTGATTTTTTGAATGAGATTCCTCTGAGTGTATAAATCACCTTGTTGTGATAGAGATATCTTCGCTGCTCCTTGTACTACTACAATCTTTTTAATGTTCTCTTCTACTCTTCTCCGATGATTACGTTACTTCTCTTTGATGATTTGGATGTGATACAATACATTACATATATACCAATCCAATTACAGAATTACAAAGTCAACCACAATAGAAGGTTACACAAATATTACAAAGTTGGCCAAAGTGTAGAAACTTGGGTCTTGAAGGCTGACTTGATGAGGTTTTGATACCTAACATCCACTATCAATGCTCAACGTCATCATGCACTCGATAGATGTAGAAGCTTGGTCTATATTGATTACTTCCAAGTAGTCTTGAATTCGGTCTACTCTGGTGACTCAATGAATACTATAAAACTTAGCATATAAACTAAATCAATTGATTCTTATTGCATAGCTTGGTAAACAACATCACCTTGAACTTGATATAAAATGAGTCTCTTAGTTAACACTTAGAAGCTTGGTTGACACTATATGTAAAAGCTTGGTCCATACTGATCACTTCCAAGTAGTCTTGAACTCAATCTACACTAGTGACTCGATGAATACTATGAAACTCAACATATAAATTGAATCACTTGATTCTTACTGTATAGCTTGGTAAACACTATCACCTCAAGCTCGGTATAAATTTTAGTCTCTTGGTTAACACTAAGAAGCTTAGTTAACACTATTTCATCAACTGCAAACTTGGTAAGCATGACACAACTTGGTTTGCATTGGTAAACTTGGGATACACTAAGATGATTGGTTTACACTACTGGTCATTAAATCTATAGTAACTGCTTGGTGTAAACTAAATTTTAGATTATGGTGACTAATCAGGAAAGTACTATACATACTTCATATGTTGTAGCCGACATATTATGGCTGACATGTTGTAACCCTAAAATGGCATAAAATACTTGTATAAAAGGGTTTAGGGTTAGGTATTTTTCATTATGTTGTGATGTGAAATTGGTTCTTACAGCGGTATTGGGCTATAAGAGATTACAGATTGTAATTAGGTTGTAATCAATGGATTGTAATAAGATTGGACTTACTTTTTGGTGGACATAGCCCAGGGATTGGGTGAACCACGTTAAATCTTGGTGCCTTGTTTTCATTTTTGTATGATCTATTATTTTTTGTTATTGGTTATATTTGCATGGTGTTTTTATTTCTATCCATGGTTTATCCTAACAAGTGGTATCAAAGCCTAGTTTTTTTTTTTTTAGTTATCCTCTGCAGGAAAGTCTCACGATTAAGTGGGAGTTTCACAGTTGAGTGGGAGCAATGGTAGATGAGGGTAAGCTGAGGGTTGATAGGTTTAATGGGCAAAACTTTTAGTTATGGAAGATGCAAATAGAAGACTATATGTATCAGAAGGATTTATGGAAGCTATTAGAAGGCAAAGCAAAGAATCAAGGAACTATGTCAGAGGCTAAATGGGATCTTTTGGATAGAAAGGTACTTGAAAGCATTCGATTATGCTTGGCACCATCAGTGGCATTTAATATTACAAAAGCAAAGATGAAAAAAGAGTTCATGAAAACCCTAGCAACATTGTATGAAAAGCCCTCCGCTTCAAACAAGGTATTTCTCATGAAGCATTTTATTAATATGAAAATGGCAGAAGGTGGATCTACTGCAGATCATTTAAATGAGTTTAATACTATTACTAGTCAATTATCTTCCGTGGGTATCAATTTTGATGAAGAAATTAGGGCTCTCTTAATTTTTTGTTCTTTTCCTGAAAGCTAGAATGGCTTGGTAATGGTAGTGAGTAATTCTGTTCTTGGATCTAGTACCCTAAAATATGATGATGTGATCAATGTTGTTTTAAGTGAGGAAACTCATAGGAAATCCTCAGGTGGATCTACATCAGGAAGTTCTTTGAATGGAAAAAGTAGGGGCAGAATGACTGAGAGAGGAAGTAACTCTAGAAATCATGGGAAATCAAGAGGAAAGTCAAAGGGGAGGAGGTCTCAATTGAGAGGACCAAATGATTGTTGGTACTATGAGAAACCAGGGCACAAAAAGAAGGATTGTTGGAATCAAAAGAAAAATGAAGGAGATAAATCAGATGGAGACAAGGAGGCAAATGTGGTAAGTAACAAATTTGAAGAGGATGATTTGTTTCTATCTTTAGAAAGTGTAGATGATTCATGGGTTTTAGATTCTAGTGCTTCATTTCATGGTACACCTCATAGAGGCTATTTCATTGATTATGTCCAAGGGAATTTTGGGCTTGTTTATTTGGGGGATAATGAACCCTGTCAAATTGTTGGAAAGGAAAAAATTAAGATTAAGTTGCAGAATGGGAATCATTGGCTACTATATGAGGTAAGACATGTTCCAAGGCTGAGTAGGAATTTAATTTCAATGGGGCAACTCAGTGATGAGGGTTGTGTAGTTACTTTTAATGACAAAAATTGGAAGGTTTCAACAGGTTCCCTTGTAGTAGAAAAAGTTGTGAAAGTAGGCACCTTATATCTTTGTATAGGTCATATTGTTCCTTCTACTTTGATTTTTTTAGAGAAAAATGAATGTTCAGGAACAATTGCTGCAGTTGAGCAGGGAGAACAAATAGCCTTTGTAGATTCTGATACAACACTATGGCATAATAGACTTGGGAACATGAGTGAGAAAGGTATGAAAGTACTTCATTCAAAGAAAGTTTTACCAAGTCTGAAATGTGTTAATATGGATTTCTATGAAAGTTGTGTGTATGGAAAAAAAAAAGAGTGAGTTTTGTAAAGATTGGGAAGGAAAACAAAAAAGGAGAAATTAGAGCTTGTGCATACAAATGTATGGGGACCAGCTCAGGTATCTTCCCTTGGTGGCTCTCATTATTATGTTACATTTATTGATGACACAACTAGAAAAGTATGGGTTTATTTCCTTGGACAAAAATTTGATGTATTTCAAACTTTTAAGAAATGGAAATGCTTGGTTGAAAATGAGACTGGTAAGAAATTAAAATGTCTCAGATCTGATAATGGTGGTGAGTATTGTAGTCATGAATTTGAAGATTATTGCTCCAGTAATGGTATTCGTAGATAGAAAATTATTCCAAGGACTCCGTAGGAAAATGGAGTGGCTGAATGCATGAATAAGACTATAATGGAGCGCGAATGGAGCATGAAGTTGCATGCTGGGTTGCCCTTACACATGTGGGTAGAGGCTATCAGTATTGTAGTATATTTGATTAATAGAGGTCCCTATACTCCTTTGAGCTATGGTATTCCAAAGGAAGCATGGACTAGTAAGAAGGTGAGTTATTCTTTTCTCAAGACCTTCGGTTGTGAAGCTTTTTCTCATATAGACTCTGTAAGTAGAACCAAGCTAGAAGGTAAATCAAAGAAATGTTTGGATATGACATTAATGAATTTGGTTATAGGCTTTGGGATTTTGAAAATCATAAAATTGTAAGAAGCTGGGATGTCATATTTAATGAGAAAGTGTTGTACAAAGATCTGTTGCAGCAACATGAGAAGAAAGAAGATGATTATGTAGTGTTGGATGATACTTCAAAAGCTAATGTTCTAGCCATTCCTTGTGATGTGCAACAACTGCAACAAAAAATACCACACACACCAGTGAATGTTAGATGGTCAACGAGGCAAATTAGACCTCCACAAATATTTTTTCCCTCTTTGTATTCTATTCTACTTACTGATGCTGGTGAACCTGAAAGTTATAATGAAGTTGTGTAGGTGGATACTAAGATTTAGTGGGAGTATGCAATGAAAGATGCAATGGAATCTTTGCTAAAGAATAAGACATGGGATCTATGCAAGTTTCCTACAGGTGAAAAGGCTTTATTGAATAAGTGGGTTTACAGGTTGAAAGAAGTGGAAGGAGGTAAGAAAAGATTTAAGGCCAGGTTAGTTGTAAAAGGATTTGCACAGGAAAAGGGAATTGATTTTGATGAGATATTTTCTCCTGTTGTTAAAATCACTTCTATTCATACTATTTTAAGTCTTGTGGCTGCTAAAGATTTTCATTTAGAGCAGTTGGATGTTAAAACAACCTTTCTTCATGGTGATTTGGATGAAGAAATATTTATGGCTTAGCCATAGGGTTTTGAGGTCAAAGGTAAGAACTTAGTGTGCAAATTGGAGAAAAGTTTATATGGCTTGAAACAAGAACATCGGCAATGGTATTTGAAATTTGACATTTTTATGCATGAGCATGGATATAATAGGTGCCATTCAGATTACTATGTTTATTTTAAGAGGTTTGATGATGATAGCTACATTATTTTATGTTTATATGTTGATGATATGCTTGTAGCTGGGTCTAACATGGATCATACTAAGGAGCTAAAATGCCAGTTAGCACATGCATTTGCTATTAAGGAGTTGGTGGTAGAAAAAAAATTCTTGGTATGAAGATTTGCAAAGATAGGAAGAACAGAACATTGACGCTATCTCAGGCTGATTATGTTGAGAAGGTGCTGTAACGTTTCTCTATGGAGAATGCTAAAGTTTTTAGCACACCTTTACCTGGTCATTTTAAGTTGACTAAGGTGATGTGTCCTAAGACACAAGAAAAGGAGGAAAAGATGTCCAAGGTACCCTATGCTTCAGCTGTAGGAAGCTTGATGTATGCTATGGTATACACTAGGCTAGATATTGCATGTGCAGTGGGAGTCGTTAGCAGGTATATGAGTCATCCAGGAATTGAGCATTGGAATACAGTCAAACAGATTCTTAGATATTTGAGAGGCACATCCAATAAGTGTTTACACTTTGGGGGATCTACTACTGATTTACATGGCTATGTTAACTCAGATTTGGCAGGGGATATTGATACTAGGAGGAGTACTACAGGTTATGTCTTTACTATTGGTGGGGCAGCCGTGAGCTAGGTTTCTAGGTTACAAAAGATTAATGCTCTATCCACTACAGAGGTAGAGTATGCTGTTGCTACAAAGGCAGCCAAGGAGATGATATGGCTTCAATTCTTCTTGGAAGAACTGGGACATCCTCAGAAGGATAATTATTTGTTCATAGATAGTCAAAGTGCCATTCATCTTGCAAAGAATTTAGCTCTACATTTTAAGACCAAACACATATAGTTGTGCTACCATTTCATTCAGTCAATTTTGGAGGATGGATAGTTAAAGGTAGAGAAGATACATACAAATGATAATTCGACAGATATGTTGAGAAAGGTTGTAACAAGGGAGAAGTTGAACTCCTCTTTAACTTCGGTTGGTCTTTTAGACTGAACATGAATAAAAGAATAGTAGAGTCCAATGGGAGCCCCATGTGGTAGTGGTATTGCTACCAGATCAGTCTCCAAGTGGGAGATTATTGTTTAGTGTGGAGCCTAATGAGTCCCTAAGTGGGAGATTGTTAGATTATGGTGACTAATTAGGAAAGTACTTGATCAGGAAAGGTCCCTAAAATGACATAAAATACTTGTATAAAAGGGTTTAGGGTTAGGTATTTTTCATTATGTTGTGATGCAAAATTGGTTCTTACAGCAATATTGAGCTGTAAGGGATTACAAACTATAATTAGGTTGTAATCACTAGATTGTAATAAGATCAGACTTGCTATTTTGTGGATGTAGCCTAGGGATTGGGTGAACCATGTTAAATCTTGGTGCCTTTTGTTTATTTCTATGTGATCTATTCTTTTTTGTTATTGGTTATATTTGCATGTTGTTTTTATTTCTGTCAGTGGTTTATCCTAACACTAAAATCTATCAATAGGACTTGATAGCAACTGTAGGACTTGGTAGAAACTGAAATGCTTGGTTAACACTATTAAATATACAATATGCTCGGTATGAACTTACAATCTAAATAAGTGTATGTCAATAATAAAAAACATGACTAGAATGTCAACGCATTGATCCCCTTTATTTTGAACAACCATCTCTATAAATAGAAAACTTTCTTATATATATAAGCTGAGAAATATCCTTCTCAAGGCATGTATTTTCATAATCCCATAATTTTTATTAACGCATATTTATGTGAGCCTAAAACACATGAGGAAATGATTTGAGACTCTTGATGTGTCTCAATTTTACTTCCATTTCCTCTCTGATATTTTCATGATTTTAATGATAATTATAGTTTATTTCTACTTTATTTTTTTGACATGCAAATGAACGCAAATTTTTTTCAAAATGAGAAATGTTTACATTGAAGATTGCTACAACTGTAGAAAGCCTCTTGACTTTATTATGATATTTTTCCATTCATCCTCTATTATCTATTTTAGGGCTAGGTAGAATTAGGTAGGATTCAATAAATCTACCCATCTTTTTTTTAGTCCCTACTAGAAACTTCTCTTTCAATCCTCTTTGAATTCACCTCAAAATGCTTTACCATGAATTCTATGCAATCAACTCATCATATTTATCTTCTAGACACTTCACAAAATTCAAGAAAACAAATATTCAACTCAAATTCATCAAATCCATGATTTAACATGAATATTTGCACTCAACATCAATATGTTGTCACTTAGGTTCCATACTATTCTTCCAGTCATCATCAACTAGGTCACTCAACAAACAATAAAGTTTACTAGTGCTCAACATCAACTAAACTTTACTTGGCTTACACTATATTACTTGGCATGTAATAAAATTTGACGTTTCTTAGCTCCAATTAATTCTTTGTTTGACTTGCTCTAACTTTTCTTGGCACCTATTACCCACTTGGTCAAGCTTGGCACTCTGAATTCTTCTTACTTGTTCTTTTAGACTTAGTCAGTATATAAAACCTTTGCAATCTTAAGTAGATAATCAATGCACTATATTATCACTATCTCAACTAATCTTTGTACTCCTTTTTCATACAATAACTCAACCTTTTCTCTAGGTGGTTTTGTTATCTCATTTGATCTATTGGTGTTTTGAAACATCACGGTTTCAAATTACCTCGATGAGAACAAGATACATCTAGGGATAGCTACTTTCCATCCTCAACATACCCTTTTAGACACTAGGCCAACTATAAGGCTAGACCCTTCTTCTACTTTAGGCTCTACAAAACCTAGTTGAGAGTACCTTAGATCCATTTATATGGTACCCGTGCTAAAATATACACTTAAATCTTGACAAAGCAGATAAAACCCTTAACCTTCTAACACTTATGAACAAATCTCAGACATGGAATAACTAATAACATAGCAAAAGAAATTGATAAGATAAGTGAGGGCATCCTTTTCAATTCTTCAACATTAAAATGAAAGATATTTGATTAATGATGGTGATTTCAAAAAAACCCTAAATATGCAGCAACAGAACAAGTTGATCCTATAGCTAATTAGTGCCTTATCTATTAGGCAATTCTACAAATTAAACACATACAATCTATGACACCAGTGACATATTTCATACACCAAGATATTAGATCTATCTTATCACCTTGAGAATCAAACATTAGTGTTCATAAAGACCTTATTCTAATGAAATATCCTTCTTAAATTAACTAGCAACCCTATAAAATACATCAAGCATTTACTTGGCCCTTTATTCCAATAGCAAAACATATCAGGCATACAACCTTAAGGGGATGCAAATGGGTCTCAGCTCTTTATCCCTACACCATATAAGATTGCAGATTATAGAGATAGGAGATGAGAATTAGAATGAAACTAAGAGATTCTTGCTCATTTGTATTCTTTTCTTTGATATTATACATTCAGATGCATGTAAAACAACTCACAAAACCACTAAATAAATCAATACTAGCTATATTATCTTCACTATTATTATTCATACAAGAGAAATATGCAGAACAATGTAGTATCATAGTGATGATAACACATCAAAAGTAGAACCTTGGTCTCACAAATTGGGGAAAAATCAAGATTGGAACACACATGGTATCACAATAGTGAGAAATTTCTCCAAAACTAGAACCCTATTCTCACAATACTGAGAAAACTCAAGATTGGAGCCTACTAGTTTCACAGTGAGAAAATGCCAACGCCTACAATGAATTAGAAAGAGAGAGATATATGAAAAGAATGAAATCCTAGATTTGACTTGGAACTGACATGTGTCCACTTGAATCTTCATTCTTTGCAATTGTAAAACATCTCTCATCTTTCTACACCTGAAATCTAATTTGGTTTTCATCATTGTTTTGTCACAAACCTAAAATATCTCTTCCTCAATGATGAAATGTTACTAAAATATCTGAAATGCATCATGAAATGCTGATAATATCTAGATTCAAATGACTTGAAGGTAGCAATTTTTTTCCCATAACTACATTTTTACTACCTTTTACATTTACTCACTTCACCATTTCATTGGAAATCCAATCTAAACTATCCCAACTAAATGAAATTGAAAATTGGGCACCTGAGACAAATCCTCACATAACTTGAACTAGTGGCCTCCTATGCAAAAACAAACTCTAGAAATAGAAAGTTCATTATCTCTCAATTTTGGTGATATGTAATAGTGCTATATGGACTTACCAGAAACTCCTAGGATCTTAGTTCAAAATTTAGATCCTTAGCATGGTTTTGAGACTATTTTTATTTTTCAAAAACTAAAAATACTCCAAATTTTGAACTATAGAATAAATAAAATTTTATTTAAAGGTGACCCTAAATGTATATTTGAGAGAAAAAAAATAAAAAAAATTTCATGCTTGTTTGACTTTTCCCTCCTTTTCTCCATTTGGGTCAAATTGGTTTGACTGACCTTCTGACACATGTCATTATTGGATTGAGCCATTTCCTACTTATTCATCTGACACCTACCACCTAGATGCCACATGTCACCGTCTCATTGGTCACTTTTTATACCATGTGGTTGCCACATCATTGCCATGTAACTAGTCACCATGTCGCTATCCCAATCAGCATTTTACCACATCATCTAGTCACCATGTTGCATGGTTATCATTTGAGAATATTTGTTCTTGTGACATAGCAACAATCATCTAATGTGCCACATGTTGCCATCTTGTGTCTGAGATCTTAGACTACCACATCACTTCTTGATTCATCATTTTGTCACTATGTGTCAGTTATTGGTTGATCCACAGATTTCACATTGTCACTGACATCATCATTTTGGTCTGCATGTCAATTGAAAATATCATTTAATGTCAACCAACTAGCAAGGCTCACCATGCATGGCTAAGCTTCCAAAACCCTCGATGTCTTTAAGACATTATATTTTTGGGTGAAGGTGTATTTAAATATTTCAAAATACCCTAGCACAAGAAATATGGGATAGAAGAGAAATATGTTGAGGAATGTGGTATCACAGTGATGAAAACACAAAAAAACTAGAACCTTCATCTCACAAATTGGAGAAAACTCAAGATTGGAACACACATTTTATCACAACAGTGATAAATTTCTCCACAACTAGAACCCTAGTCTCACAATATTGAGAAAACTCAAGATTAGAGCCTATTGGTTCCACAGTGAAAAAATGCCAACCCCCACAATGAATAAGAAAGAGAGAGATATAGGAAAAGAAAGAAATCCAAGATCTGATTTGGAAGTGATATATGTCCACTTGAATCTTCATTTTTTGTAGTTGTAAAACATCTCTCATCTTTATACCCCTAAAATCAGATTTGGTTTTCATCATTGTTTTGTAACAAACCCAAAATATCTCTTCCTCAATGATCAAATTTTACTAAAATATCTAAAATGCATCATGAAATGTTGATAATATCTAGATTCAATTGAATTGAAGGTAACAATTTTTTTTCCATAACTACATTTTTTATGCCTTTTGTATTCACTCAGTTCACCATTTTAATAGAAATCCAATCTAAACTACCTCAACTGAATGAAACTGAAAACTAGGCACTTAAGAAAAATCATTGCATAACTTGAACTAGTGGCCTCCTGTGCAAAAAAAAAATCCAGAATAGAAAGTTCATTCTCTCCTAATTTTGGTGATATATAACAGTGCTATATGGACTTACCAGAAACTCCCAAGATCTTAGTTTGAAATTTAGATCCTTAGCATGGCTTCGAGACTATTTTTATTTTTCAAAAAATAAAAATATTCCAAATGTTGAACTATAGAATAAATCAAATTTTATTTAAAGTTGACCATAAGCATATTTTTGAGAGAAAATAATAAAAAATTATTTTTCATGCTTGTTTGACTTTTCCCTCCTTTTCTCCATCTGGGTCAAACTAGTTTGACCAACCTTCTAACACATGTCATTATTGGACTAGCCCATTTCCTACTTAGTCACCTGACACCTGCCATTTGGGTACCATGTGTCACCATCTCATTGGTCACCTATTCTACCATGTGGTTGCCACATCATCATGTCACATCACTGCTACGTAACTAGTATGTCATCTAGTCACCATGTTGCATGGTTATCATTTGAGCATCTTTGTTCTTGTGACATAGCAATAATTATCTGATGTGCCACATGTTGCCATCTTATGTCTGAGATCTTGGACTACCACATCACTACCCAATTCATCATTCTATCACCACATGTTGGTTACTAATTGGTCCATAGATTTCACATTATTGTTGACATCATCATTTTGGTCTATGTGTCCATTCAAAATATCATTTAATGTCACCTAACTAGTAGGGCCCACCACACATGGCTAAGCTTCCAAAACCCTCAATGTCTTTGAGACATTATATTTTTTGGTGAAGGTGTATTTAAATATTTCAAAATTCCCTAGCACAAGAAATATGGGATAATGTTTTCTAACAATTTTTGTGCCTTCTCCTAGTCTTTTCTTCTTCACAAGGGTACAAGTCAAGATCCAGTGCATCTCTCGATACATGCTCTACATTAGTTAGCTCCAGATGAGTCAATCGAGCCCCTTAGTTGATTGAATAATACAAGCCTATTCCAATTCCTCAACTTGTACCAACTACTTTACTGAGATATGATTTTCATAGAAAACATTGTGATATTCAACAAACCTTAGATTCTTTTCTTTAGAATGTTCCTTAATCTTCTTTATGATCAATTCAGAATCTACATGAAATTTTTAGAAGGGACTAGGTGGGAGGGAATAGATAGGCCCAGTATAGTGTGGGGGACTTAATGATAGGTTCTCTATTAGTCTATAGATTAGTAGTTGGAGGATAGCTGATACTAAAGAAAATAGTGGGGTGGCCCTGCAAATCTACATTGTGGCAACATTTCCTCATTAAAATAATGTACCTTGTTGGATTTATATAACCTTTTACAAAGATCCTTTTTTTGGTGTGACCTTCACTACCTCTATCCAGAGTTGAAAAATCAATGCTCATTGTGGTCTTACTGCTGACCCTACACACCCTAGCATATTTCTTGACTGCACCATTTTTTGGAGAAGTGAACTCAATATTAAAGACTCTAAACTTTGGTTATGGTTGCAAAACATGGATGTTCTTCAAGCTTCATCAAGAATTTCTTTCCTACATTGACAACTCCAAGCATTCTAAACTCTGAATATGTCCCTTTATTAGACAACTCCTTTGACAACTTGCATATACAATTTTAGTATAGGGCTGCAAGAGATTTTGTAGAAATCCATTTGACTTTAGGTGCTTTGCATGTAGACTAGGAGAGGTGAATATCTATAGGGCATTTTTTTGATCATTAGAATTATAAAGGACATGCCTCACTTAAGCTTAGCTTTCTATATGTCTACACTATTCAAACAACAATCCTAACAATCACCATCACCCATAACACATATACCAAATTTAGTCAAATATTTTTCAAATGGGCACTTGACTAGATTAAAACTGGCTTTGGCACCTTTTTATCTCCAATGGTGAGATATCCATTCAAAAAAATTTAATTGTTATAATTACTATAATTAGCTATGCTGATCATTTTCTATCTCTGATGTCTTAGTCATCTAGTAAATTTAGTTGGGCCTCCAAAGCAGGTCTAACTAATTTTTTTTTTGTTTTCAAACAACTAAACTATCAAATTGATCATTTATTCATTAGATACTAATTTGATAAAAATTCAATAACTATCACATCATTTAAAACTAATCTTCAACCTTTCTTGCAAACTTCTAGTTTCGTGCCAAGAGGTCCTTTCACTGGCCTTAAAAACTAACAAAAACATCTAACTGGGCTCTAAAATCTGACACACTAATTCTTTTTTCTATATTATTGTACCTTTCCAAATATCATCTCATGAATAATTCTTAGTCAAGAGATATTGACCATCGAAGATGGTAATTTAAAATTGCATGCAAACAAACATGTTAGAAAACAATAAAATGTGTTTGGATTTGGCTTTGAAAATAGGGCAAAATGACACTTGGGGAAATAAAAACTAAGTCATTGGTTCATTATCATGAGGAAAATATAAATATGTGATTAGGGCTCTTGATAAATAATTGGATGTATTTGGTGAGCATTCAAAGTGGGCTACTCAAAATTACAAAGCTAGGAACAATAGTAGAAAAGTGGTTTTTGCAAACAAAATGGACTTGGGAAAGTGTGTAGATCGACTCGTCAAGACTTACAAACTGGTACACTTAAATTATTTTTAGTGTATAACATAGTGGTACAGTCCATTTGAACTCACCTAGAATAGATTTAGAGTTATGACATCCCAAATAGGGGTACCAACCAATCTGCACTTTATAACACGAGTAAAAAATTACAAATTGCATTTGGAATCATATTTGAAAATTGATCAAATGGATTCATCATAAGCTCAAAATTGAAACATCGCAAGTGATTGACTTCTAGAATGTAATGAAAAATGAATTTTCTTATTTTGTTCAATTAGGTGAAAATTATAAAAAGTCAAACAAGGCCCATAGAATTCTGAACAATTGACATCAATATGAAAACAATAAACAATTGAATTTGAGGGATCCAAAACCTTGTCAAAACATATGGAAATTACTCAAAAAATAAAAATTAGGTTATTTTTTATGGATACTAAACACTTCCGAAGTGGCGAGTCATGAAACATCACTAGGTGCAAGATATTCAAATGTAAACAAGGCCTCTTGTCGCTATTTGACACTTGGGCAAAGATGCAGATTTGGACATTGCTTAGAACAAAACTTCACAGAATGACTTGGAATGGAAATTTATCTTCATGGGAGGCATAGATGTACTAAATGAAAGGTGTTAGAAACATTAAACACCTCTTTGTCCTCAAAGGAGACAAACAAATACACATGTATCAAAAAGAACTTATAGGGCTTGATTTTTAGGATGATACTCAAAATTAGGGCTTCAATTTTGAGTCCCAATGTGATCAAATCCTCTTTATCAATAGAAAAAATGATAGTACTCAAAATAAACTAAGTAGTTGTCTTACCAACAAATAGCAGGTTTGACAACAATGACAAAACAATGATTGAAACACATTGTCATACTTGTATCAATCTATTTTTAACAATCTCCCTCTTTGGCATTGATGAAAAATTAGTACAACCAATAATAATACCAAAAAGAAAATAATTTTTTGTATTGAAATCTCTCCCTATATTAGTAGATTTCATCTTCTGTATAGGTTGCAAAATTATGTTTTTATCAATAGACAATCAACTCATCTTTATGACTCCCTCGTGATCACTTTCTCTTCTTATGACTCCTTATATCCCCCTCAATACTATCTCCCTCTTACTAGGTAGATGCATTTCTTTAATCATTAGGTACATTGTCCCCCTTTGAGTAGATATTTCTTTTTGTACTCTTTCTTTTTACTATAAAATATCTCCCTCTTTAACAATAATGCAAAAGACTTGTCATCTTATCATGTATATATGAACATTTACATTTTCTCTCTCTCTCTCTCATCTAGCTTGTGACAAATTTGCAACTCCAACTATTTGATTACTTTAGGTAGCTCCTAAAGTAATATCCACTTCATCAAAGTGTAACATATGTCAATCATCTCAGTTGATGTAGGGCACTTCTCATGCTTCTTAAATAGCCTTGGATAGGGGTATCACCCCTACTTTACCTCTTAGATACTCAAGAGCATCCTTAGGTAATGCTTTTTTTTGAAGATATCAACTATTTTCTCCTTAGTATTCACATATTCCATCTTGACCTCTTTGTCTTGAACTAACTCTCTCAAGTAATGATACTTGATTGAGATGTGCTTAGTCTTTGTATGCATCATAAGATTCTTTGATATGTTTATAGCACTTGTATTATGACAATAAAGTATCATAGGTTCAATGATTTCCTTCTTTATACCTTTGAGTAGCTATTTGATCCATATAATGTTTGTACAATTTACTACAACAATAACATATTTAGCTTTGGTAGTAGATTGAGTTATGCAGTTTTATTTCTTGCTAGTCCATGTAACCAACCTTTTTCCTAAGAAAAATGATCCTCCACTAGTGCCCTTTTTGTCATCAATATTTCCAACCCAATTAGCATCAATGTAGCCTCTCAACTCAAATTTCTCATTTTTCTTCTAGTATAGACCATAGTCTTCTATTCCTTTTAGATATCTCATTATTCTCTAAACAACTATCAAATGATTCTCCTTGGGATTAGAAGAGAATCTTATAACTATCCAATTAGATAATGCAATATCAGGTCTACTATGTAATAAATATTACAATTTTCTAATCATAGATGTATACAATGTTTGATTCACCTAAACTGAATCATCATTCTTTGAAAATTTATTTCCTATCACCATAGGCATGCTTACTAGCTTAGAATATTTCAATCCAAAAGTTTTCAGTGTCTCCTTTACATATTTTGACTAAGTGATGTATATACCATATTTCATCTGATGCACTTGCAAACCCATAATGAACTCATTTTCTCCAAACAGAGACATTTCAAATTCTTTCTTCATTTCATTTGCAAAAGCTTTACATAAAGTATCTTGACCTCTAACTATGATATCATCAACAAAAAATTTAGATAGTAAAATACCTTTGCCTTTCTCTATCTTCAAGTATAGATCTCTATTATCATCAGTCCTCTCAAATCCAATTTTCATAAGATAATTGTGAATCCTTTCATACCATGCTTTTGGTGCTTGTTTTAAATCATACAAAGTTTTGTGTAGTCTATATACCATGTTTTTGTTGTTAGCATTAACAAATATTTTTGTTTGTTCTATATAAACCTCTTCTTCCAATATGCCATTAAAAAATGTATATTTAACATCCATTTGATAAAATTTGAAACCTTTGTATGTAGAGTAAGAAAAATAGTTCTTACTCCTTCCAATCTTGCAACATGAGTGAATTTTTCTCCATAGTCTATCCCTTCTTCTTGTGCATACCCCTTGCAAACTAATCTTTCCTTATTCCTTGTGGCTTTACCATTTTCATCCAACTTATTTCTATATACCTAGTTGGTGTTAATCATATTTTTATCTTTTGGTCTAGAAACTAAAGTCCATATCTTATTCTTTTCAATTTGTTTAATCTCTTCTTTCATGGAATTACTCTAGTCCACATCTTCTAAGGCATCTTTCACTATTTAGGTTTGTGTATGCTAAACAAACATGTACCATTTCCTCATTTGGTCTCTCAACTTCTGAATCACTGTATACTTCTCTATTAGGAAATTCAACATCTCTTTCATGTACACTAATTGTAGAAACCCAAAATTTGGCAAAAACCTAAATTACACAATTTGTATCAATCAATGCAAATTAAATAGGAAATCAGAGAAACACAATAGACTTTAAATTAAGGATCACATTAGGTCATTAATAACCTATCAAATCAATGAGACCTAAATCAACTTCAAAAAGAGTAGAAAAATAATTCAAAACCATAAAATGAAATTCAAAGAGGGAGAAGGAAAAAGACAAACTTTTAAAAATAAATAGAGCATTTACTAAATTAATAAAGTCATTTATCCTCACAAAAGTGAAAATCCCCCTTTTATTTTTAAAAGAATTGGAAAAATTCTCATTTATTCTAAAAACTAAGTCTATTGGACTCTTCCTCCTATGCTCTTATGAGATATTTTTAGTTTCACCTTCATCCACTAGTCAAAGGTAAAAATCTTGATTCTCACTCCAACCCCATTTGAAATCCTATAAATAGGAGGAAAATTCAAGAGCTAAAGGACCCAAGTTTTAGGCATTTTTACTATAGGCACATTTTGAGCTATCATCTTAGCATTGTCATTATATCAAGTTCACGTCATTTTGAATAACCTTTTAGCTTTCTTTTCATGTTATTTAGTATCATTTAGCACATGTTTAGCCCATTGCACATCCATTTAATAGAATCCTAGAGTTGTTACCTGCATATAATCTATAGTTAGTCATAGATCTTGCATACATTCTTGTAAATTTGCATTTTAAGCATACTCCCATTCTATAACTATCACTGAGATGTTGGTTTGAGAGCTTTTTTAGTGGTTGTAGTTAGGGAAACATGGGATGATTGTAGAGTTCACATTTTGATAATGATTTCTTGGGTTTAGTTTAGTTTTTTATCATTTTATCTACACTCTACATTAAAGTCTCATGAATACATGAATATATCATGTACAAATTGTCTTCTATAGTATAACTATTGGTAATTGAACAATTGTGTCTATTGTGTTTGGGAGGTTAGAATAGTAGGGATATGCTCTCACTCTCCTAGAGTGATCAAATTCCTAGACCTATTTGTGAGTTCTATTTTCCTACCTTCTGCTAGGTAGGATTACTTAGCCATAGAAAGGCTACCTCCTGAGTTGCCTTAGCAAGGCCAGTGAGAGGGAATGCCTTCCAACCTTTCATTCCTAATTGAATGTAAACCACCCATGTTTAGAACATAGCCTTCCTCCAATAGTCCTATAAGAAATTGCACCAAACATCGTTAGCATTGGTGGGAAGCTCTTTGTCACAAGAGAGGATTTGAACATTGTTGGTTAAAAAATAAAATCCACTAGTTACTAGCTCTAGACGACCTTGCTAGGAAGCCCCTTTCTTCCATTTTCTAGGTATATGTGCTTTTATATTTTATTATGGTTTCTACTATTATTGTGCTTAGATGTGCTTTATAACTTAATAACAAACTTTGGTTTGGATCATAGCCCTTTGGGAAGACATAACTATAAACTAATATGAGAAACAAAGTTTAAAATAGGAATGCTACTAAAAGACCTTGAAATAGTGAATTTATTGATTAAGAAAATGCATTTGGCCCATTTTATGATGCATTTGATGTCTATTATAGCACATCTAACTATAAAACAATGCATCTAAAGCTTTAAACAATACATTTTCCATTCATAACAATGCATTTAAAGCCTAAAATATTCATATGATAGATATAATAATGCATTTGAAGATCTAAATAATGCATATAATCAATTAAATAGTGCATTTGATCAATATTGTGATGCATCTAAGAAAAAAACCTAAAATAGTGGTTATTTACATATGCGACACTTGCAAACAAACAATAGATCCAGATACCCTTTTCCCTCATTGATATTTTCCAAGACTGAGAGATCCTAAAATTGACTGAAACCATTTTTGAAACAAGAAAAGATACAAGTTCCTTGTAGAGATTCTTAATCCAACAATCGTTATTGCTTCACTTTGCATATCATGCCAGAAATGTTCGGAGACACACATCCATTTCCTACCTAACTTCACAAGAGTGAACATACCCTATCAATATTGCCAAACACCTTGTCTAACCTAGCTTGTTACTCCAAATGAATCATAGTAGATAGAAACCTTCATATTGTGAAAATTCAAAAGAGTTAGAGGAATCCTATCCACATCTCATGCCACTACATAAAACCAATGTGATCACAAAACCAAAATGACCACCTATATGGGTGAGTGCCAGAATCACCAACAAAATCATCAAATGCATGAAACCTCTAGATCTTATTGAACCTATCACACTAGAACTATTGACCAAACATAGTTACCCACAAGTCACCCCTGTTTAATTGAAGTTTAGAACCCTTTGCAAAAATGGGTTCATCTAACACATGGGATGTAAAAAACATGAAAAGTAAAATTGAAGATTTTTAGTAAAATCCTAAACTTGTCGATATCATGGACAAGATACTTGAGAAACACAAAGAACACTACATACTAGAATTAGCACAACAAGGTGTGAAACTATAATCTAACTTTGATATGACCAATCTAAAATTAGATGAGGAAGAGTCACCCTTAGATATTATCACACAAAAATTACAAGATCTACAATTGGTAATGGAAAGGATGAAGTAAGAAAAAATACAACCTACAGAATTTAGCCTCAAAAAGTTGTGTCCTCTTCCATTTGATTAAAGCATTACTTTCACACCTTTTTCACAGAATGTGTAGATACCAAAATATGATAACTGTTTCGGTACATTAGATCTATTGGCCTAATTTTTCACAGTAAGAAAAATATGAAATTTAGGTGAAAAATTAGTTAGGTCTTTATATTTTGCAGAATAGGGTTTTCATTCCTCATATTTTTCAAAAATTTTAAGTTACCCTAGTCACACCTTGATTTGTGTGTTGATGAAATATATTAAATTCTCAAGGTTTGTCTCTCAAAATTTCAACCATGAAAATACCCTAAGTGTGAAAACCCTAGGTCTCTTTTCAAAATTTTTAAAAGATTTGCAAAGTGCTTAAAATTTTTTGTTTACAGTCTTACAGTGTAGGGTTTCACATTAGAGCAAAATACCTTCTTCCTTATGTTTCCATGGTTGCGTTTCATAATGCAGTGTAATACCATAAAGGATTTCATGTTCTATGGGGATACACTTTTTTTCGTAATAATAGAATAGTTCATCCTGAGACTTCCCAATCATATGAATACTTTTCAAGAAAACAAATGTGAAGGTTTTTTGTGCTTTAAAAATTCTATTATGGGTTTATGATGAGCAGTTAAGCGGTTGGGTTGAAGAAGCTACAAAGGGTATTCCCAATCATACGTTGAAGAAATTAAGCATGTGATCGTAAAAGGGTTACGAGTAAATAGTTGAGTGAAATGGAGAAAGAGTATTGAGTTGTGATTTATGCTTATACATTCCAATGGAAGGCGTAATAGCATAATACCCTAGTATAGCATAAATGATGGTTTGAAAGGATGCATCAAATGTTTTACAATTCTATGGGTAAAAGGATTTTGTAAGAGCGAAAGTAATGTCTAGTTGTGTTTATGTGCTTATGCTCTTTAAACTGGCGAACAATCGTAAAGTCATGTTTAGTGGTGACCATGTTAAGTGAGACCTGTTGAGCTGTCAGATGGGCCCTGGTGTAGACTGTTTATCTTTTTTTTTGTGGTTACAAGTTGAGTTCCAAAATATAAGTGTTAAAGGATAGATAAGGGAGATGAAGAGAAGGCTTTACACTTCGATGAGAAAAGATTAATGTAAGAGTGCAATATCATTTGATAAGGTTTTTCGATGTTATAAGGAAAAAGGTTGCCCACAAGGGTGTAAAAGAGAAATTATGAAAAGTAAAAGGTATTGTGATTCTACAGGTAAATCTTTCAGTTTAGGATCAAAGGTTGGAATTTGAAGTCTTACGGTGTCATGGCTAACGAAGAAAGCAAAGTAGTGTGAAGGAGTTTTTTAGGATTTCTATAGGTACGTGTGTGTATGCACGTAAAAGGTAAAAGGAAAATATTGGTGAGGGTTTTATGCTAGTACGAGGGATGTTTGATGCTTAAGAATGAAGACCCCAGTTGAGAAGTTTTGTGATCCTACGAGGTGAAGGGTTTTATAAAGGCATAAAAGAAATCTCAGTGTAGTGTTTAAAAGGCCCTAACACTCTTATGCTTGGGATTTTTTAAAGCATCATTGAAGGAATGTGAGTGCCTACCAAAGGTGTTCCTAAGGTTATGAAGAATGAAATGTCTTCACTCAACATAAGAACAGGAGACCATATTTTGATGAAAAAGCTATTGATGTGTCATACAAAGTAAAATAAAGCAACAAAAAGTATACTAAGTTCAAATTTTGCAGTTGATATGCCTTGCTGATACCTTGCATAAATGATTTTAAGGCTCATGCATGCTAAATTTATTAAAAAAGACTAGTAGTTGCATGATTAAAACATCAAAGATTTGATTGAACGTCAAAGTATTTGCCACTTCAAAGAAGTTTATTTTTTGCTCTATTCTAAAATTTGAAAGTTGTAGAGCTTTGTGTGTTCTGTACTACTGTGAAAGAACTCAAAATATAATTTGAAGAGAACATGGTTGACAAATAAGTCAAAGAAATTTTTGAAGAAGAGGTTGAGGTTGAAGATGAAGGTGATGATGTTGTGGAAGTCACACCAGAAAGGAAAAGGAAAAATGGTGCTTTTAACACTAAAAAGAAATCAAGGGTTAGAAAACCAAACAAGCATGTAGAGGACTAGCTGAAACTACTTCAGGATCATCAAATGTTATTTTAGAAAATGACCATATCTTCAGAGACACTTATTTTCTGGTTAGGGATGCCCAGTGCCTTAGGATTGATGGTTTTAACCTATTTTTATTCTTTTACTAGAATTGAATAGGAAAGGTGCCAATCTATAATCTATGGAACAAAAACATGGCAAAACTAATATTTCCAGAAGTATTTGTTGATGTGGACCTATTGAAAGCATTGATAAATGCTTATAATCCAGTCACAAGAACCTTTCAGGGACATAATGGGATCTTTTTGTGCACACTGGATAGAACTTCTTTTATAGAAGCTTTTGGATTGGAAGGTCAGATGGATTCACCTATTGACCTTGAGGACTTGAAGAGGAAATTTGAGAATAATAAGACCTAATTTGTAAAAAATATCATGTTATCCCATATCCCTTATAATGTGAAAAAGGCAAGGATGATTCCAAGGAAAGTGGAGGATTTTGTACCCTTGAGCATATTTAAGAACTATTTCAAGAATACAATCTATGGGCTACACAAAGTTCTAGGGAGTGATGGTGCGAAGGATTGTGCTTATGGTTCCCTATTTTTTTATGGCATGTGATATACAAGATCCTTTCCACCATAAGGAGTATGACTATGTGGCTTTCATCATGGATAGCGTGCACAATCAGCTTGTAAGTGCAAAAAAGGGAGAAATGAAGAATTTCACATTCCACCATTACTCACTATAATGCATCTTATTCTATACCACAACATTGGTTACATCAGTCTGGACTTCATTGATCAAACTTTTGATGAATTTGGCGAGTTACCTGTGAAACTATGGACTTGAATTTGGGATAAAAACTTTCATTATTCAAATGCACTTGTGTTTTTCAATTTATTTAGTTTTGTTATCATGAGACAATTAGATCATACTTTCTTTAGGGCACCAAATGTTTTGAATACTTTTCTTAGGCCATCATTCTTAGATGAAAAAACCAAATTAGATCATAATTGGGGGAGTATCTTTTTTTTTAAGAAGTGCACTTTAATGAGAATGTTTGCATGCCCACAATCTCCTCATCTACTATCTAAATATTTACACCCTAGATTGGCCATTATTGAATTTTTTGGCAATTTTTATTGATGAATAAAGAAATGATCCCTCCCTCTCTGCATAAGCCTACTTTTGTCTATAGAACCTTTAAATTGGGAGATTTTCAAATAGGCAAGAATGCATTTGAGGAACTAAGTGAATATTTAGGCCAGTACAAATCTGCTACTGGGCCCTATAGGATGTATCACCCTGAAAATTACATTACTAATGAGGTCAAGGCCATTAGGAGATACATCCTACCTCCAAGAAAGCCAATCCCTATAAAGGACTTAATTGCCAACATAGTAGCAACATGGGAGGTTGATGCATTATTGAGGAAATATAAGGAGACAAGGAGAGTAGAGGAGGTTTTGAAGAGGACCAACCCTGATTTTAAGGGTTTTTATAAAGAGATTCCATATCATAATAACTTGAGAAAAATGGTGGATAATTTTGACTACATCATGTCACAAATGCCACATGAGCCAGAGGGAGAGGAAGCCATTGTAAGTAGAGAATCCCTTGAGCCAGATACAAAATTGGAGATTGAGTTAGAAGAGGAGCAACCATCAGCTTCAACTTGGGTGCCAAAAGGAAATAAAAGACAAAAGATAATGCACATGTCTGAAAATGTTGTAAGCAGAGCCCTACAAGTAATGCCAGGGAATAGTGATTATTTTTCTAATATTAGGATAAATTATTTACATCAAAGGGCTACAAAAGTAGGGAAGGCCTCTACTGAGCTTCAGATTACAACATCAAGAGTGGATGACAGGCTCATTCAATCTGAGAAATTCATGCAAGATGATGATTTCATTAAATAATCAAAATTTAAAAGTTTTGTTTATAAAATAAAAAAAAATGAGCTCACATTGAGTCTTATGCCTGAGGGAGATAGAGAGAAGAACAAAGAGTTAAAAAACTATTGGCATATGACCCTGAGAGTGAAACAATGACCTCTACAGAAGCCAGAGAGCTAGTACATAGGAGTGGTATGATTCTAATACCACATTGGGATATTGAGAGGGATTTTGTTCTAGATCAAATGAAAAGACAAGAAAAATCTATAAGCTATGAGGCCTTTAGTAGTGAAGAGTTTTAGAGAGGATCAAGGTTTAATATAGACACAAAAACCCTAGTCATGTGGAGTATGGCCCTTGACACCAAAAATCCCAGAATGATGGATACACAGGAAACTGCACAGGGCAATATGATTGTATGGACATTAGAGAACACTATTGGGAAAGAAATCTCTAGCTTGGTCAAACACTTTGCTCTCATGAACGAGGTAAAGGTGGATGAAATTGAGGATAAGCTAGCTATAGTGTCTAATGAATGTCTTGATACTATAAAATTGTATGAAGAGTAGCTTAAAAAAAATTATGTACAATGACAAAAAATAGAAGAGTTGGAGGAGAAAATTCAAAATCTGGAAGCTAAAATAATATCCCTCAAAGAAAAACTCAAGAATGCATTAGAGGTAGGAAAAGTACCAAGGCAACTAGAAGAAAAAGGGCATGCTATAGACACAGAGGTTCAGATCGATGAGATACCTATAGGGGTAATAGTGCCAGTGCCAATGGTGAATGTAGAAACAAATACTCCTCTATTTGATAATGAAACTAAGAAAAGTGTTATGATGAATGTATTAAGCCATAGGATAAGTATTTTGAAAAGAATATCTCAAGATGCCTATAGTACATTCATTAATTTGCAATTTTTAGAATAGGTGTTCAAGGATGTAGTAGGATGGCTTGATTTAATTTTCCAACAATGGGGACTGTATATGAAATTTTTTGACAGAGTGAGACCATTGTTAGCCAAAAAGCCAGACTTGTCGGGTAAAGTTATTGTTGTGAAAGAAGGTATGGATAAGGTGAAAGATTTGTTGTAGTTTTTTACAGGAAAGATGGTGGTAATACAAAGTAAAATGAAGATTTTGACAAATGGTTTTCATTCTTTAATTCTTTTTATTCTTGATTCTGATGGAAAAGTGAAGGATCTCAATGAGTGGTCTAATTCCTTTGATCATATTTTTGACTTGCCACAAGTGGCCTCCATTTTCCAAAATGATATTGATGAGTGTCTTTTCAATGAGTTGGTTGATACCCTATTTAAAATTGAAACTAATTTAAATAGGTTTACTATAGAAGGAAAACTGATTACTGATGTTAGGTGGCAAAAATTAGTTAATGAATTAGCAATAGCCAAGACATGTGAGTGGCCCACTAAGAGAGAAGTCATTGTCTGGGAAGCAATTATAGAGGTAAAGGCCTTGCACATGGGGAGGAGTTAGAGAGAAAGACAAATTTGAAGATGTGATGCTTCAATTGGTATTTGCAACCAATTTTGATGATTCTTTTGGAGATCAAGTGTCTAGGATATTATGAGAAGTGATTGTATTGTTGTAAAAGGATGCCTATCAACCACAATTTCCCTTTTCTTGTTGCAAATCATGTTATATAAATGAGTTTTTAAGGCATTGTGGGGTGTCTAAAACTTGTAGAATTTTTTTTTTCTTTCAAGAAAATTACATTTAGTCAGTCCAATACTATGTAGTTCTTTTGAGTTTTCTTCCAATTGTACTCTCTAATGATATTGAAATGATAGAACCAGCAAGATGTTCTAGGCTTTTCTTTGAATTCTATTGGTTACTGTATTAATCATTCAAAAGGATAATACAAAGGGGTATTTACATTATATTTGTGTCACCAATTTTTGTCTCCATTTAATGAGTTTGTTTGCTTTGAAGTCACTTAAATAAAGTTTAATTGGTTGAATGTAATCTGGATGGGTTGTATGCTAGTTTTATTGTTGTTTGTAATTCAAGGAATTATGGAAATGCTTTAGTAAATTAGAAAGGTTTTGTGAGCTTATAAAAGGGATATTTCATAAGAAGGGAAATGGGTGATTATAATTGATTTATTCATTTGCAAGTTATTTGAATTAGATCTCCTGCCAATAGTCAATTTTCTGCCGAATGGATAAGGCACTGGTCACATGAGTCAAAAATAGGCAAGGGTGAATTTTGCTACTACATATCAAATCATTTAAAAAAAAATCAAAATCATTTCATTCCATTTTGTTTAAAGTTACAAATGCTTGTTACTACTCATTTATATCTAATTCCCGAGTCCTAGGTAGCTACTATTTCTAGGAATATTTGTAAATTCTAGGAGAATTATAACCATATCTTCTTATAGGGGATGCATATAGATCTAAGAACTTTTAGAGAAAATTGATAAATTGTTTATGTGCCTGAGGGTAGAAGATGAGAATTAGAATGAAACTAAGATAATTTCATACCACAATTTGCATGAGAATCATCCCTAGGTAGACCCACCTTGGTTTAGCAGAGCCTAAAGAGTAGAAAACCATTTTTGGTTTTGTTGAAGTTGGGTCAAAGTGGTTTATTCATGTAATTACTACTAGGAATTGGCTAATCCTTAGACTGTGTGAGTAATTTCATTGTGATATTGAGCATTTTGTTGCTTAGTAATTTCAAACATCGATAAAATGTTAACTCTGCTAGGGAATACACTCCATGTTGTCATAAACCAGTATATCATTTCAGATCTATGTTTACCTTGGGAAGAGTTTGAAGTAAGCATTTCATGCTAAAGTTTCTCGTGGATTTGAAATTTGTATACATTTTTCTTGAGACTATCACTAAAGGATTTATCATTTGTTTAGTTCTTTTTCCCATTCTGATAGAGTGGGTGGTGACTCAAAAGGTTTTAACCAGTGTCAAGATTAAGAAATTTTTTGTCTCAAAACCATGGAAAACAAAAGAAATACACGGGAAAAAGTGAGGAAAAACCCAAGAATCAAATTACAAACTGATCTCCCTCCTAGGGGAAGACACAATTGGGTTGTGAAAAGAACTTAGATGCATAGAGGAGACCATCCTTGAGAGCAAGAAGTAGGAGGAGAGAATGTTCATTTTTCTACTATGGAAAGGGAATCATCTTGCCAAAGTTCTAGATCCCATCCTTGATTATCTGGTGATTGTAGGAGTTGATGAAATCCAACTCCGTAGTCGCCAAGATCACCTACATGCAAATAGCTTGCTGAAGAGAAACCGAAAGAGCAAGAGCATGAAGCAAACAATGCAAGAGGAAATATTTCACAATAGGAAAATGAGATTACTATGTGAATGGAATGATTTACAATGAGAGAGAGACCGTTTAAAAAGGCCTCATGGAAGCTTGTAGAACAAGCTAGAAGGAGGTAGAGGACAAAAATGACAACTCAACACATATCCTCAAAAAGTGGAATATGCTAAAAAGGGAGAAAACTCCCGAGTTGTCAAAAACAACCACTACATGCATTAAATACTAAATATGCATTAACCTAAGTAAGCTTAAGTAATAGAATAAATAATTAATTATTAATTATTTACTCTAACACCCCCCCTTAAGTGCAACTTAGGGGAATGCCTTAAGCTCCTAAAACTAAGATGAAATGCATAATGGGTCCCGGCAACGAGGCCATGTTAGGTACCCATGTACAATGCAACATCTGTAAAACGGAGAAAGAGGGAAAACCCTGTGGGAAAAACCCTCCTCCAAAAAAGAGGTAAAAACAACATGCTAAAAAAAACATGAAGTGAAGGAAGGAAGGCCTCAACCAATCCCCCCAAGGACAACTTCCACCAGAAATGTTTCAAGAGACTCTCTCAAAACCATAAGTACAACCAGCCCCCCCAAGAGAATAGACACCAAGACCCCCCCATAATGATTGAGCTCCTGTAGAAATGATCGAACCAATGAAACTCCAATTCAGAAGGAACAAAGGCATGAAACAAGGAAATCCCTGTGTGAGAGGAGCAATTGGAAAGCCTAGCTGATGTCCAGAAGAGAATGTATGAGGAACCGAAAAGGGAATCCCCAAGGCAGGTGTGATGACATTGTCATGAATGTCCACTGAAGTATCTGCAACAAGTGTACCTGGAGTCTCAATAAATGAAGCTGGAAGATCAGGTAGAGCGGAAGGAGAATCTTGTAGAGAGGAAAAGCCCTCATCTGGTTGTGGTGTGGCAGTCAAAATAGGGATCTTAGGAACAATACAAAGGTTCAAGTGTTCTGACTGCACCACATGATGCTCCTGCGAAGGAGATGGTGGACCAAAGTGTGAGAAGGTATAGAGATGAGTGGAAGGATCAACTGCCCCTGTAGCAATAAAATCTCCTGTAGCACGATCTCGAATGAAGACTGAATCAGTAGTGAACTCAACTGTCTTCCCTGATCCACTGCGTGTAATTTGAGAAATTGAGAGAAGGTTGGCAGACAAAGATGGAACATACAATACATCATTGAATATACCATCTTGGATGTGAACTGAACCTTTCCCATAGATTGGTAATGCAGTGTTATTCCCCATGAGAATGTGAGGAATAGGAGAAGCCTCAAGAGTGGAGAAGACACCTTGAGAAGATGTCATATGGTGAGAAGCACCTGAATCTAGTATCCAAGGAACCTGTGAAGAAGATGCAATAGAAGCCTGTAATGCATGACCCTTTCCAAGATCTGATGTAGATGTTGAAGAGGTGGAAGAAGCCTGAAAAGAAGACCCTTTTGAGGTAGAAGAGGATGGAGAGGAAATAGTGCTCTTCTGAAGGAGAGCGTGCAAATCAGCAATCTGTTTCTCATAGCCATCACATCTCTTCTGAAAACAACGTGCCTCATCATGAGATCCTTTCCCACAATAGGAACAGGTAGGAGTTGTGGTCTTCTTTTTCTCCTTCTTGTTAGAAGATGATGAACTATTAGAAGAGGGATCTGATAGCTGCTTCAACTTCTGTTCCTGTGTAACCTTGGAAAGCAATGCCTGTGACTGAGAACTTGAAAGTGAATCCATTTGAGTAATCTTCGACTGTTCACGGGTTAACCGATTACAAAATATCTCAAATGAAGGCATCCTATGTCTATCACCCAAGGCATCCATAGTGGAGTAGAAAGTGGAAGAGAAGATCTGATACTATCCCTTTAACTTTGAGAGTACCAAAAAGATACACTCATCATCTGTTTTATTCTTCCCACATCCCTGCAAAAGTGTACATAGAGATTTGAACTTCATCAAGAAGTCCTCAATGGTGGGAAAGTGATCAGGTGTCAAAGAAGTCAATTCTGCATCTAGCTGAAGTGCCCAAAACTCATTCACTTGTCCAAACAAAGTCTAAAATCTTAGCCAATAAGCCCGTGGAGTAGTCAAACCATCCAGGTGAAACAACAAGCTGTCTGAAATGTTGAGTGCAATAAGCCCCATGGCTTCATCCATCTTGTTCCTGTGTTGTAGAATCTCATAAGGTCATTAGAGATTAGGCTGATGCTCATCCAAACAAGACCATAGACCTCTTGACATTAGAAGTCTAGTCATTTGTGCCTTCCATGTGTGGTAGTTGTGTGGTGTGAGACGGGATATAGATGGATCCGCCATTGAGAGAAAGAAGAAGACGGAAGTAGAAGGGTCTTAACTGAAGTAAATTACAGAAAATAAAGACACCCCCCCACAAACATACAAAAATATCTCCCAAATACCACAAAAAAACAACTAAGGAAAGCAAAAAACTGGAAAGGAACCTGGATTTGTTGATGCAGAATAGGAAACATAAGCCTCTACTTTGACACAAAAATTGGAAGCTCAAACGAACTCAAAATCGTGTGAAACTAGCACCAATGTGTCCATCTCTGAGTCAGATTTCCGACGCTTTTTTCAGATCGGAAAAAGACCTCCGTATGCTCAAGTTATAGCCAAAAAACCGACTGCTGCTCAAAAAATACACTTGCTGGAAAATTACAGACACGGGTATAAATTTGACGGCCGTATGCCCGTCACAAACCTGTCGCCGGCAAAAAAAATCATCACGGCAAGGTGATGTCATATGCTGGGAAAGTGACGTCAGTGGACTGGAATATGACATCAGCAAATCTGTCAGCAGCCACGTGGCGGTCGGTGGTTGGAGAGGCCGCAGGGCGGCGGAGCAGCGAAAACCGCCGGTGGTGGTGGCGCCCGGGAGGAAAACCCGGTGGCGCCACTGTCTGTAGTGGCGGAGGCAGCTGCGCCCGGGCAGCGGGTGTTTGGGGTGGCACCGCGGCGGGAGCCGCTGGCGGAGCGGCCTGTCGGAGGCGCTGCGGCGGCTGAAAACAGGGTGATGACAGCGGATGCTCCGCTGGTGGCGGAGCGCTGGCGGTGTTGGGTTGGCCCGCCGGTGGTGCCCTGGCGGAGCGCCTTAAAAAAAATTTTTTTTTTTTAAATTTTAAAATCGCAAATCGTCTGTACAGTCCATATGGCAGCTTCTGATGTAAAAAAATTTTGCCTTCCGGAGCTCTGTCTCCAAAAACAGAAAGTTTTATATGAATTTTGACTGTAAATGGCCTTTCGGATCCAATGGTGATGTCCGTTTGGGCTGAAAGTGCTCCAAAAATTTGCTCTAGCCCTGATTTGAAGAAAAAATGCACAAACAAACTAGGGTTTGTGACTTCAAATCACGGCTTCAAAAATCCTTCAAACAAGAAGCAGCAGGGAGGCTCTGATACCATGTAGGAGTTGATGAAATCCAACTCCGCAGTCACCAAGATCACCTACATGCAAATAGCTTGCTGAAGAGAAACCGAAAGAGCAAGAGCATGAAGCAAACAATGCAAGAGGAAATATTTCACAATAGGAAAATGAGATTACTATGTGAATGGAATGATTTACAATGAGAGAGAGACCGTTTAAAAAGGCCTCATGGAAGCTTGTAGAACAAGCTGGAAGGAGGTAGAGGACAAAAATGACAACTCAGCACATATCCTCAAAAAGTGGAATATGCTAAAAAGGGAGAAAACTCCCGAGTTGTCAACAACAACCACTACATGCATTAAATACTAAATATGCATTAACCTAAGTAAGCTTAAGTAATAGAATAAATAAATAATTATTAATTATTTACTCTAACAGTGATGACTTTTTTAGCACACCCAAAATGATATGCCAAGAAAATGTAGAGCTGCATAATAAACCCATTTTAGACAAAAGAAATAGTAATAATATTTTTCAAGAAGCATGAACCCTTTTTTGTCTGACTATTATCAAGGAGAAGTAGCACCAAAACATCTAGATCCTGAGAGTTTCAATGATTAAAAAAACTGCTAGTTTTGAGTTTACTATCCTAGATCTTGATGAGATTGAAGTCTTGAGAATGCAACTTGCTAAGAAAGAAGCCATTAATAAAAATTTACAAAAGGAAAGGGAGGAAAAGATTACAAAATGCTTTGAGGAAAAATAAACATTACTTAGGAGAATTGCTGCCCTAAAAAAGAAAAAAGAAATAGCAGCTAACGCATGGCAACTAGAGATTATAGGTCAAGTTGAATAGCTAAAGATGCAAGAAGAAAAGTTGTTGCAAGATTAGAAAGTAAATTTAGAAGGACCTTTAATACAACAGATTAAAAACTATAGTGCTCTGGAAGTTAACAACAATAAAGCAAAAGATGTGGGGCAAGATATTGAGGCTAATGATAAGGGGGAACAAAAGGAGATTGGTGTTAAGATTAATGAACCATCAAAGATTGTTTAGACCCATGATCCCATGTCACTTTCAAACATTGAAAAAGGATGATTTGATAAAGAGACTGGAGATTGTATAAAATGAAGTAGCTATAGCTGAGATAAATAATAAGATCAAATTCCTGGAGAACGCTAGAAGGCAATCTACAATAATGCCTAAAGATGATAATGGATCTAATGATGCAAATCAAAATATTACCAAGGTATATATTCCTTTCCCATCCTCATTTTCACATAAAGTAGATCTTAACAAGTCTATTGGTGATGCTAGCACTAGTAATACTATGGGTAACACTAGACAAGATGTTGATCATCAACCTAAAATTGATGTAACAAGAAGACCTATCTAGTTAGAAGGCTATAGGAAAATATTTTTTGATGGAATCCCTGGTTACCCTAACCCCATCCTTCAAGAAATAAGGAAAAGGTTGCCTAAATTTGCTGGGAATAATTCTATCACATGTGAAGATCATTGAAGGAGTTTTCTTGATATGATGAATGATTATGAGGTTGAGGTTGAAGATGTTATTATGAAGTTTTTTGTTTAGTTATTAACTGAAGATGCTAGAGAATGATTCAAAAGACTTCCTAAATTGAATATTGTTTCAAAGAGCAATATGGTGATAAGTAGAATCGGAGTTATATCTTAAGTGAATCCAGTAATATTAAAAGGTTACCTAATGAGTCTGTTACTAAATTTAATAATAGATTCCAAAGGACAATGTATAAACTCATGCAAGCCATGCAAGTTGATGACAAGATTTGTTTGATTACTTATTTGAATTCTTTTGATGGAAAAATTTCATATCAACTTAGAGATAAAGAACCTAGGACTTTAAGGGATGCCTTCAAAATTGCTATAAATGTGGAAAATAATTTGAGGATTTTAGGAGGCTTAGAAAATAAAAGAGATGATCCTAGGTTGTTTGGTAATTAGGGAAATATAAATGAGGATAACAAAGGTGTAGGTGGGAAGAAGCAAGAGCCAAGTGAGATAGCTCAAGTTCTAAATGCTATAAAGAACCTAAATATCCCTTAGGTAAAAAATGATAGGAATCCCACTGAAAATAGGGCCCCTTATCAGTCAAATTTCAATAGATAGAATAGGTTGCAAAATTTCCCTTATACTACTACTTGGAAAGATGGTTAGCTTAATGTCACTTCCCCCAAGAATACTAACAACAAGGTCACCCTTGATCCATTATCTAAAAACTCTGTGAATATGGTAGATGAGCTTGAATTTACTATTGAACCTATATGGTGTTTTGTGTGTCAATTGCCTCATGCTCCTGAATCTTGTGCGGTAGCCTGGTCTTTCCCTGGAAAAAAGAATGTAGTAGAAAAATGTCAAGAACATGAAGAAAACTAGGAGGATGTAGGGTGTAACATGTTTGAATCACATTATGATTATTTTGATTGTGAGGATCATGACAAAGATGTAAATGAGCAAAGGGAGTTTTAGAATAAAGTCCAACATCAAATATTTTCTGATGAGAGTGATGTTGAAGACACTGTGTGTAACATGATAAGTGCTAAAGAAGAAATCATTTTAAGAAAACCCTCTAGTGAAGAGATTGACCAAATTATTGCAAACATGGTAGCTCAAGTGCAAACTAGAAATATGGCTAAAAGGGAAGGAAATGACAAGGTGGATAGTATGTTCATAAAGGGAGTTAGTCTTAAAAAAGGAGAAGCTATAAAACCTAAAGAGATCCCTGCCGAGAAGGTTAAGATTACAAATAAAAGGTGGGAGCCAAAGAAGGAAGATAATCCTAAAGTTTTTCAGTCCCCAAATAATATCCCAAAGAAGTTAGATAAGATAGCAAAGGCAATCATTACAAATGATAAGAATCACCAAGGTAATGTAAGTATTTTGGATAAGCATCATGATGGGAGGAGTAGTGTCATTGATAGCACACCTAAATCTTCTATAGATATGACTACAATGTTATCACAACTCACTGTCAAAGTCCCTTTATTTGAATTATTAAGGATTCCTAAACATAGAAACAAAGCTTTAGCATGGCTGGGAAATATAGATACAAATGTGAGACATGAGTGTAATGAAAACCAAACTCCCAAAGAAAGCAGTAAAGAAAAGGTAAAGGAAAATGAAGCTAAATTAGTTGTCTCTCAGATCCCTCAAATGTTTTTGGATAATTCTATAAATCAGTGTTTGGGAAATTTCGAACCATTTTTCTTAAGCATTGTAGTAAATGGTAAAACATTAAAAAATTGCATGATTGACTCTGGTACTTCCAATACTATGATGCCTTTTGAAATCATGAAGGAATTAGGCTTAAAGGTGGATAAGAGAGAAGTGACAGTCATAGGCACTATAAATTCTTTTCCATATAGATTAACAACCTATCCTGACAAAGAGTTTACTATGAGTGTATTGGTTGTTGACATTCCACCCCAGTATGGCATGTTATTATCTAGGAAGTGGAGTGCTGCTATGGGAGGGAGCCTATAGTGTGATTTGTCATATGCCACTTTTAATATTGAGGGGAATTTGATAAAATTTGATAAGGATCCTAAGAGTATATACATGATAGAGGAAGATGTAGAAGACAACATGACAAAGCTTGTGGATACAAATATTAATGCATTCAAAGTTGAGGTTTTGACTTTGAAGAAATCTCAACATAAGTCTCATATGGAAATGGAAGTTGACACAAAAATAGACAAGGGTGATTTATGGACTATGTTTTTTGATGGTGTATGCTGCAAAGATGGATCTGGTGTAGGCATTTTGTTGATATCTCTAGCAGGGGTAACATATAAATTCTCCTTTACTTTAAGTTTCCCTTGTACTAACAATATAGTAGAGTATGAGGCTTTATTGTTAGGCCTCAGATTAGCTCACGAGCATGGGATAAAGTGTTTACATGTTGTAGGAGATTCTAAGTTGGTGGTATCCCAAGTAAGAATTGCTTATGTGTCAAAGAATAAAAGATTAAAATAGTATAAAAATGTAGTATGGGACATGGTCATATGTTTTGATGCATTTGGGATAATTTGGAAGGATATGACAAATAATAAAATGGTAGATTTACTGGAAAATATAGCAATAAAACCTGATGATATCACATTTTTTGGTGTGTCTAAAATTGAGATTTAGACTAGACCTTCTGTCCGTAATAATATTCAAAATTGGCAAGTGTTTGAAGATGATAAGGATATTCTAAGATTTTTGAATTGTGAACATATGTTGTCTGGACATGAAATTGATTGTGCAGCTTATGTAGAAAATATAGATGGAAAAGATACTATTTTTGGGTAGGAAGTTGTGAAATTAAAGACAAATAAAATTCCAAAGGTTCTAGTTATTTTAGAGACTATTTTTGACAACCAAGATAGGTCACAAATGGACACTAATGGATATAATGCCAAGGATTTAGAGGAAGTGAACTTGGGAACACAAGAAACACCTAAAAAGGTATATATTGGTAAGAGATTGCCTCCTAAAATTAGGAAAGATCTAATAGACCTGCTAAGGAAGTATAGACATGTGTTTGCATGGTCATATGATGATCTAAAGGCCTATAGGGAAGATCTCTTTCAACATTAAATCCATTTGAAACTAGATGCTAAGCCTTTTAGACAAAAAAAAAGGCCAGTAAATCCAACCTTGGTTCCCAAAATGCAGGAAGAATTGATCAAGTTAAGAGATGCTAGGATCATAAAGCCTATCAAGCATTCTTCTTGGGTATCGAATCTAGTACCAGTAAGAAAGAAAAATGGAGATATAAGGTTATGTGTTGATTTCAAGAATCTCAACATATCTTCATTAAAAGATAATTATGGTTTACCCAATATGAAAGCCATGTTGCAAAGGGTCACTGGTTCAAAAGTAATGTCCATGATGGATGGGTTTTCAAGATATAATCAAGTAGTTGTCAAGGAATTAGAATAGTTTAAAACTGCTTTTACTACTCCATGGGGTACAGATGTATATGTCAGGATGCTATTTGGGCTTACAAATACTGGGGCAACTTTTCACCGAGCAATAGATGTGGCTTTTGCCGATATCATTAATAAATTCTTGGCTGTATATTAGGATGATTTAACTGCTTATTCTAGAGATGAAAATGATCATTTTATGCATTTAGAAAAGGTGTTTATCAGGGCCCTCAAGTATAGTGTCTCCTTAAATCCCAAAAAATTTTAGTTTGGTGTCACTGAAGGAAAATTGTTAGGACATTTAGTTGGCAAGCATTGAGTGAGGATTGACCCTAAAAGGGTAGAAGCAATAGATAAGATTCAAAAACCCAAGAGTGTTAAAGGCATTTAGTCATTCTTTGGACACATCAACTTTCTTACGAGATTTGTGAAAATTTTTGCAGAGATTAGTAGGCCTATATCAAGAATGCTAAAGAAAGGATCTAAGATAAAATGGGATGGTGAACCTAGTATTGCATTTCAAAAAATTAAGCAAGCTATTAAAGATGCCCCTGTTCTCAGAGCTCCTGATTATGAAAAACCAATGCATATATTTTCTTTTGCCTCATTTCACACTGTTGTTGCAGTATTGTTACACAAAAATGAAGAAGGTTATGAGCAGCCTATTGCATTCTTCAGTAAGTCTTTACAAGTTGTAGAACTTAAGTATGACATCAATGAAAAACATGCATATGCATTGGTGAAAGGAGTTAAGGCTTTTAGATGTTACTTAATGGGAGCTACTATCATTTCTTTCATTCCTACTACTTCTCTGAAGGACACCTTTTCACAACAAGAGATATTTGGTAGGAGATGTAGATGGATTAATAGGATACAAGAATTCAATATTGACATTTAGATCACTAAATTGGTCAGGGGTCAAGGTTTGGCAAAATTAATGATAGAAGCCAATTTGGAGGCAAACCAAATTAATCAATTTGATGATAGCTTCAGGGATAATCTCTGTGATATGGATGCCTCTGACTGGTATAAAGATGTAATCTATTATTTGCAAAGTATGAGATCTCCATCAAAGTTAATAGAAAATCAGAAAAGATCTCTTAAGTTATAGGCCATAAGGTATGTTATAGTGCAGGGTCAAGTATGGTGGAGAAATATGGAAAGGGTACTTTTGAAATGTGTAGATGAAATTGAGTCTGTAAGAATTTTGAAAGACATGCATGAAGGTGTGTGTGGAGGTCATTACATGGCTAAAACCACAACCCACAATGTCCTTAGATCTAGTTTTTGGTGGCAAACACTTTTCAAAGATGCTCATGAATTTTTTAAAACATGTGATACTTGTCAAAGATTTAGTGGAAATTTAATTTTTTTTGGGAATTTATTATTAAAACTTGTAGAAGTACATGCACCATTTCAGTAATGGGGAATTGATTTCATAGGTGAGATCTCAAACAAATCTAGTGTTGGACATTATAAGATTCTAGTGGCTACTGACTACTTCACTAAATGGGTTGAAGCAATCCCTACCAAGAATGCAACAAGAAAAGTGGTGATCAATTGCATTTTAAATAATATTATAACCAGATTTGGTTTCCCATAGAAGGCAGTAACTGATAATGAAATGTGTTTCAGATCTGATGAGTATAAATAATTCTATAGGAAATATGGCATTATAGAGTATACATCCTCAACTTATCATCCTCGAGGGAATGGCCAGGTAGAATCAAGTAATAGGAGTATATTAAAAATCATCAAGAGGATCTTAGAAGAAAACAAGAAGGCTTGGGACTCAAAGTTGCCATTAGCTCTATTGGCTGATAGGGTTACTATGAAAAGGGCCATTGGATGTGTCCCATTTGATTTGGTCTATGGTATACAGGCCAAAATTCCACAAAATAACATGAAGGAGATGTATAAATTTGTTCAACTATATGAAGATGATATCATTGATGAGATGCAATTAAGAATGGATGATATTTTGCAATTAGAAGAAGCAAGGAGAGAATCTTCTATTCGGAATGTCAAGTTACAATTACAAATGCAGCACTTATATGACAAAAGAACCACTGAGAGGAAATTTGAAATAGGTGACATGGTACTGATGTGGAATGCTAGGGTGAAAGATTAAAGAAAGCATGGTAAATTTGACCCAATTTGGCTTGGCCTATATAACATTTGTGATAAAAATGGAGAAGATTCATATTTTTTAAAGGATTTAACTGGAGGTATTCTTGAATTTCCAGTTCATGGACAATTCTTGAAGAGGTACTTTTGTTAAAGTATCTATTTTCCATCAATAGTAGTCTTAGGGTTCCTGGTTTTCCTCTACATCTTGTATATTTTGTAAATTCTTGTAAATATCCTTGGACACTCTGGTTTCTTTTTCTTATGTGTCTCTTTGTGCTCTCTAAAGAAGTTGTCATTTTTTAAATAAAAAAAGGAACAGTCAAGTTTGTGGTCTACTCTTCCATAGATTCTAAATTCTTGCATAGACTCAAGTAGCATATCATCCCTAGACAGAGCCACTACTGGCCTGATTTTTCACAGTAAGAAAAACCTAAAATTTAGGTGAAAAATCAGTTAGGTCTTTATATTTTGAAGATTAGGGTTTTCATTGCTCATATTTTTCAAAAATTTTAAGTTACCCTAGTCATGCCCTGATTTGTGTGTTGTTGAAATATATTAAATTCATAAGGTTTGTCTCTCAAAATTTCAGCCATGAAAATACCCTAAGTGTGAAAAAACCCTAGGTCTCTTTTCAAAATTTCAAAAAGATTTGCAAAGCACTTAAAATTTTTCGTTTACAATCTTACGATGTAGAGTTTCACATAAGAGTGAAATACTTTTTTCCTCATGTTTCTGTGGTCGCATTTCATAATGCAGTGTAACAACATAAAGGATTTCATGTTCTACAGGGATACGCTTTTGTTTTTTGTAATAGCAGAATAGTTCATCTTGAGGCTTCTCGATCATACAAATGGTTTTCAAGTGAAGAAACATGAAGGTTTTTTGTGCTTTAAAAATTGTATTATGGGTTTACGGTGAGCAGTTAAGCGGGTGGGCAGAAGAAGCTACAAAGGGTATTCATAGTCATACATTGAAGAAATTAAGGTTTTAAGGGAGACATGTTAAATCGCTTCATAGGGTTATGAGTAAATAGTTGAGTGAAAGGGCAAAAGAGTATTGAGTTGTGATTTACACTCATATGTTCTAATGGAAGGCATAATAGTGTAATACCCCAGCACAACGTAAAGGATGGTTTGAAAGGATGCATCAAATGTTTTACGATTCTATAGGTAAAAGGATTTTGTAAGAGTGAAAGTAATGTCTAGTTGTTTTTATGTGCTCACGCTCTTTAAGTTGGCAAACAATCGTAAAGTCATGTTTTAGTGGTGACCATGTTAAGTGGGACCTATTGAGCTGTTAGATGGGCCTTGGTATAGGTGAATCAAATGATGACACATCATCAGGTTAGATGGGCCCAACCAGCATTGCATACAACTTAAGTTCTAAATTTTGCATGTGTGTAAAATAAATGATGATGTTATTTTCTATTTTTCTAAGATCAAATTTGGGTCATTGATAAGTGAAAAGGGAAGTTTTGTCATTACACCTTTATGGTTGCAAGTTAAGCATATGAACGAAGAGCTCTTTATCTTTTTTTTCATGGTTACGAGTTGAGTTTCAGCGTATAAGCACAAAAGGATAAATAAGGGAGATGAAGAGAAGGCTTTACACTTCTACAAGAAAAGATAAATGTAAGAGTGCAATATCATTTGATAAGGTTTTTTGATGTTATGAAGCAAAAGGTTGCCCATAAGGGTGTAAAAGAGAAATTACAAAAAGTAAAAGGTATTGCGATTCTACGGGTAAAGGTTTCAGTGTATGATCAGAGGTTGAAATTTGAAGTCTTATGGTGTCCTAGCTAATGAAGAAAGTGAAGTAGTGTGAAGGAGTTTTTCAGGCTTTCCACTCGTACGTGTGCATATGCATGTAAAAGGTAAAAGGGAGATATCAATGAGGGTTTTATGCTAGTGCGAGGGATGTTTGACGCATAAGAATGAAGACCCTAGTTGAGAAGGTTTGAGATCCTACAAGGTGAAGGGTTGCATAAAGGCATAAAAGAAATCTCAATGCAGTGTTTAAAAGGTCATAATGCTCTTACACTTGCGATTTTTTAAAGCATCACTAAAGGAACATGAGTGCATGCTAAAGGTATTCTCAAGGTTACAAATAATGAAAGGTCTTGACTTAGCATAAGAATAGAAGACCAAATTTTGAAGAAAAAGCAGTTCATGTGTCATAACAAGTAAGAAAAAAGGACAGAATTGCCATAGGCAAGTAAAATAAAGCATTGGAAAGTACACTAAGATCAAATTTTGCTGTTGATATTCCTTGCTGAAAACTTGCATGAATGATTTAAGGCTCATGCATGCTAAATTTATTTAAAAAGGCTAGTAGTTGCATGATTAAAACATCAAAGATTTGATTGAATGTCAGAGTATTTTCCACTTCAAAGAAGCTTGTTTTTTGCTCTATTCTAAAATTTGAAAGTTGTAGAGCTTTGTGTTTTGTGCTATTGTGAAAGAATTCAAAATATAATTATAAGAGAACATGGCTGACAAAGATGTCAAATAAATTATTGAAGAAGAGGTTGAGGTTGAAGATGAAGGTGATGATGTTGTTGAAGTCACAGTGGAAGGGAAAAGGAAAAAGGGTGTTGTTAAGGTTGAAAAGAAATCAAGGGTCAGAAAACCAAAGAAGCATGTAGAGGATTGGCTGAAACTCCTTCCAAGGTTGTCAAATGCTATTTTAGCAAATGAAAATATCTTCAGAGACCCTTATTTTCTAGTTAGGGATGTGCAGTGCCTGAGATTGATGGTTTCAACCTATTTTTATACTTTTACTAGAACAGAACAGGAAAGGTGCCAATCTGTAATCCATGGAACAGAAACATGGAAAAACTAATATTTCCAGAAGTATTTTTTGATGTGGAGCTATTGAAAGCATTGATAAATTCTTATAATCTAGTCACCAAAACCTTTCAGAGACATAATGGGAGCTTTTTGTGCACACTAGATATAACTTCTTTTATAGAAGCTTTTGGATTGGAAGGTCAAATGGATTCACCTATTGACCTTAAGGACTTGCAAAGGAAATTTGAGAGTAATAAGACCTACTTTGTAAACAATGTCATGTTACCCCATATCCCTTATAATGTGAAAAAGGCAAGGATGATTCCAAGAAAAGTGGGAGATTTTGTACCTTGAGCAGATTTAAGAACTATTTCAAGAACACAGTCTATGGGCTACACAAAGTTTTAGGGAGTGATGGTGTAGAGGATTATGTTTATGGTTCCCTATTTTTGATGGCATGTGATATACAAGATCCCTTACACCATAAGGAGTATGAATATGTGGCTTTCATCATGGACAACATGCATAATCAACTTGAAAGTGAAAAAAAGGGAGAAATGAAGAATTTCACATTCCACCATTACTCACTACTAATACATCTTATTCTGTACTACAACATTGGTTACATCAATTTGGACTTCATTGATCAAACTTCTGATGAATTGGTGAGTTACCTATGCAACTGTGGACTCGAATTCGAGATAAAAAATTTCATTATTTAAATGCACTTGTGGTTTTCAATTTATTTGATTCTGTTATCATTAGGCAATTAGATCATACTTTCTTTAGGGCACAAATTTTTTGTAGTCTTTGCTTAGGCCCTCATTCTTATATTAAAAACCCAAATTAGATCATAACTAGGGGAGTATCTTTTTGTTTAAGGAGTGCACTTTAATGAGAGTGTTTGCATGCCCACAAGCTCCTCATCTTCTACCTAAATATTTACCCCCTAGATTGGGCTTTATTGAATTCTTCTAGCAATTTTTATTGATGAATAAAGAAATGATCCCTCCCTCTCTACACAAGCCTACTTTTGTCTGTATAACCTTTAAAGTGGGAGATTTTGAAATAGGCAAGAATGTATTCAAGGAATTAAGTGAGTATTTAGGCTAGTACAAATTTGCTACTAGGCCCTATAGGATGTATGACCCTGACAATTACATTACCAATGAGGTCAAGGCCATTAGGGGATACATCCTACCTCCAAGAAAGCCAATCCCTAAGAGGACTTAATTTCACACATAGTAGCAATAAGGGAGGCTAATGAGTTATTGAGGAAATATGAGGAGACAACGAGAGTAGAGGAGGCTTTGAAGAAGACCAACCCTGATTTTAAGTGTTTTTATAAAGAGATTCCATATCCTAATAAATTGAGGAAAATAGTGGATAATTTTGACTACATGATGTCACAAATGCCACATGAGCTAGAGGGAGAGGAAGCCATTATAAATAGAGAATCCCCTAAGCCAGATACACAATTCAAGATTGAGTTAGAAGAGGAGAAACCATATGCTTCAACTTGGGTGCCAAAAGGAAATAAAAGACAAAAGACAATGCACATCCCTAAAAAGGTGCTAAGTAGAGCCCTACAAGTAATGCCAGGGAATAGTGAGTATTTATCTGATATTGGGAAAAATTATTTACATCAAAGGTCTACAAAAGTAGGGAAGCATCTACTGAGCTTCATATTGCAACATCAAGAGTGGATGGTAGGCTCATTCAATCTGAGAAATTCATGGAAGATGATGATTTTATTAAATCATCAAAATTTAAAATTTTTCTTTATAAAATAAAACAAAATGAGCTCACGTTGAGTCTTATGCCCAGGGAAGATCTAGAGAAGAGAAAAGAGTTAGTCAAAAAACTATTGGCATATGACCCTAAGAGTGAAACAATGACCTCTGCAAAAGCCAAAGAGTTAGTACGTAGGAGTGGTATGATTCTAATACCACATTGGGATATTGAGAGGGCTTTTGTTTTGGATCAAATGAGAAGACAAGACAAAGCTATAAGCTACGAGGCCACCATCAGTGAAGGGTTTAAGATGGGATCATGGTTTAGTGTAGACACAAAAACCCTAGTAGTGTGGAGTGTGGCCCCTAGCACCAAAAAGCCTAGAATGAGGGATATTCAGGAAATTGCACAAGGCAATATGATTGTATGGACATTAGAGAACACTACTAGGAAAGAAATCTCTAGCTTGGTCAAACACTTTGCTCTTATGAATGAGGTAAAGGTGGATGAAATTGAGGATAAGCTAGCTGTAGTGTTTAATGAATGTCTTGATACCAAAAAATTATATGAAGTGGAGCTTAAAATAAATTATGTACAAAGACAAAAAATATAAGGGTTGGATGAGAAAATTCAAAATTTGGAAGCTAAAATAATATCCCTCAAAGAACAACTCAAGAATGCATTAGAGGTAGAACAAGCACCAAGGAAAGTGGAAAAAAAAGGGCATGCTATGTAGGTAGAGGTTCGGATAGATGAGATACCTATAGGGGTAACAGTGCTAGTGCCAATGATGAATGTAGAAACAAAGACTCCTCTATCTGACAAGGAAACTAAGAAAAGTGTTATGATGAATGTATTAAGCCATAGGATAAGTATTTTGAAAAGAATATCTCAGGATGCCTATAGTAGATTCATTAATTTGAAATCTTCAAAATAGGTGTGCAAGGATGCAGTAGGATGGCTTGATTCAAATTTCCAACAATGGGGACCGTATATGCAATTTTTTGATAGGTTGATACCATTGTTGGCCAAAAAGCCAGACTTGCTGGATAAAGTCATTGTTGTGAAAGAAGGTATGGATAAGGTGAAAGATTTGTTGTAGTTTTTTACAGTAAAGATCAAAATCATTTCATTTCATTTTGTTTAAAGTTACAAATGCTGGTCACTACTCATTTATATCTAATTCCTAAGTCTTAGGTGGCTGCTATTTCTATGAATATTTGTAAATTCTAGGAGAATTATAACTAGATCTACTTATAGGGGATGCATATAGATTTGAGAGCTTTTAGAGAAAATTGATAAACTGTGTATGTGCTTGAGGGTAGTAGATGAGAATTGGAATGAGACTAAGATAATTTCATACCACAATTTGCATTAGAATCATCCCTAGGTATACCGGCCCTAGGTATATCGGCCTTGGTTTAGCAGAGCCTAAAGAGTAGAAAACCATTTTTGGTTTTGTTGAAGTTGGGTCAAAGTGGTTTATTCATGTAATTGCTACTAAGAATTGGCTAACCCTTAGATTGTGTGAGTAATTTCACTATAATATTGGGCATTTTGGTTCTTAGTAGTTTCAAACACCAACAAGATCCACACGATTACCTTAGACAATTCTATACCCTAAGTTTATAGTTTTTCCATGACATGAGTTACCTAATGTGCCTATTTACTAGGAGCCTCAGAGGGCAAGCCATGGAGTGATTCTCCAAGCTACCCTCTAACATTAAGTCCTTTGATCAATTGGATTCTATTTTTATGGCTCATTATTCTTATAATATAGAAAGGGAAGTTACAATGATCGATTTGTGTAACACAAAAAAATTTCTTGCAATGGTGAAGACACATGTTTTCCAAGTATCATAGAGATGTACTTGAGAAAGAGAATATTGACATCTTCATCAATAGTCTCTCAAAACCCATGAATTACTAGCTCCAACACCAAGGGCCCAAATACTTTAATACTACCTTAGAGAATGTTGCTAAGGTAGAAGAGAACTTGATCAATAATGACATTATTAAATTATCAAAAAGATGCTAAATGTTTTTCAAACAATTTTGCACAAATTCATAGTTCCTTTGATCAGTCCACTGATAATCAAAAGTCATGGTAGAGAAACAACAACAAAGACACCATCAATGATAGGGTGCTTTAAGCTAACCATGTTACACCTCAAGCTAAATCACCTCCAAATCAACCATATCCTATCATCAAAAACACCAATTCAAACACACCTCAATAAGATAATGCCCATCCATTTTACTGATGTAACATAGTAACTCCCTCAATATCTAATCAATAGGTTTCCTATAATCAAGCTCCTCCTCCACAAAGATATTAGTCTTCTATTATACCCAAGGAGTATACACCTATTGGGGTGTATTATGAGAGTTCTTTACAAAAACTCTTCATCATTATAATCCCCAAGGCCAAACCCTATGAACCTCAAGTCAAGCCAAACTGGTGGAAAGATAAACATATTTGTGCCTACCACAAAAATAGGGACCACTTAACAAACAATTATTTCTCCCTTATAGGGGTCATACAAAAATTAATGAATTATGGTACTATGAAAGTGAATAACCTTAACAACAATAAAACCATATAGCCTTCAAGAACCCTTTCATGAGTCGTTAAAAGGGTGAATCCTCTAGAGCTAATCAGAAGACACCCCCTCATGATAAGGTTAATTATGCACATCACTATGATAACACTATCAACATGATCTCTAGATTTGATGACATTGTAAATGTCATCATAGTTAAAGATAAAAACAAGAAACAGTCATCAAATGTTATTACTCAAGGCCAGGCCTCTAAAGCCATTTTACCAAGAGTTGTGACAAATTTTGATCATATAACTACAAGCTTCTCCTTTCCCAAATACAACTTTGTCAACCAATTACTTAAGACTCCTACCCATATCTCTATTTTTGAATTGTTACAAATTTCCCTGGAGCATAAAAAAATCTTGACCAAAGCCCTATTGCCAAATGGCCTAGATGTGAGTAGGTTTCAAAACATGGTCAATAATCTTGTCACCCCTCATTGCATATCCTTTTCAACCCAATATGACATGTCCATCATCTAGCCACAAAAGTCCCATCTACATATTGAAGTCTTTATCCATAGAAGTAGAGTTAAGAGAGAATTGGTTGATGGTGGGGCAGGTCTCAACATTTGCACACTAAATTTAGTAAAAGACCTAGGATATATAAAGGATACTATTGATCCAAGAAAGAAAATCACCATTAAGGCTTGTGATGATGAGGAGAGATCTTCCAAGGGCATGGTTGTTCTGTTGGTCAGGGTAGGCCTAGTTGTGAAAGAAACTATTTGTTTAAGTCTTGGACCTATAATTAACTTACAATATCCTATTGGGGAGATCATGGATTCATGACATGCAAGCCACTCCCTCCAATTACCATCAGTGTCTTAAATTTCCATACATGGGTCAAGAGGTGACCATATCCAAGCATCAAAACTTTGCCCAATATTTTAATACCCTTCTTCCTCATAAAATGGAAGAAATTGACACTTTGATAGATAACATTAGCCAATCCACATCAATAAACATGTCATGTTCTACTAGCCAAAGTAATGACCACTCATATACATCGACTAAGGGTAAAGAGAAAGTTGGTTGTTCAAGTTCTTCCGTTCCTTCACCATCATCATCAAAGGACCCTAAATAGTCACATTATGAAGAAATGGATAAGTTAATGAAGGAGTTTGATAAGAAGTGTAAGCTACAATGCAAAGGAGTAGGTGAGTACTTAGTCTTCCTATTGATCCCCCACTTTCTCCAAGATCTCATGGCAAACCATCATCCACCACTAGACCTTACCACACACATTTTTTCAAAGCAAGCGGAGTACCTCCAAGCTTGGTAGAGGAAATCAATGAATAAAATATTGACATCTCCCCTCACCTACATGGAAAAGGTTTTTATTTTATGAAAAAGATGGGATATATGAGAGATGGTCCCTTAGGGAAAGGGAAGGCATCGTCAAATCCCTAGTAGCATAGTTTAGGTCCAATAGATCCAAAATATGGGTAGGCTACAATGAACAAGACAATGCATGGATTACTCCTGAGTCTTGTCCTAAGCATAGTGATTCCTCCTCTTCCACTTTGGTGTGGGTGCCTAAAGAAAGGGATGGTAATAAAAAGAAAGTAGCTACTATTATAAATATAAATCTACCCCTCCTAGGTTTGCATCACACAAAAAAACCACTCATGGACGCCTCTAATAACAAAGATGATGATGATTCCACTAAGTGGGAATTCAAATAATTATCCAAAGAGTCCATTCATGAAAAATAATGTGATGTTGTTCATATTCCTACATCTAATAGTTTCACTACACAAGGATCAACCTCTCATCTGGACTTTACTTCACCAAGAGTCAGAGTACAATAAAATGACTTAGAGGCTACTAAAAAATAGACATATCACATCACATCATATGAGTATGATGAACATATTGAAGGGTTTTAGTTTCAAACCTGATTTCTTGACTTCTTTCTAGTAGAAGTCAAAGACAACTACTATGAGCGCTTGCGAGCTCTAGTTTGCCTAACACTTTAGAGGAAGCACATGTAATAGACCTAATTGATACAATGCCTGAGTCATCTAATGAGATCATGTCCATTGTCTTTAAACCCCATAGAACCCTTCCCATACTATGAATCACTCTCCCTAGTCCATCCCAAACTCATTAGCTAGGATATAAATGAGCCTCACCATATTCCCCATTTTGACACTAACCACAATGTCTTTGACTGTCTTAACATCATTGAACAATCTCATCCATGAAGAATTAAAGAAATGTAAACAACAAGGTTTTATATCAATCATCTTAGTGATACTAGAATAGGCTAAGTATTTCATAGCCTTGATGATCACTACCAAGTTGTAGTTGATCTTGAGAAAAAATAGAAAAAAATAGAGATGATGCATCCAAAGGTGAAAGCTAAACTATGGCACCCATAGATGAGATGATTGATAACTTACTCAAGAACTCAAAGGAAAGATTGTCTATCCTAATTGAACCAATAGGAAAGGTCAACATTGAAATAGATTAGGAACCAAGGGTCATCTATTTGGCACAATCCTTAAACACAAATGAAAGAGACAATTTTATCAATTTCTTCAGAGAGATGTAGATAAAATTTGCATGGTCCTAGGTAGACATGCTAGGGTTAGATCTGACTTTAATCCTCAATCACCTCAATATTAATCTAGATGTAAAGCTAGTTAAGAAAAAGCTTAGGAAAATTCATCCCCACATAGCTTTACTAGTCAAAGCAGAATTAGAGAAATTGATCAACACCAACTTCAACCAGCCCTTAGCTTATGCATCATGGATATCAAAAATTGTGCCTATATCAAAGAAATATGGTAGCATACACATCTGCATTGATTTTTGGAATGTAAACAAAGCATGTCTTAAAGATGATTTCCCCCTTCCCAACATTAACACCATTGTAGATCTGAGAGCGGGCCATTCCATGTTTTCACTCATCGATGGATTTTTTAGGGTATAATTAGATTAGGATAGCACTAGAGGAAAAAGAGAAAATAGCCTTTACTTGTGCATGGGGCATGTTTTTTTGGAATGTGATGCCCTTTGGGCTAAAGAAGATAGGGGCCACCTATCAGTAGGCCATGACCACCATCTTTCATGACATGATGCACATCTTTATGGAAGATTATGTAGATGATATCCTTTCCAAATCCCACACTTGAGAAGAACATCTCCCCATCTTGGTCAAGATATTTACCTACCTAGAAACATTCAAAGTTAGGCTAAATCCAAAGCAATGAGCTTTTGGTGTCAAATATGGCAAGCTTCTAGGATACATTGTCTTGACCAAAGGGATAGAAGTTGATCTTGAAAAGGTATAGGCCATAATCACCATGCAACCTCAAAATAACCTAAGTTAGCTACATTCTCTTCAAGGAAGAATTCAATTAGTCCATTTTTTCATTTCCTAGTTAGTAGTGTGTGTGCCTTTCACCCACTTACTACATAAAGACATAATTTTTAAATGGGATGATTAGTGTTAGAAGGGCTTTGATTTACTTAAAAATTACTTGATGAATCTACCCATGTTGGTGCCTCCAGTATCACACAAACCATTTTTTCTATACATTTCCCTAACTGATAAATTAATTGGAGCCCTCTTAGCACAAGAAAATGACCAAGGAAAAGAAAGGGCCATTTATTACATTAGTCGCACCCTGGTCAACTATGAGCTAAATTACTCCTTTATTAAAAAGGCTTGTTTGGCTATAGTCTATGCTTCCCAAAAGCTACTCCATTATCTATTGACACATAAGATTAATCTCATCTCTAAGATTGATCCCCTTGAGTATCTTCTCAGCAAAACAACATTAACATGCACATTGGCCAAGTGGGTGATGATCCTTTGTTTGATATTGAGTATGTTGATAGGAAAACAATAAAATGATAGGCCATTGTCGATCAATTGGAAAATATGCCTATATAGAGATCAAATCCAATCTTAGCTAATTTTCTAGATATACACATTCTTCAAACTAAGTTGATAACTTAGAAGTTCTATTTTGATGGTTCTTATACACACAATGGTTTAGGCACAGATATTTTGTTCATCATACAGCTGGGTGTTACCATCCCTAAATCCTACAAACAACTTTTCCCCTGCACCAACAATATGGAAAAATATGAATCCTTAGTCTTAGGCCTCAAATTAGCTTTGGAATGGAAACTAATGAAACTAGAAGTTTATGGAGATCCCTAGCTAATCGTCAATCAAGTTTGTTGGGACTCAAAATTAAAGCCCTGATTTTGAGTACCATTGAAAATCTAAACCCTTTAAATGCTTTTGGATGCATATCTACCCAACTATACATTTGAGGCATGTAAGGTGTTTAATGTTTGTAACACCTTCCATTCATCCTATCCACTCATTTCATGAAGTTAAATTGACATTCTGAGCTATTCTGTGAAGTCTTGTTTTGAGCAATTGTCAATTCTTCATTTTTTCCCATGTGTCAAACAATGATAGGAGGCTCCATTTGCAACTAAATATCTCACACCTAGTAACATTTCATGATTCTCTACTTTGGGAGTATTTAGTGTCCATACAAGAGAGCCTGTGTTTTAGATTTTGAGTCATTTCAAAACCATTTGACTAGGTTTTGAATCCCTCAAAGTTGGTCATTTATCGATGTCATGCTGATGTGAATTATTCTAAATCATAGGATGCCCTATTTAGCTTGTTATAATTTTGACAGAACTGCCTGAAATGGGAAAATTCATTTTATAGTATGTTTTAGGGGTGAGGGGCTTTCTATGTTTCAATTTTGAGCTCATGACAAATCCATTTGATCAGTTTTTGAATGTGATTCCAAATGCAACTTGTAACTTTTTATTGGTGTCAAGAAGTGCAGATTTGTCAGTACCCCTATTCAAGATGTCATAACTTGAAATATATGACAGGTAAGTGTTAATTATATTTTCCCTGCCAAATATTTGAATTCAAATGCAGCGTACCCAATGACTACTTCGCACTATTTCATTATTTTAATGCCATGGAAATATCCAAAAATAAAACAATTAAACCTTGTGATATTTCTCATTTCCCTAAGTTTTGTTTCCACCGGCCTGCAACTTTCTACGCTGTCAGATCTTATCTAGATCTATGGTGGGTGCTTTCCTACATTGTCAAAACAAGTGATCTTTAAACATTTCAGGGAAGCCCCTTTGTGACATGTGGTAGGTGGGTCCATGTTCTCTTGTGGGTTGTAGGGTGTATAAGGTGGCTGGTGAGTTGGCTATTCTATTGGTGCCTACTTTCCCACATTCTAAACTTCATCAAACTTTCTAACAGTGTGAGGAAGTGCTTTGGTGACATGTGTCTAGATGACATCACACTAGGTATTCGCAAAGGTTCAGAATGCACATGTTATGAGCACCGTCAGATTTCTCAAGATCAATGGCTGGTGCATGCTTGCAATATAAAGATGCAAGAAGATTAAGGGATGTGGCTATGTGCCCTGGTGAAACCTATCCCACAACCTCTCATGTTCCAAGTTCCACCTTCCACTGTTCGATGTGATCTGATTAGTGGCTAGTGCATGCCCACAATATAAAGATGCAGGGATGTTAAGGAATGCAGGCATGTGCCTTGTTGTTGCATGTCCTTGTGGGGTTAGTTTTGTTCCAGGTGGTGCTAGTTGTATGCCAAGGTAATGTCAAGTCAGACTTGGTAAGATGTCGAGTGTTTTCATGGGCCCAAGTTTTCATGGACAAGCACAGTATACAAAGAATCTTTCCTGATCATTGTCGATATTTTGTAGATCAACAATGAATGCTTGACTACAATATGGAAGTGCATGAAGATTAAACATTGTGGAGAAGCACCTAAATGCCATGTGTCTTTGACGGCTCAGGGAGATACATTATGGTTAGGCATTGACAGTTAGAGGATAGCAATTATGTAACATCATGGTTAGGATTTTGAGGAGGTGGCATATTTAGTTGAAAAGACATGGTCAACCACATGGAGACTTTATAGGGTGGTGAAATGAAGAGAAATCATTGGCCCATGTGGCTCATTCTAGCTACAATGTTCTGTTGACTACTGATTTTGCTAGTTGATGAGCCAGAAATGAAAGAGATTAGGTTTTCCCATGAAATCTTATCCTTGTGATGAATTCCAACCACCATTGAATGAATGCTAATCCTAGGAGAACACTCTACCATCTCTAATCTGATCCATCTACCTATTTAGAACTATTTAATGGCATCATTTCTATATTCTCAGGGCCCTATTCTAACAAGATAAGATATCATTGCATCTAAATCTTAACTCAAATCAAATTTTCTTTAGATCTCCATGATTATTCTTTGAAGGGCTTAATGGCAGTGGTTGTGGAGTAACTTCAGTAAGAGGACACCTCAATTATGCCTGAACTATAAAGGAAATTTTTGTAAATTTTGTTAGGGTTGACTCTTCTTTGACTTCTTTGTTATTGCTTTACAATTTTACTATAAATTCCCTTTACCTTTGAACTATATGAAATTTTTCCTTATCTCCTTCAACCATTGATGTAAAGTGCAAGAACTATTTTCCTCCCATTGGTGTATTGTGGATATCTGCAACCTTACATGACTATATCTCGTTTGGCCTATGAATGGTATATAAGTGAATCTTATCTTTCCTTGTGTCATTTATTCAGGTTTTCTAATCTGCATGTGATTGTTAGATTAAAACAAGTTTGAATGTGTATATGTTTTGGTGTCATGATGGTTCAATAGTGCATGTATGGGTAGAGATTGGTTTGAAAACTCTATTTTGGTGCATCACTACTTTAGGTTAGAGTAGGTAGATTTTCTTTCATGCATTCCTTCTCCCTTTTCCTCTCCAAGATTAGTTAGGTACACCCTAATAGTAAAGGAAGTCAGCCTTCTCTAGAGACTCAACCTCACAGTTCAAGTCCCATAGCTTGGATGTTGTTGCCATGTTTCACAAGGTTTTCCTTAGGTAAAAACTTTGTATAAGGGTGCAAACCTCTATGAGAATAGTTTTTGGCATGCCCAGTGGGACAATATTTAGAAAATTTCAAGTCTACTGGTGTCAGAAGGAAGATCTCAAGATTAATGTCGAGGAGATAGTACTGGCTTCGGTGTTCAAGCCTTCAAGAGGCTCATTCCTCAAGTACTTGGTGACTCTGAGCTCCAAATACATTTGGTTCCAGACCAAAGTTGCAGTAATTCATGCCCAAAGCTAAAACAAGGGCATCTTCTAGAGGTAAATTTTAGTACCAAGAGCTTTCATTTTCAAATCCTAGAAAAAGGAAGACTAGAGTATCTTCATCACTAGTTATGAGTACAACAATAAGAAATAAACCTGCAAGATCTATTTCTACTCCTCCTACTATTAGATCATAGCCTAGATTTCCATCAACACATATAAATAGATCACTTGTCTATATGGAACAACCTAGAGCTTATACTTTTTCCACCTTTAATGGTGGGAGTCCTCTTTTATTGGCTCAAAGACATGACATACCAATGGCTGCACTCAAGAGTATACTAGAATTTACTCATGAAACTTCTATCTCTCCCTTAGAACACATTCAAGAGATTTCAAATGTTTGTAATATCCATGGTATTACAGTGCATGATGTTGTAGTTAGGCTTCTAGCCTCATCCTTGAAAGGAAAAGCACTACAATGGTATAGAGGTTTGGCTCATGGTTCTATAATAGATTGGGATTGATTAGGAGCAGGACTATGTAAACACTTTGAGGACAAAAGTGATCATTTGTCACTTTTAGAACAATTGACTACTATAAAAAGAGCCCCCCATGAATGTATGACTGATTTCAACTATAGATTTCAAAAGACATGGGATAGAATAACTACTTTAGTAAAACCTACCCTTGGTAATGCCTTCTTGCATTACCTCAGAGCTCTTAATGGTGACATTGCCACTACAATCCAAACTATGGGAGGAGATACTTTGCCTACTGCTTATGATATAGCAATAAAGTTAGAAAAAATCCTAATATAGGCCTTTCTTTCCTAATGTTCCAAACCACCAACTGGAAATGGCTTCTCTTCCCACAACTTCCACATCACAATCCCTTGCTCTAGTCCATCAAGCTTCCACATCTTCAAATGAAATATATGAAATCAAGGAGATGATGCAATCTATGATGTTGAACATAGATAAAAGATTGCAAGGTCAAGAGAAGAAGCTAGAAGATAGCTTCTTTGTGATGCAGAAAATGAGCAATAAGGTGGTGACTTTGGAGAGACAACAAGCTCAAGGTAGTAAAGCTCATCAATTGTAGCATCAAACTATGAACAATGATAGGCCTCCAAATCAAAATTATGGGAACATTTCTTTCAATCAAAATAAGAAGAATATCCATGCTTCAACCTCAAATGTAAATGAAAGTAGGGCCATAGTCCCTCAAAACAACATGGCCCAAGATTGGGATTTTTGTCCCTCCTATAACTACTCCTATGCTCATTGCATGTGTCAAAAGGATGAATCTTATTTGGATTTGACCATCCAAGAGCTCGCAATAGGAAAACCATACAAAGAGGACCAATTTAAAGAGGCCTCATATATGTAGGGACAAGGTGATTGCTCCTTTATGAATCATCAGGTATAGGAACATTGTAATGTAAACCAGGATTCCATTGCTCACAACACTAGGAGCAAAAGAAGTGCTATTGAAGATGCTACCCCTCCTCCTCCCAATTAAGCCTCAACTTCAAATGCAATACCTCATGATCAATCAACAAGTGATCAATCAAACACCTTTCAGTGGTAGAGGCAAGGTAATGGCAGAAGGAATGTAAATGATCCTCGAGTTGTTCCATCTCAACCTCCTACAAATGTAGCTCCTAAGGCTTCTACCAAAGCACTTACTATGACATTCAGTGTGGTAGAAAAAATGAAGAACAAATGAAGAGGAAAAATGTGAATATTTCCATGTGGGATGATGTTGCTACTATATCCATGCAAAAGAGGTTGTTGTAGCAAGAATTGGAAAGTATTGAACTAGAGGATCAACCACCCAGCATGGAAAGTGCCACAAGCCTAGTACAACTATCAAAGGAGGAAGAAACAAGTAAAATGGTTAAACCCCCTCCATTTTATGTTTCTCTAATTATAGGGGATAAATTAGTCCACAATTGCATGATTGATTTAGGGGCTAGTAGTTCAGTGATGCCTAGGTGTGTTGCTGATACTTTGTGAATGAAATATAAGCCCATTGTTAGCAATGTGTTACAATTGGATGATAGTACTGTCAATTTTTTCAGGATCCTTAGGAATGTGGAAATGGCCCTACATGCATGCCCTAGTTGTATTATAACTCAAGATATATCCATTGCTGAAGTCAAGCCACATTTTTCCATTTGCCTATCAAGAGACTTCACTGCCCAAATAGGTTGTTACATATCTTTCAATTGGTCAAATATGTTTTTTAGAACAAGATATGGAACCAAAGCTTCATTTAGAGTAGATCCTCTAGCCCTCCATCATATTGATCCCTACACCCCTAATCTCATCAACATGACTTGCACTATCCTAGAAATGGATGAGAATGACATAGTGAATGAACCTACTACTTCCCTGGCTAATGCATATCAATTTGATCCTATGCCAGAAACCCTTGAAACAAGTCTCAGTACATATTGTATATTAGTTAAAGGTGCTCTAGTTCCCAATCTTGTTGAGACTAAAGAAGATATAAGTGGGATATAGAGTATGTACTTTGATGGCTCAACTAATAAGAATGGATTAGGGGCTAGCATGATGTTGGTTTCTCCTGCACAAGTAAGGTACTACTTCTCCTTTAGGCTCTAGTTTAGTTGCACTAATAATTAGGCCGAATATGAATCCTTGATTTAGGGTCTCCTACTTTCTCAAAAAAGAGGAATTCAAGCCTTAAGTGTGTATGGAGATAGTGATTTGGTAGTTAATCAAGTAAGAAATTAGAATATCACCAAGAATGACTTCCTCAAGTCTTATAAACATAGGGTATGGGATCTGCTTGAGGGTTTCAATGCATTTAATATTCAAAGCATCCCTAGAAAAGAAAATAGACATGTTGATAGACTTGCAACAATAGATGCATCTCATGATGTGCCAAAGAATATTGAGGAGGAGAAGAAGAAAAAAATTAGGATGGTAGTAAGGCCTACCATCCCTAAGAACAACATCCATTGGCAAGTGTTTGAATCTAATTAACAAATTGTAAGCTTCTTGTAGAATGAAGCAGAATTTTAGGATAGAAACTAGTCAAGACTATAGGATCAGTATGGTGATCAAATCATTAATCTTAGTTCCAACAAACTGCTTAGGGGTCTCATTACTTTAGAGAGTTTTTTTAATCCTAATGACCAAGCAAGAGGTAGAATCATGAACTTAGCTACTAACGAGGATGATCACACCTCAGTCACAATTGCTAATGGAAAACCCTTAAACATGGGGAAGGTATGTTCTGAGACTGAGTAAGAAAGTTTTATTCATCTGTGCCAAGAATTTAATGATATATTTTCTTGGATGTATGATGATTTAAAGGGTTTTGACCCAAGGTTATTTCAGCATACCATATATTCAATTGATAATGCCAAACCAATAAGACAAAAATGGAGGCTAGTGAATCCCAAAATTTAACCCTTAATGAGAAAAGAGCTATCCAAATTGATTGAGGCCAATATAATTTTACCCATCAAGCACTCATCATGGATAGAAAACCTTGTTCCTATTAGGAAGAATGAAGAAATTAGATTTTATGTGGACTTTAGGGACCTTAACCAAGCTTCCCTTAAAGATCACTATCCTCTCCCTTCCATGGAGCAGATTTTGTCCAAGGTTAGCGATTCAAAGAGGTTTTCATTTCTTGATGGATCTTCTAGCTATAATCAAGTATTGGTCAAAGAGTCTGATAGGTACAAGACTACATTTACCACCAAATGGGGTACCTATGTTTATTGTAAGATTCCATTTGGGCTAACCAATGTAGGTGCTACATTTTAGAAGGCAATGGAGATGGCCTTCAAAAATGTGATTAAAAAGTTTGTATTAGTTTACCTTGATGATATCATAGTGTATTCAAAGAGTGTAGAAAATCATGTTGATCATTTAAGATAGGTGTTTTCAAGGTGTAGAGAGTTTGGGGTATCTCTTAACCTGAGCAAGTATGTCTTTGCTACCAATCAAGGAAAATTGTTAGAACACATTATATCTGAGGATGGTTTAACCATTGATCTAGAAAGAAAAAAAGAAATACTTGTTCTTCTCCTTCCTAAACATAAGAAAGGGCTGCAAAGTTTGCATGGTAGGATAAATTTTGTGAGAAGATTTATCCCTAATATTGCTACCATGGTAAAACCCCTTACAGCTATGCTCAAGAAAAGTATGGTCTTTGCATGGACCAAGGAAGGGAAAGAAAGTTTTGAAGATATCAAGGGCCATAGCCTCAACCCCTACTCTCATGAATCCAAACTTTGAAAAGTATTTCATCATTTATACCCTAGGTGGTGAGTCAATTATTTCTTCTGTCCTAACTCAAACAAATGACAAAGATGAAGAGCAGCCCATAGCCTTCTTTAGTGAAGGGCTTAAAGAGTATGAGGACAAATATAGCTATGTAGAGAAGCAAAACCTTGTAGTCATTAGAGCTTTAATGAAATTTAGACACCTCTTGTCTCATAATAAAGTTCATTTGTTAGTACCCCATGCTAGTGTGAAGGATTTCCTTTTAAGCAAAGATATTAGTGAGAAAAGAGCTGGTTGGATTACTAAAGTAATGGAATATGATGTTGACATCCAGATCACCAAGCTAGTAAGAGGGAAAGGGTTGTGTAAACAAATGATATCATCTTAGGAATTTGATGAGGAAGTTTCCATGATACTAATAGAACAACAAGAAGAGAGAGATGATGACCCAAGGAGCTGGATGGACGATATGATGAATTTCTTATTAGGCAATGGATATCCTCAAGGATTAGATAGAACTAAAAGGAGATAGTATAGATTACAGTCAATTTCTTATGTCATAGTTGATGGTATCCTTTTAAGGAAATATTTTAATGGAGACCTATTAAGGTGCATTGGCAAGGACCAGGCTAAAAGAATGATCAGAGAACTTCATGATGGCCCTGATGGTGGTCACTTCTTAGCAAGGACAACTGCAATGAAGATCATGAGAGCTGGTTACTATTGGCCATCCATGTTCCATGATTGTCATAAGTATGTGAGGAAGTTTGAAAAATGTGCCTTCTTCTCTAGCAAGAAAAGGCTTGTATCTCTTCCTCTTCATCCCATTCAGGTGGAGTAACCTTTTGCTCAATGGGGATTGGATTTCATAGGCCCTATCAATCCCCCTTCTCGTTATGGTCACAAATGAATTTTAGCTGCTACAAATTACTTCACCAGGTGGATAGAGGAAGTTGCATTGAAGGATGCCACACAATCTTTAGTTGTTGAGTTCCTTAATGGAATTGTATCTAGGTTTGGTGCCCCTTCAACTATTATTTCAGATAATGCAAAATCTTTTGTTTGAGCTCAAATTTTTGCATGGGCAGTTGATCATAATATCTACTTAAGCACATCCTCAAACTAGTATCCTTAGGGTAATGGTTTGGTTGAGTCATCCAACAAAAACCTATGTAGGATCATGAAAAGAACTGTAGAGGATAACCAAAGGTGTTGGCATCAAAAGTTAAGGACTACACTATGGGCTAATAGAATAACACCTAAGAGGTCAATAGGAAATTCACCATTTACGTTGGTATATGGTAGAGAAGAAAGGCTTTCAATTTCATTAGAATTCCCATCCCTAGAACTAGCTCATGAGATAGAGCTAATTGAAGATGATACCATGACAGTAAGAATGGCAAAGCTGATGGAGTTGGAAGAGAAAAGGAGTTAAGCCATGCAAACCCTAGAAACACATCAGTAGCAGGTGAAAAGGAACTTTGACAAGAAGCTTAGGGTATGAACCTTTAGAGAGGGTGATTTAGTTTTGAAATGTGATGTAGATAGGGGAAAACTAAGGAGAAACTCAAAATTTGATGCACTATGGAGTGGTCCCTACCTGATTGTTAGTTGCAAGCAGGCCACACTTTTCAATTAAGCAAGCTTGGTGGTGAAATTTTGCCTATCCTAGTAAATGGGATCTATCTCAAACCATGTTTCCGATAGGGCTTGAATCTTCCTATACATATTAGAGTAGTTTCCTTTCCATTGTTTTCTAGTTTTCCAAGAAGTGCTCGAGCACATGTGTTTTACTGAGTTTGTAGAGTTGCAGAGATAGGGATTTTCAATGTTTTGCTATTGCAGAGGTAGGGTTAGGGTTTTACAGTGCACTGATCCACATCTTTCATGACTCTATAGACCAATGGATTTTTTAGGCCACTGGTCTTATGCATAGCTAGCTTGCATCCCTTTCGAGTCACCAAAAATGTTACCTATTTTTGCCCTGCCAAAGATTTGAATTCAAACATAGCACACCCAATGGCTACTTCCCACTATTTCATTATTTTAATGCCATGGAAATATCAAAAATAAAATAATTAAACCTTGTAATATTTCTTATTTCCCTAAGTTTTGTTTTCATTGGCTTGCAACTTTTTGCACCATCAGATCTTGTCTAGATCTATGGTGGGTACTTTCCCACATTATCAAAACAAGTGATCTTTAAGCATTGCAAGGAAGCCCCTTAGCAACACATGGTAGGTGGGTCCATGTTCTCTTGTGGGTTGCAGGGTGGATAAGGTAGTTGGTGAGTTGGCTATCTATTGGTGCCTGCTTTCCCACATTCTGAGCCTCATCAGACTTTTTGACAATGCGATGAAGTGCTTTGGTGACACATGTTTAGATGACATTATGGTGGGTATTCACAGAGGTTCAGAATGCACATGTTATGAGCACCATCAAATTTCTTGAGATCAATGGCTAGTGCATGCCTGCAATATAAAGATGCAAGAAGATTAAGGAATGTGGGCATGTGTGCTGGTGACACCTGTCCCACAACCTCTCATGTTCTCAGTTCCACCTTCCACCCTCCGATGTGATATGATCAGTGGTTGGCGCATGGGCACAATATAAAGATGTAGGGATGTTAAGGAATGTGGGCATGCACCTTGCTACCACATGTCCTTGTGGGGTCAGTTTTGTTCTAGGTGGTGCCAGTTGTATGCTAGGCTAATGTCGAGCCAAACTAGGTTAGATGCTGAGTGTTTTTGTGGGCCCAGGTTTTCATGGACATGCATAGTATATGGAGAACCTTTCTCAATCATTGATCTTCTATAGATTGATGATCAGTGCTTGCCCACAATATGGAAGTGCATGAAGATTAATCATTGCAGGGAAGTACCTAAATGCCACGTGTCTTTGCAGGTCCAGGGAGATATGTTGTGGCTAGGAATTGATAGTTAGAGGAAATTATTTATGTAACATTGTGGTCAAGATTTTGAAGAGGTGGCATAGTTAGTTGAAAAGACATGGTCAACTCCGTTGAGACTTTGTGGGGCAGTGAAATGAAAAGAAATCATTGGCCCACGTGGCTCATTCTGGTTATAGTGTTCTATTGACTGCTGATTTTACTGGCAGATGAGCCAAAAATGAAAGAGATCAAGTTTTCCCATGTGATCTAATCCCTATGATGAGTTCCAATCACCCTTGAATGAATGCTAATCCCAAGAGAACACTCCACCATCTCTGATCTGATCCACCTACCTATTCAGAACTATTTAATGGCATCATTTCTATCTTCTCAGGGCCCTATTCCAACAAGATTAGATATCTTTACATCTGGATCTATACTTAGATTATATTTTCTTTAGATCTCCATGATTATTTTCTAAAGGGCTTAATTGCAGTGGTTGTGAAGAAACTTCAGTAAGAGGACATCTCAGTTATGCCTGAACTATAAAGGCAATTTTTGTAAATTTTGTTAAGGTCGACTCTTCTCTGTTATTGCTCTACAATTTCACTATAAATTCCCTTTACCTTTGAATTGTATGAAATTATACCTTATCTCCTTCAGCCATTGATGTAAAGTTTAAGAACTATTTTCCTTCCATTGGTGTATTGTGGATATCTGGAACCTTATATGACTATATCTTTTTTGGCCTACGAATGGTATATAAGTGAATCTTTTGTTTCCTTGTGTCATTCATTTAGGTCTTCTAATCTGCATGTGATTTTTAGATTAAAAAAAGTCTGAATGTGTATATGTTTTGGTGTCATGATGGTTCAATAGTGCATGTATGGGCAGAGATCAGTTTGAACACTCTATTTTGGTGCATCACCGCCTTAGGTTAGAGTAGGTAGATTTTCTTTCATGCATTCCTTCTCTCTTTTCCTCTCCAAGAGTAGTTAGGTGCACCTTGATATTAAAGGAAGCCAGCCTTGTCCGAAGACTCAACCTCACAGTTCAAGTCCCATAGCTTGGAAGTTGTTTCCATGTTTCACAAGGTTGTCCTTAGGTTAAAACTTTGGACAACGGTGCAAACCCCTGTGACAATAGTAAAATCAAATTAATTATACCATTATGTTGTACTCCAAAAATTATTTAAGTGTGTCAATTTTCAAGTCATGATGAATCCATTTTCACACTTTCCTGGGTCCATTCCATTTGCAAAAATTGTCTTTCTACTAGTGTTTTCAGTTTGCAAATTCTAAGTAGCTCACTTTAACCATTTTTCAAATGTGTCTAGTTATTCATCATGAGCCCAAATCCAAGATTTATACTCTCTCTATGATAGTGAACTAACACCCTAGTTTTTGTGCCCCCAAAGTGTCTATTTACCTAGTTTTCAAAGCCAAATTCGAATGTAATTTGTTATTTTATGACATGTTTACTTGCAAGTAATTCTGATAGGGTAACTTCAATAGTCGATATCTTTTGACTGATAATTCATCATGGGATGAGATTTGATAGGGTAAGAGATTTCTGAAAAAAGAATTAGTGTGTTTCATTTTAGAGCTTGTTCAGAGGTTTAGATCAGTTATTAAAGCCAGTTAAAGGACCTGCTGGCACAAAGTTGACGAGTTGAAAGAAAGTGATAAAATAAGTTTTAATTGGTAGTTCAGTGATGGATTCTAATTCATATCATAATAAAATGGTCAATGGATGAATTTTCCAATTTATTTGTTTGAAAACAAATTTGTTTTAAGCCGAACCCACTTTGGGCCCCAACTAATTTCATCATAGTGTGAAGTAATACTTGTAGATTAAAATGGTATTGAGTGGACATGATAGCCATGAGAAAAGGAGAGATGATACCAATGATTTACAAATGGTCATCTGAGCAGCCTTGCATGATCTAGTATTACAAGGAATGTTTCTATTGAACTTACTCAAGGTCAAATGCCAAAAGGAATAGGTATACCTATTGGGAAGCTTTATATATATATATATATATATATATATGTATGTATGTATGTATGTATGTATGTATGTATGTATGTATGTATGTATGTATGTATGTATGTACATACATGTATATATATACATATATACATATATATATATGTACATATATGTACATATATATATGTATATATATACATATATCTATACATATACATATATATATATACATATATATATATATATGTATATATACAGGGATAACTTTAAGGAACCCCCCTCCCAAAATTTATAAAATTGTGGCGAATCACATGTCATTTCGGTGAAAAAAATTAATAGTGTTGGCGAATTATGCATCAATCGATGGATATTTGGTGGCAAATTATTTAATAGTTTAGACAATTTTTATAAAATAATGGCAATTATAAGTTTTTTTTTAATAAAATTATTAATATTGATGGTGAATTATGTTAAATGTATTATTTGAGAACTCAGACCATTTGATGATCCAAGATCAATGGCTAAGGTTTAATTTCAGCCAACATTTCTTGAAGGAAGAAGAATTGTCAAGGTAGTCACCGAAATGTTGACACGTATCAAGGTAAGTTGTCTATGGAGTACAGTGTCACTCATAAAAAAAAAAATTCACATTGGAAAATGGGAATTTGGTGAATGATGATCGTCGAAAGAGACACTCAATTAATTCTGTGGCGAATAAGAGTAAACATTAAAGAGAAATATGGGTGAAGAACCCAACTACCAAACTAAAATTACGTAATAATAGTGGCGAACATTCCGACCACTATATGAGTATTTTATAAAATTTGGGCGAATTGGTCAACTAGTATACAATTTTTTTTAGCCAATTTCTATAGCCCAATCGAGACATATTAGCCAATTGGTGAATAATAGCCACTAAAAAAATCCCTGTATATATATATATATATATATATATATATATATATATATATATATATATATATACATGTATATATATATATATATATATATATACATGTATATATATATATATATATATATATACATGTATATATATATATATATATATATATATACATGTATATATATATATATATATATATATATATACATGTATATATATACATGTATATATATATACACATATATACATATGTATGTATATACGTGTATATATATGCATACATATATATATATATATACATATATATATATATGTATATATATATATATACATATACATATATATATATATATATATATATATATATATATATATGTATGCATATATATACATATGTATGTACATATACATATATATGTATATGGGCAATGTTAGTATGCTAATAGAAACCAAATTTAAATAAAGCTTCTACAAACTAAACAAAATTCATAAACTTCAAGATAAACTAAGATGAGTTCTCAATTGAGAATATGAGCCATTAATGGACTCTCTCAATAAGAAGCTCTCTTGTTGAGTGGCTTTGTCTAAATAGATAGGATGTATGCTCAAGCTTATGCTTCAAAAAGGGCTTCAAATGGAGTTGGAATTTGGGTGTGAGTGTATGGTTTTGATGTAAAATGGCTTCTTAAAATGGCATTATGACTTTACTTCATGGATTGTGTTATTTTGCAAAGGGGAAGGATCCAATTTATAGGAAAGAGGCTTGAGGGATTGAGGGCTAAGATGCAAGGATGGGAAAAAGCTCATGGAGGGCTCAGATTGTATGAGAAGAGAGCACATGAATTGTGCTTCCTTACAGCCAATCAAGGAGTGACACATGTCACATGGTGAGAGGATGGAGGAAAGGGGAAGGATGAGTCAACAAAGGAGGCTCAAGAGATAAAATCTTCATAAAGACCCTCATAATGGCTTGTAAGAGCAATAAAAGGGCTTGGAAGAGTCATTTATGGCCTAGTGGGCTTCATAAAGTTTTATGGTTGAGATATTTTGAGGGAGATGAGAGAAATTTTGACTTGGGCTTGATTAGGAGGGTTTTAAGCTTGCTTAGGATTGTGCAAATGATTAGAGGATGGATTAGGATGGTTTAGGATTAGCTTAGGGATAGGCAAGTGGATGGCATTTAATGAGGGTGGGTGAAGGAGGAGATATTTGTTAACTTTGGCTTGGGTTAGTAAGTCTTAACCCAATTTTAGAGAATGTGACAAGGTTAGGAGGGGATTAGGATTAGGTTTAAAGACATCTTCTAGAAGAGTCTAGACTTTGGATGAGGATAAAGACTTTTTAGAATAGTCTAGAATTTCCTAGGATGAGGATGAAGACTTTCTAGAAGAGTGTAGAACTTCTTAGGATGAGGATAAATTAGATTTTTAGGAAATAAATAAAGTTTTATTTATTTCAAGGGTTTGGGTTGAGGAGATATTTATTGAAACTTTTTTAATAAACATGAGGATTAATATTTAATCTTAATTAAATATTTTGAGTTGGGATTAGGGGTAGGAAATGATGGGATTAGCCTTTAATCAAAATTAAAGAAGGATTAGAAGATTTTGGAAGAGGTTAGTGGTCTTAAGGAAATTGGCCAAGATTTGGGCAAAAAATAAATTTTTTATTTATTTTGGGTTTTTGGTCAATTTATTAATTAAATAATTAATAAATAAGGAAATAATGTTTAAATAAGATTTAAACATTTTTGGGAGGGATTCCTTAATTAAATATTTTTAATTAAGATAAAGGGATTTAATGGCATCAAAATAAATTAAATAATTAAATAATTAATTAATTAATAAATGATGATGTCATCAGAAGTTTTTCAGAAAATAAAAATACTTTATTTTCTAAAGGTTTTTAGGTGTCTACATTTTGCCCCTCTTTGATGTGATGTCGCAAGTGGCATGGCATCAAAGATAAGAAAATAAGATGCCCAAGGCTAGAGTAGAAGAGGAGAGAATGGACTGCAAGATGCCCCCTCAAGAAGGTAGCGAGGAGAGAAAGTGAGGATCGACGACTTCTTGAAAAGTACAAGAATCTGAGATGAGCAAGAAGACTCAAATTGGCTTAAGAGAAGAGGTTTAGTTAACTCAAACTCTCACTATGAGAAAATGATAAAGGGAGAATCAGAGGCACAAGAGGAAGCAAGTGTAAGATCTCAAAGATTGCAGAGGATGAAGGAGCGGAGCGCTATAAAAGGAATCCAGGATGGGGAGATGGACGAGGGGACTAAAAAGCTAATGCAACAGGATTTCAAAGAGTCAGATTGGCGGAAGATGGGTTTCGGAGATCCCTACGACTAGGATTGTGGATCTCGAAAGATGAGGCTTGGTGGATTGATTTGGATTGGTGGATCCCTAAGACTAGGATTGTGGATCCCTAAAGCTAAAGGTGAGGAGTGATTCAAAGAGATAATGATGCATAAGCTGGGGTAGGAGAGACGGATGCTAGATATGGACCAAGAACATCAAGGCCTTTTCACCAACTGTCTAGAGGACTAACAAACTGACTCAAACCAAACACGCAAGGATTGCCCCAGTATCACACATGAATCCTAGAGGAAGCAGTGTGGAAATGACACTGGGTAACCCACAAGCAGAAAAGAAAACAAGCAAAAGACATGATCAAGACCTTACGCTCAGAGTGCCCCATTCGTAGCATACCATGATATGGAAGATCATGGCAACCTCGAGGAGGGAACAAAAAGATTGCTTGGAAAAGATATTTCAAGACCCAACAGGGAAGAGTCCAAATCAAAAGAAAGTGAAAATTCAAAAGAAAACCGTTTGCCAATGAGATGGGTAGGACAAGGTACTAACGGACCAAGACCAGACATGAGGAAAGCTATATCCTGCAAGGACCTATCGGAGAGCACCTAAGCTAGTGGATTTGGATGAGTGATGCATCTGGCAAGCTAAACTAAGAAAGATAACACTTTGGTGATAGGAAATATAGCTAAAGGATGCATTGGAATAGCTAACCAAGATGTAGGATGGGTGCAAGATGCTGATCAAGGATGAACTGACACAAACTCTGGATAGATACAATGATACTATGCTAAAGAGGATGTACAAGCTGATGGACCAAGATATGTTACAAATGTACAAATTTGTTCATTTTTTGGTTTTTGTGAGATGGAAATGTTTGTGAAGGATGGGATGTCTATAATAGGTGATAGGTGAATAGGTAGATGGTTTGCGAAAAGCTTAAGTGAAAATTGGGTTTTGTGTGTGCACATGATAGCATACAAGCTAGGATACAAGATTATTTACAGGCTGGAATATGGTACAAAATTTGGACAAGATTCGAATATACAAGGTATGATACAAGATTTACAAGGTATAATACAAGATTTGGTACAAGATTTTACAAGCTAAGGTACAAGATTTTACAAGCTGTACAGGAGGTATTTACAAGCTCCATTAGATTTTTGATATTTGATTGGAACACCAAGGGAACAAGTAGGTGTTTTATGGGATGGTGGGTGAATGGATGAGGGATAGGATACTAATAGATAATGGATTAGTCTTGGTACACAAGGAACCTGAATTACCAGGTTTTCACCAAGGTACCTATCCAAGGCGCTTGAATTGCCAAGTTTTCACCATTGGACGCTTATTTCTCTTTACTATTTTTTTTTTTTGTATTTTTAAAAGTTGGGTATACCAAGGATCTTCAAGCATAGAACTTCTTTAGATGAATGATGTTAGTAGGATCATTTAAGAGTTCTCCTTCCGGTGTAGATAGCTGATAGGCTCTGAAGCCAAAGGAAGCACTGACAACATAAGGACCAAGCCATGTAGGTTCAAACTTGCCTTTCTTTTCTTGATTTTCTTGGACTTTCATGTTTTCTTTGAGGACCATGTCACTTGGCTGAAAGTGTCATGGAAGCACCTTCTTGTTGAAATTCCTTTTGAGATGAGTTTGGTAGACTGTGAGATGATCATAGGCTTTTTGTTGCTTCTCATCTAAGAGATCTAGCTGGGTGAGCCGAGCTACTCTGTATTCTTCATCTAATATTTTCCCTTGCAAAGATATGCGCAAGGAGGGATGTTCAACCTCTATAGGTAGTATCGCTTTGGCACCATAGACTAGGGAGTATGGAGTTGTGCCTATGGATGTATGAAAGGAAGTTTTATAGGCCCATAGGGCTGGATTTATTTGTAGGTGCCAATCATGACCGGAATCATTGACAACTTTCTTTAGGATTTTGAGGAGGGTTTTGTTAGTTGCCTCTGCCTGGCCATTACCTTGTGGGAAATATGGGCTAGAAAAGTGGTGATGGATGTGGAGGGAACTACATAATTCTTCCATGTTGAGATTTTCAAAGTTACCTCCATGGTCGGTGAAGATGGTGGATGGGATGCCGAAGCGGCAAACAATGTGGTACAAGATGAACTTGGAGACCTGAACTCCTATAGCTGAGACTAGGGGGACTGCTTCCACCCATTTAGTGAAATAGTCTGTAGCTGTTATTATCCATTTATGTCCATCAGATAAGAGGGGTGTGATAGTTCCAACTAGATCAAGGCCCCAACAAGCAAAAGGCCAAGGTGATGCAATAGGTTGTAGATCCTGTGCTGGAGTGTGCACAAGATTTGCATGCTGTTGACATGGGAGACACTTTCTGACAAAGTCACAGGAGTCTTCTTCAATGGTAGGCCAATAGTAGCCTGCTCTAAGGATTTTTCACACTAGGACAATACCACTCGTGTGGGCATCGCAAAGTCCAGAGTGTACTTCTTTTAACACCATTTCTGCCTCATTTTGGTCTAAACACTGAGAGAGAGTATCGTGATAACCCCGACGATATAGGGTATTGGCCATGATAACATAGCGGGAGGATTTTCGGATGAGGTTCTGGTGTTGGGTACATGTGAGGTGAGGGGATATGATACCATCATTAACGTAAGTGTGAATCTCATGATACCAAGGGGATTGGGGACCAACCAAGATACAAACACAGTTTGAATCCTCATTCACATAGGCGGGTGTGAGGAGCTGCTCCACTAAAAACTCATATTGTGTAGCTACTTGCGGAATTTCCAAGAGCGAGCATATAGTAGCCATAGCATCTGCTGCTTTGTTCTATATTCGAGGCACTTGTGTAAACTGAAGCCTTGTAAAATGTCTGGTTAGCTGATCAACTAGCTCTTTGTAGGGTAATAGCTTTTCATCTTTGGTTTGATATTCATTTAGGGCTTGCTTGATGATGAGCTAAGAATCACAAAAGATTTGTAGCTTAGCAATGTTCCATTCTGCAACTATCTTTAATCATGCTATGAGGGCCTCATATTCAGCTATATTGTTGGTGCTAGGGAATTGTAGCTTGAAGGCTTTTGGAATGCAATATCCTTGAGGTGTAACCAACAATATTCCTACCACCGATCCATGAGATGTGTATGAGCCATCAAAATAAAGTTTCCATGGGGGTTGTTCTTCAATTAGACAGATATGCTCATCTGGAAATTCTGTGATCAACGGATAAGCATCTATTAGAGGTGCATCAGCTAGGTGATCTGCTATAGCTTGCCCTTTGATTGCCTTTCTATTCACATACTAGATGTCAAATTCGCTAAGGAGCATAACCCATTTGGCCAAATGACCTCTAAGTGCTGTTCTGGAGAGCATATACTTGAGAGGGTCGATCTTGGAGACTAGTTGGATGGTATGACTTAGCATGTAATGGAGAAGCTTTTGAGTTGAGAAAAAAACTGCCAAACAAGCTTTTTCCATAGGTGTGTAATTGAGTTCATAACCAACTAGGGTTCTACTGATGTAGTAGATGGCTCTTTCTCTACCATAGTCATTGAGCTGTGCTAGAAGTGCCCCTAGAGCAGTAGGTGTTGCTGATATGTACAAAATCAGGGGATGACCAGGAACTGGTGGAACCAAGATAGGGGGATTGATGAGATATTGCTTGAGATGGTCGAAGCTGTGCTGATATAAAGGATCCCACTTGAAGTTCTCATTCTTCTTCAGTAAATGTGAAAATGGTGTACACTTATCTGCAAGCTAGGAGATGAAGCGCCAAACAGATTGAAGCTTTCCCTGAAGAGAACAAAGTTGTCATAGTGTCTGGGGAGGAGGCATGTCTAAGATAGCCTTGACCTTCTTGGGGTCGATCTCTATACCTCATTTAGATACTATAAAGCCTAGAAGCTTGCCAGATGTGACCCCAAAGACACACTTCTTGGGATTCAGCATGAGATGATATTTGGCTAACCTGTCAAAGACTTTCTCCAAGTCAGCAAGATGATCCATGAAGGTATGAGACTTGACCAAGATATCATCCACATAATCCTCCAAGATGCTATGGATGAGATCATGAAAAATGGCTGTCATAGCTCTTTGATAGGTAGCCCCAACATTCTTTAGGCCAAAAGGCATCATGTTGTAACAAAAGGTTCCCCAAGGGGTAGTGAATGTTGTCTTATGCCGATCCTCTTCTGCAATCTTGATTTAATTATACCCAAAAAATCCATCCATGAGGGATAGAATTTCATGTCCAGCTGTAAGATCTACGATCATATCTATGTTGGGCAAGGGAAAATCATCCTTTGGAAAAGCTATTTTAAGATCTCTGAAATCAGTGTAGATTCTGATGTGACCGGAAGGTTTAGTGATGGGGACCATGTTAGAGATCCACTCTGAATAGTCGATAGGTCGGATAACCTTAGCAGCTAACATTCTTTCTAATTCAGCTTTGACCAATAATGCCACCTTGGGGTGCATTTTTCTAATCTTTTGTCTGACGGGCTTGATCTTTGGATTAACTGCAAGATGATGAACTACAAGCTTTGGATCAAGCCCTGGCATGTCCTGATATGACCATGCAAATTGACCAATGTTTTATCTTAAGACTTCAAAGAGGAGATCAACTTGGTCTTGTGATAGGGATGCAACAATGTGAATAAGTCTGGGGATCTCTGAAGAACCAATGTTGACTTCTCAAGTATCCTCAATTAGAATAGAAGACACCTCAGGTCAATTATCTTGAGGAGGCAATGCTAAATCCTCATGTTCTTCTTGTGGCTCTGGATTTTCTTGCTGAGGGGTTCTCTTCGCTACCTTAGCTAGTCCTGGATTCACCTTAGTTCCAGTTTTGGGTGTATCAGAACTAGGTTGAGGATTTTCTCCAAAATACCCCTTGGGATCTAGCTTGTAGATATAGGCAGAATCTAGCTTTGTTTTCTTGTGAAGTGTTTCGGCTCCCATGAATCTCAAAAGTTCTTCCTCTGATGTGAACTCATAAATGTGTATGATGCTTGGTTGGTCCCAATTTATGAGTTGTGGATGGGCGAGTGGTAGGTCAATGAGGTGGATGGATAGTTCTTGGAGAACAGAGTCTCCAAGGGAGATTTGGTCTAGGATATCATCGTAGGCTCTCTTTTCACCTTCCTTAGGAATGTCTTCAATTTTGAAAAGGTCACGATGAATGTTCAAAAAAGCGTGACCGTCCGTATTGGTGCCCTCAGTTGTGGGTATGCCAAAGCCAAGACTTTACTTCGATTCCCACTTGTGTGCGTCGATGGGGCACTGCATGCCTCTTTCTTCTGGTCCTAGACCACCACCTTGATAGTTCCATTTGTCAGTGATGAGCTTATGTTCTTGGGGATACTTTTGGCTAAAGTGATCAAGGCGTGCTTGATTTCTTTGAGGTGGATCCTTATGTAACCAATTGTTGATATCCAGAGTGAGCTTCTCATGAAGAGGGATTTTTGAGGATACAAAGGTTGTTGGGCCAAACTGTTTGTATTGAGGAGGTGGAATCTCCTTAGATTTGTGATATGTCAGTCTTCCATGGGCATGTGGATCAAGTGGGAGTGCCCCGACAACAAAGGCATCTGATAGACTATACTCTCCACAACCTTTGTTTTTGATCTTCACGGTAGATAGGGTGGAGGCGAGGATGGTTTCTAGGTCATTACAAGTGTGGGATGAGCTGGTGATGGCTGTGCCGATATCAATTCCAGGGCAATGGTTTGTATATGAGGCTTCAACCGCATTGCAGTAAGCAAAGGGTTCTGGATTGGCATGGATGGTTACCTCAGTGCCTTGATGCAAAAATTTGATGCACTGATGGTAAGTGGACGGAATGGCTTTGATGGCATGAATCCATGGGTGACCAAGGAGGATGTTGAATGGTAGGTTTAGATCAATAACATGGCAGAGTGTCTCTTGAATGATGGGCCCAACCTTGATTGGCAGAAAAATAGTTCCTTCTGTGGTTCTTTCCAAGTTGTCATAAGCTTTGATGGTGATAACCTCACTGATGATATCTACCTCAGTATACCCAGCTTGTTTTATGAATTTTAGGGTGCAAATATTCAAGGCTGATCCATTATCTATCATTACTCTTTTCATGGAAAAATTGGATACCATGATGGCTATGCGAAGCAGAAGGGTGTGATCTGGCTCATCCACGAGTATGTCAGTGGGTTTGAAAGATAGGGCACATGAGGAGGATAGGTGTCCAACAAGATTAAAAAAATTAGTAGCATTGATATTTGAAGGGACACAGGATTCTATGAGAGCACTGTCAAGGATGTTCTTGTACACAGGACTAGTGCGAAGAAGGTCTAAAATGGATATTTGGGATGGCATGTTCCCAAGGTGTTCGAAGATATTGTACTGGCTTTTTGATGGAGCTGATGGTGTTGGTAGAATGGGTGGGCTTGCGATGTTAAATAATGCTCTTCGAGTGGTGACTACACACTCATTTTTTGGTCCTTGGATATTGATAACATTAACAAAAGGCTCTTTCTCAGATATACAACCTATAAGGCTACCATAGTCTATATAGGATGAAGTGTGGTCATTGTTCTTCCCATGTTGTTGGTTTGGCTAACGGTTGGTTGTGTTGTTGTTGTTGGTTTGGATAGGTGCTTTTCCAAGATTTTGGTTGTGGTGTGGAGGAAAAGCATTTGGATAGATCTGTAAGCCTGCATTGGGAAAAGTTTGGGCACCAACAGTGATTTCCTTTCGATCAATGAGGTCCTGTACATAGTCTTTTAGTTTCATGCATCTGAGGGTAGTGTGACCTTTTACCCTATGAAATTTGCAGTACTCATTATCTTTGTACCATGCAGCTTTAGATTGGATTGGGTCAATTTTTTGGGTAGGAGGAAATTTGATGAGGTTTTCCTTGACTAATTTCTCAAAAATGACATCCAAAGGTTCACCAAGGGGTGTATAATTTCTAGGTGCAGGTTGGAATCTAGGCTTTTGTCCTGCAACTACATTGATGGCATTAGCTTGATTGCTAGACCCTTGAAATTTGGGTCTTGGATTGTGGTTTTGATAGCTTTGGTGATTATGCTGTTGGTAATTAATAGCTTGTTGATTGTTTGGTTGATATGGTGGGTTGGACATGTTTTGAGAAGGGCCAACAATATTCACATGTCTGGTGTCAGTGATGCCATTTGTTGCAACGTGTTTTTTTTTGTTCCAATACCTAGACTTGTCATTGGAATGTGATTGATTTTGGTTGGCTTCCTTGTAAATCTTAACGACACCATCTTTAATGAGTCCTTGCTCAAGGATCATTCCTTTCTCTTTGATATCTTTTTCGGTCTGCAAATAGTTCATGGTCATGTGGTGAGCCAAGCTAGGATGGGCATTATCAATAAACATTTTTACCACATGGCACTCTGGCAAGGTGCAGGATATGTGGGTGGTAAGGGTTTGCCATCTTTGCAGGTATTCAGCAAGGCTTTCTCCACCTTTTTTCTTAGTATGGACAAGGTCAACTATTGATAGCTCTGTTTCAACAAGATGGGCATATTGGGCTACGAATGCCTTAGATAATTTAGTAAAGTTTTTAATTGTGCCATAGGGGATTCTATAAAACCTTTCAAGAGCTAGTCTAGCCAAGCTTTTGGGAAAAAGGTGCAAGAGGAAGACATCATTGTATGCTACGTCCTGGCAGTGCATGTAAAATTCTTTGATATGTGTGACGGGGTCTCCTTTTCCTTTGAATTTGTCAAATTTGGATACCTCAAAGTGTTTGGGAAATGGTGTCATGGTAATGGCTCTGTCAAATGGGTAAGGACACACATTCTCAAACTTGAATATCTTTGGATCATTCCCTTCTTGGATGGCTTTCAGAGCTATCTTCATTTGCTCCCATTCTGAATTGATAGGTGATGGTTGGGGTGCCCCCAATGTAGGAGTGCCTTGAGGTAGGTATGCACTAGATGGGGCCCTGAATACAGATGGCTATGAGGGATTTGCTGATAGGGATTGTACATTATTTGGTCAGCTGCATGGTGGATGACGTGTTGTTGAGGGGGAGGTGGCGCATATTGCTGCATGTGCTGCGAGGCTTGCTGTTGATATGGGATTTGAGGTTGGGATTAAGGAACATAAGCTGGTTGTGGGATAAATGAATGGCTTTGTGGAGGTAAGGTATAAGATGGCTGTGAAGCTTGGGGAAAGGATCGGGGGGCTTGTGGGGTTTGACCAAGGTATGTGGGCTGTGCCCCCATTTGGGATGGTACTTGAAAATAATTGTTGGTTGGCTGGATTGGTGGATTACCTCCTAGAAGTGGCATTGAAAAGTAGTTGGTAATAGGAGGTAATGGATTCATTGGTGGTGGAGGTGGTAGGAATTGAAAGCTTGGGAATGGAACTAATGGGGTTTGATAGCTTGGTGGCTGGATTTGAAAGCTTGGTAGAGTGGTGGTGGGAGATGGGGTTACTTGAGAGCTTGGTAGAAAATTGGTAGTAGCTTGTGGGGTTTGATAGCTTTGTGGAGTGAGGGTAGTAGCTTGTGGATTTGTGGCTAATGGCACTAAGCTCCCAAGACCTAATGGAAATGATGGGATTGTGCTTTGGGCTGTAGTGAACAAGCTGGGGGTGATGAAAGGTTGATTACTTGGCCCCATGGGTGGCATCCCTGTTTTATATTGCTAAGGTTGGCCAAAGATGCTAGCACCGATTTGGGAGATGGGTGGATTTGGAAGGCTGGGTTGGGGAGCAGCAGCAACAATAGTGAAGGGGGTGAACAGTGAGGTGTTTTGGGTAAAGGGGGTTTGGAGCGGAGAGGTATGAACCAAGGATGGAGTGGTGGTGGATGGGTTGGCTTGCGACATGGAGATTTCAACTTGGGTGGATGATGGTATGTTTGGGTCTGTTGGATCATATGGATTGGTTGGAGGCTCTTCTTTTGGCATATATTGAGGATAATTTGGATCATAAGAGTCTATGGGTGGTGGTAGCTATCCAAACAACGGGTGAGATGGATTTGATAATGGAGGGGGTCTTCCAAAGTCAAATGTTCCTACATTGTCCCTTCAAAAATTAGCCATGATTGTCTCTTTGTTCTTGTCTATAATGGCATTTACCAATACTGCATTTCCTAGTTGGTTCATGAAAGCTTCAATGTTAGTAGATAATGGCATAGCTTTCTCTGGGCTAAAGGATGGCTAAGTGCTCAAGGGGGGTGAGGCTATTCGATCCAAATGATAGGGCTCCATTGTTTCTTTCTTCTTGGCTAAGTGAGTGACGGGTGGCATGAAAAATGCTCCTAGGGATGAGATGCAATAATGCTGATAGATGCAAAAGGGGGAAGGCTTCTCTATGCAAATGATTTCCTAGGTTAAGGCAAAGCTATATGACAAAACCTAAGGAGGATTTGGTTGGAGATTCTATCTTCAAAGATATGTTGCCAAAGCACGAAAGGTCTGCTTTCCTATGTGCAAGCTTGGTGGTGATTGTGTCAACTTAAGGATAGACTGATGATCCTTTAGGAAGAACACAAGATTGATCACTTGTGGATCCCAACCTTTAGCTCAAGGTGATGAGGGATAACAAGTGACAAAGCTGGATTACCCTAGAGAAAGCTCTGTCAAAGGGATAACTTTGGTGAGATTGATGGATTTGGAAGATTTTAGGAGTGGCAAACTTTTGGCAAAAGTGACAACAATTTTGAAGGCTTGGATGTGAGGTTTTGATTGCTGGCTAGATGGTTTGGTTCTAAATGAGATGAATGAGCTAATAATGCTTAAGGGGATAACCTAAAATGGTTGGCTTTTCTACAAATATGATTCTAAAGTGAAGCTTATCCAAGAAGATTTGGAGAAACAAGGGGGTCTAATCATAGAAATCATGCCTAGTTGGTAAGGCATAAGTAGGATTAACTCTTGGATTTTGGCTAAATTTGATGGTGTAATCTAACCAGGCCTCTTGAAGTGCTTCGTTGGCAGCTTTATCCTCTTCTTTGTAGAGTTTGGCAATTTGAGGACTTGGTGTTAGTTCCTTTCTCTTGGCTGAAAGTTCTTGGTATGCCTGAGATGGTTTGAGTTTAGTTTTGTGGAACTTTTGTTTGGGTTTGGGTTGCTCTGACATCAATTCTTGAATCTGCTTTGCTTTGAGAGACCTCAGTTGTTTTTCTTCAACTTGTTCAACTTTTGGAACAGGCAGTGACTACGCTAAGTGTGCCCTAAGCTAGGATTGGCCAAGTTTGGAAAACATTCATTCAATAAGTAAAAGACCAAGCAATAGATAGAAACAACCAGATAGAAGTTTTGATTCCCAGAATGTGATACTTGCACCAAGGAGTGTGTGTGTTCTACAAATGTTTTGATCAGTCACTTCAAGCACACTAACATCCTAGATGGTTTTCTGCAAGGCTGACAGTTGGTTTAGTTAGGGAGTCCTCGATATACCCAAGGTACGTGAGGTCCAAATCCGTAGATGAAACCAAAAAGATGTCACACAACCGAGAGGAGTGGTAACCCACTTCTCCTCTTTCACTTCTCAAGGGTATAAAGTTCCTTGAGGCTTAGTCTGAGTGACAAAATCTTTATCCCAAGAGAGGTGTCTTTCGATTCACCTCCCGGTTCTTATACTCCACCGGAACGTAGGAGTTGAGGTTGTCCAAGGGGTGATGAAATCCCCAAGCCGGCCTCCTAAAAAGAAACAAGGTTTTGGATCCTAATATTATGCACCCAAGATGGCCTCAAAATATGACAAGGGGAGAGAAGACTTGGATGACCTTGGGCTAAAAAAAACACGCTTGTTCTTTTACCAACTGACTCTTATGTGTGCTAATCTAGACTTTGCAAGAACTCATGTTTAAGAGACAATGTTCAATTCCAACTTGAAGCACCAACAAAAGTAAATCGATCAATGAATAAAAACAAGAAGAAGAGTTAGGGTCAACAAAAGTAAACTCGCGTGTCCGGAGGCCCTCCATGTTAAGTATCGATTAATTTCCTTTAAAGCATTCAAGAGTTGGTGTGATTTTGTTTTAAGCCCAAAGAAAAGATGTGTGAGACTCAATTTGTCAAGCGCGCACTCAGAGGCCCTCCACGTCAATAGTTGTTCAATTTTAGTGCCCAAACTTGAAGTGTGATCGATTTAATCTAGAGTTTTGATCATTTAAAATTTTTGATAAAGTTAAAGCAAATGTTCAAAGACCAAGTTAGTGAGTTAGATTGTGGAACATTTAACACCCTTTTCAAGTAGACCCATCCCCATAAATGACGCTGAGATTGCAACAAATGGTTGAATTGATGGGTGATTAGAAAAGAGGTGAGTCCAAGGAACTACTCAAATTGATTTTTGCAAATTTGTATTTAACTTAACAAAGTTTCTTAAATGTCCAAAAATCAAACTTTACCTAAATTGCATGTGGAAAAGAGATTTGTTTTGTTCAATTTTAGAAGCTCCAAATGAAGTGTTTGATATTGCAATGGTTAATTGATCCTTGGCACTCAAGATTGGATTTTTTGTTTTAATCATGCATTCATAAAAAAAAAAAACTTGATTTTAATCCATGGCACTCAAGAGTGATTTTAGCAACATGCATTCAAAGACAAGTGATTAAACATTCAAGTTTTTTCCTTTGAGCATTCAAGATTGAGATTTTGTGTGTTGTTTTAAGAACTTTGAAGTGCTTTGTTTTAACCTTTGATCATTCAAGATTTTTTTGGACTCAAAAGTGAAAATTACTCTTTGGACTTTGGTTTTCATTCAAGATTTTGTGTTCTAGCTTGCATATTTTAAGCCCAAAAATGATATTCCTAGATTGTTTTGATGCATGAAAAACCTAAGAAACATTCAAGATTTTGCAACAAGACATTTGTTTGGAACAAATAACAAAGCTTTTAGGACAATTTTTTGCAACCATTTAGGACTCTTAGTTTTCATGAGATTTTTAAAAGAACTTTAAAATATTTGCAAATGAGATTCATTTTATCCTTGATTGATGCTTTGAGTTTATTTTAGATTTTAGTGTGCACTTAGTGTTGATTTTGAACCTTTTGAAATGAAAACTTGAAGTTCTTTTTAAATTTTCAAAAATGAAGTGTTCCTAACTTTGCATGAATGCATCTAAAACCTTGATGTTGCAAGGATGCAAATGATTGAATTGGTTTAGTTTCACTTGTTAAAAAGCTTTTTTTTTTTTTCGAAAATTTTTAGTTTTTAATGGATTTAAGTATGATTTAGGGGTTCATTTTAAGCACTAAAAAGAAGTGTGTATGATTTTTCTTCCTTATAAAAAAAATGGCCAAGATCTCCCACAAGAAGAAGAAGAAGAAGTAGATGGAATAAGAAGAATATAGACAAGAAGAAGAAGAAGAATTCCAAGTGCTTTGTCCACCTATAAGCTTGAAAAATCTGCAAATACTATGAGATAGACTATAAGTTCCTTTGTCTTCTTCATGCTCATGTGGACCTACAAAACCAATTTATACAATCCTACCAATCACAAAAACAAGAAAAATTAGCCAAAATCAGCAAATGACATACAAAATTTGACTAAAAAAGCTAATGAAGATGACTCATGCGGGGTCCCACCAGGCGTGCCAAAATGTATATGAGCAATGTTAGTATGCTAATAGAAACCAAATTTAAATAAAGCTTCTAGAAACTAAAAAAAATTCATAAACTTCAAGATAGACTAAGATGAGTTCTCAATTGAGAATATGAGCCATTAATGGACTCTCTCAATAAGAAGCTCTCTTGTTGAGTGGCTTTGTCTAAATAGATAGGATGTATGCTCAAGCTTATGCTTCAAAAAGTTCTTCAAATGGAGTTGGAATTTGGGTGTGAGTGTATGGTTTTGATGTAAAATGGCTTCTTAAAATGGCATTATGACTTTACTTCATGGATTGTGTTATTTTGAAAAGGGGAAGGATCCAATTTATAGGCAAGAGGCTTGAGGGATTGAGGGCTAAGATGCAAGGATGGGGAAAAGCTCATGGAGGGCTCAAATTGCATGAGAGGAGAGCACATGGATTGTGCTTCCTTACAGCCAATCAAGGAGTGACACATGTCACAGGGTGAGAGGATGGAGAAAAGAGGAAGGATGAGTCAAAAAAGGAGGCTCAAGGGATAAAATCTTCATAAAGACCCTCATAATGGCTTGTAAGAGCAATAAAAGGGCTTTGAAGAGTCATTTATGGCCTAGTGGGCTTCATAAAGTTTTATGGTTGGGATATTTTGAAGGAGATGAGAGGAATTTCGACTTGGGATTGATTAGGAAGGTTTTAAGCTTGCTTAGGATTGTGCAAATGATTAGAGGATGGATTAGGATGGTTTAGGATTAGCTTAGGGATAGGCAAGTGGATGTCATTTAATGAGGGTGGGTGAAGGAGGAGATATTTGTTAACTTTGGCTTGGGTTAGTAAGTCTTAACCCATGTTTAGAGAATGTGACAAGGTTAGGAGGGAATTAGGATTAGGTTTAAAGACATCTTCTAGAAGAGTCTAGACTTTGGATGAGGATAAAGACTTTTTAGAATAGTCTAGAATTTCCTAGGATGAGGATGAAGACTTTCTAGAAGAGTGTAGAACTTCTTAGGATGAGGATAAATTAGATTTTTAGGAAATAAATAAAGTTTTATTTATTTCAAGGGTTTGGGTTGAGGAGATATTTATTAAAACTTTTTTAATAAACATGAGGATTAATATTTAATCTTAATTAAATATTTTGAGTTGGGATTAGGGGTAGGAAATGATGGGATTAGCCTTTAATCAAAATTAAAGAAGGATTAGAAGATTTTGGAAGAGGTTAGTGGTCTTAAGGAAATTGGCCAAGATTTGGGCAAAAAATAATTTATTTATTTATTTTGGGTTTTTGGTCAATTTATTAATTAAATAATTAATAAATAAAGAAATAATGTTTAAATAAAATTTAAACATTTTTGGGAGGGATTCCTTAATTAAATATTTTTAATTAAGATAAAGGGATTTAATGGCATAAAAATAAATAAATTAATTAATTAATGATGATGTCATCAGAAATTTTTCAAAAAGTAAAAATACTTTATTTTCTAAAGGTTTTTAGGTGTCTACAATATATATATATATATATATATATATATATATATAGCTACTAGAACTAATCCTCAAAGAATCTTGCCTATTATGCTTGATGTTGGGACCAAAAGTGAAAAAATTCTCAAAGATAACATTTATTTGGGGTTTCATGAACCAAGGTTGGAAGGAGATGAGTACTTGGTTTTTCTCGATGAATTTATGGAAGCTGTGTATGCATGATGGCCAAAGGGTATTGTGTAGTTTGAAGACTTTCACAACAAGTGGAAAATGTTGGGATAGGATGTAGAATTAAGAAGGAGGCAACATTCTTTAGCAAATATGCAAGCATGAAGATAGGAAGCCCATGATATAATAAAAGGGCCCTGTTGTCACATAGGTTTGCACCCTTGTCCAAGGCCTATGTGCGAGGACAACCTAGTGAAACATGGAAACAACCTCCAAGCTGTGGGACTTGAACTATGAGGTTGAGTCTCCGGAGAAGGCCGGTTTTCTCTTACTATTAGGGCACACCTATCTATTCTCAGAAGGGAAAGGGGGAAAGAGAGCATCAAAGCAAATCTACCTAGTCTAATCTAAGGCAGTGATGCACCAAGACAGAGTGTTTAGATTCATTCTTGCCCATATATATACTACAAAACTAGAATAACATACAAAAGTCATACACATCCAGACTTATATCGATCAGTAATCACATACAGATCAGAAGAAACCAATCGAATGACACTAGGAAAAGGAGATTTCACTTATGTATTATTCGATAGGCCAAAGATAGATACAGTATGCAGATCGTTGATCTCAACAATACACCAATGGGAGGCAAAGTGATGCACATTCACACTGATGGCCAAAAGAGATGATACAGGCTATTACATGGCTCAAAGATAAAGGGGGTTTTACACTGTAAGTCTGCAAGTAATAGCAGAGAAAATCAGGAAGAATCGACCTTTAGAATAGATCACGAAACTGCCTTTATAGATCAAGCACAACTAAAGATTTCTGCATTACATTCACTTCCTACCTACTGGCATTAACTTCCTATCTTGAGAACCCAATCGGGGATCTAGATTGAAATCCTGGCCTGCATACCGAGAAATCTCATTTCTTCTGAGAAGAGCCTAGAGAAGATAGAAATGGCACCACAACATTCCCTGACATGGTAGATGGGCCGACCAGATGGGTGGAGTGTCCTTATGTCCTGCATTCATTCCTGGTAGGTCAAAAATGATCGCGAAGATCAGATCGCAAGATACATCGATCACCTCTGCATCTTGGTTCATGAATCAAACTAGCCTATTAGCCGACCCGATTTCTTATATGCCGACTAGGCCACGCGGGCCAATCGTAATCCTTTTTCTTACCACTTGGAGAGTCCTTTCGTGGTTGACCGCCTTCATTGAACTAACCGTGCCACCCTATCACCTAACCGCTGGACGTCAGCTAATTTCCACGTCAAAAATCGAAACGCGAGGACACGTGTCTTTCTAGCGCTAACTCACTATTGTAAAATCTGTGCAGTTCCTCCATGGCGAGATAGTGCCAACCCTAGACTCCTATAGATCTGATGGTGGAGAATCCACCCCTTAATGTACTGATTGTATCAGGAAATTTGGCCCCTCAACATATCTATGTTCTGACTCAGCACACGTGGTTGTTTCTGATTCACCGTGGACTCTCTTTCCTATGATTGGGCCTCCATCCAAATCGGTGCCACCTCAATGATGCATCTGACGAGACCTGACCCCACCGACACGTGTCAGTCGGGTGCAATGTCACCATGGTAAAAATCTTGCAGCCTTGCTAAGGCGACATGGCGCCTACCGTTGATCTCATTAAATCTGACGGTGGAGAACCTAACCTTCTCTAACCCTCTATTCTTATTGACTCGCCAGGCCCGCCAACACGTGGCGTCCCCCTATTGGTTCGTCAGTTACCCCACCCTATCTGCTTCTGACGGCATGAAACGCAGCCTCACCAGGACACATGGTGCACGGGCGCTATGTCGCTGATGCTAAAGTCTGGGCAGCTCCTGATGGTGAGATAGCGCCAGCCGTAGATCTTGCAAATTTGACAATCAGAGAAACCTTGTACTTCACTCACCATCCCTCCTGAAAGCTACTAGGCATGTGGTTGCCGTGTCCTGACATATACGCATGGCATCATCCGATTGGTGAACCCAAGACTTGATCCATAGAATGGCCACGTGGCGGATGGGCGCTATGTCGCCATGATAATATCTACGCATCTCCGCCATAGCGAGATGGTGCCATCTGTTGATGCAATCAAATCTGACAGTGGAGATCACAAACCTTGATTGTGCCAACCATACTGATAGAGACTCCAGCCTGGTTACACGCGGCGGTTCCTCACTGGCCCATCGGAACACCACTGGGCAATCTTGCGACTTGGCCTCATAGGGTGACCACATGTCGACCAGGCGCCATGTCGCTATGGGAAAATTGAGGTTAAATTTCCATAGCACCATAGCGCCCAACCGATGACGTGTCCCTATTTGTGCATGGTTCTTTTTGATTTGCTGCTGTGACACAAGCTCCGCCAACTGGGCAGATGAGGTACACAATGGGGCCCAATATTTTTCTGAAGTTCTCGCCATTTATTTTCTCCGAGCCGCCAAACTTTTACCTGATCGTTGCAACATTTTTTTTTTGGCAACATGACCCACCCGCCGTCATGAGCATCTTCGCCGGGCGCTATGTCGCCATGGAGATTTTTCGGTTGGCATACGATAGCGCCATAGCGCCTGCGGTGCCGAAAATCTTTTCGACCGCCCTCCGTTGTGACCCGCCCGTAGGGCCCACCAAACACGTGTCGTTCGGGTGCGATGTCGCTAATACTATCTCCCATGCAACTTTTGATGATGAGATCGCGCCGACTATCGATCTATCTAAAATCTGACGGTCACAGAACCTTGGCGAGTCGGGGCATTAAAATAACAATTTTTTGGCTAATCGTTGAATAGGCCATGGATTTTAATTTAAATATTTTGGCGGTAAAACCAGAGGTAACACTTCTGGCGACTTGTAGGGGGCATGAGCCTACTCAATGCATGACCAGTGCCTAAGAATGATCTGTTGGGCTATGGAGTCGAAAGAGGAATAGGAGGCACAAGCTGAGACCTGCAAGAACCCTAACCCTTAAAGAGGAAATCAAAACATTAAAAACCCTTAAGGTTCTAACTCTTCTTCTATGATTGGAAACAAAAAAAAAAACAAAAATGGGACCTCCTCAATAGCGTGAGATACGTCAAAGATGACTCACGAAGAGAGCCATGTGCTCGTGCACTTATTCCAAAACAAAAACAAGCAGGAAGCAACTAGATTAACTATGTACATAGATTCACAACCCTTTAGAAATAGGGCTTCAGATAAATCCCATTGACTGGAATGGGTAGAACTTCACCACTTGGCCTGCTTAGTTGGAATGTGTTGGCTTGTTTACAACTGGAAATCAGATAAGGGCCACTCCATAATGGGTCAAATTTGGAGTGCCTTCTTGGTTTTGCTCTGTCTGAGTCCCACTTGAGAACTAAATCCCCCTCTCTGAAGATTCTGGCCCTTGCCTTCTTGTCAAAATTCCTCTTCATCTGTTGCTGGTGAATCTCTAGAGTTTTCATGGCTTTGTTTCTCTTTTCTTCCAACTCAATTAGTTCTGCCATTCTTACTGTCATGGCATCATCTTCAACCAGTTCCAGCTGATGAGCCAACTCCAAGGATGGGAACTCCAATGAGATTGGGAGTCTAGCTTCCCTACCATATACTAGCACAAAAGGTGAATTCCCAATAGATCTCTTGGGTGTTATCCTATCAGCCCATAGAGCAGTCCTTAATTTCTTGTGCCAGGTCCTCTGATTGTCTTCTATTGTCCTCTTCATAATTCTAATCAGATTCTTGTTGGAAGATTCAGCCAAACCATTACCCTAAGGATAGTAGTTCGATGATGTTCTCAGGTAGATATTGCGATTCATGGCCCATGCACAAATTTGGGTCCCAACAAAAGACTTGGCATTATCTGAGATGATAGTAGAAGGAGCACCAAATCTAGATACAATTCCATCAAGGAATTCAACAACTGATGGCTCTGTGGCATCCTTCAAGGCAACTACCTCTGTCCACCTAGTGAAATAATCAGTAGCAGCCAAGATCCATTTATGACCTGCACTAGATGGAGGATTAATGGGGCCTATAAAATCCAACCCCCACTAAGTGAAGGGCTGATCCACCTGAATAGGGTGAAGAGGAAGAGCTGCAAGTCTCTATTTGCCTGAGAAAAAAGCACATTTCTCACATTTCCTCACATACCCGTAACAATCATGGAACAAAGATGGCCAATAATATCCAGCCCTCATGATCTTCATAGCGGTTGTTCTTGCAGAGAAGTGGCCACCATCAGGGCCATCATGGAGTTCTCTAATCACCCTTTCAGCCTGATCCTCTTCAACACATCTCAACAGGGTCCCATTAAAATCCCTCCTGAATAGGATATCGTCAATCACAACATAGGGAATGGATTGTAGTCTATATTGTCTTTTTTTAGTTCTGTCCAATCCCTGTGGGTATCCATTCCCTAATAAGAAATTCTTCATATCATTTATCCAGCTCCTTGGACCATCAGCATACCTTTCCTCCTGCTGCTCTGCTATCACCATGGCAACTTCTTCATCTGAGTTTTGATCTGATAACATTTCTTTACATAATCCTCTTCCTGTTACCAATTTGGTAATCTGAATGTCAACATCATATTCCATTACCCTAGTGATCCATCCATCTCTCTTCTCACTGACATCTTTGTTTAACAGGAAGTCTTTTACACTTGCATGGGGCACCAACAAATGGATCCTATTATGGGATAAGAGGTGTCTGAACTTCTTCAAGGCTCTAATGACTGCAAGGGCTTGCTTCTCAACAAAGCTATACTTATCTTCATATTCCTTAAGCCCTTCACTAAAGAAGGCTATGGGCTGCTCCTCATTCCTGTCATTTGTTTGGGTCAAGATAGTAGAGATACTTGACTTACCACCTAAAGTGTAGAGGATGAAATCTTTCTCAAATTTTGGGTTCATGAGGGTAGGGGCCAATGCTATGGCTGCCTTGATCTTTTCAAAACTCTCCTTCCCCTCCTTGGTCCATGAGAAGACCATATCTTTCTTGAGCATGGCTGTAAGGGGTTTCACCATGGTGGCAAGATTAGGAATAAACCTTCTTACAAAATTTATCCTACCAAGGAAACTTTGTAGCCCTTTCTTGTTTTTAGGGAGAGGAAGGGCAAGTATTGCTTTTGTCCTTTCTGGATCAACAGTCAATCCATCCTTAGATACGATGTGTCCCAATAGTTTTCCCTGGCTTGTAGAAAAGACACATTTGGCTAGGTTGAGAGATACCCCAAACTCTCTACATCTTAGAAATACCTGTCTCAAATGATCACGGTGACCCTCCACATTCTTGGAATACACAGTTATATCATCAAGGTATACCAAGACAAACTTGCCAATTAATCTTTTGAAAGCTACCTCCATTTCCTTTTGGAATGTGACACCTGTATTTGTCAATCCAAATGGAATTTTGCAATAAGCATAGGTGCCCCATTTAGTAGTAAATGTCATCTTATGTCTATCAGACTCTTTAACTAGTACTTGATTATAACCTGAAAACCCATCAAGAAAAGAGAATCTCCTTGACCCACTGACCTTGGACAGAATTTGCTCCATAGAAGGGAGAGGATGGTGATCTTTAAGGGAAGCCTGATTGAGATCCCTAAAGTCCACACACAATCTGATTTCTCCATTCTTCTTCCTCACAGGGACAAGGTTAGCTACCCATGATGAGTGTTTGATAGGAAAAATTATGTTAGCCTCAATCAGTTTGGATAGTTCTTTCCTCATTAAAGGTTCAATCTTGGGATTCACTGGCCTCTATTTTTGCCTTACTGGTTTGACCCTATCAACTAAATCTATGGTATGCTGAAACAAACTAGGGTCAAACCCTTTTAAATCATCATATGTCCAAGCAAATACATCACTAAATTCTTGACATAGATGAATGAAATCTTCTTGCTCAGCTTTAGAACATACCTTCCCCATGTTAAGAGATTTTCCATCAGCAATAGTAACTGGGGCATGGTCATCCTTTTCTGCAACTAGATTCATCCCTTTGCCTCTTGTTTGGTCATCAAGATTAAAGACACCCTCCAAGGTAATGAGACCCTTGGGTAGCTTGTTGGAACTGAGATGAATGATCTGATCACCATATTGATCTTGTAGTCTCAGCTGACTTCTCTCTGAAAATTCTGCTTCATTCTGCAAGAAGCCCACAATTTGCTTATCAGACTCGAACACTTGCCAGTGAGTATTATTATCAGGAATAGCAGGCCTCACCACTACCCTTATTTGTTGTTTCTTTTCTTCCTCAAGATTCCCTAGCACATCATAAGATGCACCCACTGCTGCAAGTCTATCAACATGTTTATTTTCTTTCCTAGGAATGCTCTGAATGTTAAATGCATTGAAACCCTCGAGCAAATCCCAGACTCTATGTTTATAAGACTTGAGCAGGCCATTTTTGGTGATATTCTGATTTCTCACTTGGTTCACTACCAACTCACTATCTCCATATACTTTCAAGGCTCAAATTCCCCTCTTTTGGGCAAGTAGGAGACCTTGGATCAAGGATTCATACTCGGCCACATTATTGGTGCAACTGAATTGGAACCTAAAGGAGAAGTAGTATCTTATTTGTGTAGGAGAGATCAACATAACACCAGCCCCTGATCCATTTCTATTCGTTGAGCCATCAAAGTACATACTCCATACTCCATTTATGTCGTCATTAGTCCTAACAAGGTCAGGAACTTGAACCTCCTTCTCTATTACGCAATATGTACTAAGGCCTGTCTCAAGGGTTTCTGACATAGGTTCAAACTGACATGTATTTGTCCACTCATCCAAGAAGAAATCAGGAATCCCTGCTATGGAAGTGACAGGCTCATTTACTACGTTATTTTCGTTCACCTTTAGGATAGGGCAATTCATATTGATGAAGTTAGGAGTGTAGGGTTCAGTGTGGTGAAGGGCTTGAGGTTCTGCTCTTATTGAAGCATTGGCCCCATATCTGGTCTTAAATGACATGTAAGACCAATCAACAGATATTAATCCACCAATTTGAGCAGTGAAGTCTCTCGAAAGATAGATGGCAAAATAGGGCTTAACCTCAGCCACAGATATGTCTTGAATCATAGTACAACCAGGGCATGCATGTAGGGCCATTTCCACACTTCTAAGGATGCCTACGGTTTTGACAATACTCCCATCTAGTTGTAACACATCCTTAACAATGGGCTCATATTTCATCCCTAAAGCATCCACAACACACCTAGGCATTACTGAGCTGCTAGCCCCTGAATCTATCATGCAATTATGGACTAATTGCCCCCTATAATTAGAGAAACATAAAATGGAGGAGGTCTAACCTTTTTATTTGCCTCCACATTTCCTACTGGTTGTACTAAACTAGTGGCACTCTCCATGGTAGATAACTGATCCTTGGGCTCAATCCTTTCCAATTGTTGCTGCAGCATCTTCCTCTGCATTGGTATGGTAGCAACAGCATCCCACATGGAAATTTTTACATTGGTCTTCTTCATTTGCTCTACCACACTCAATGGTGCACTAGGAATTTTGGTAGAAACTTTGGGGGCTGCACTTATAAGAGGTTGAGATGGGGCAACAAAAGGATCACTTGCATCCTCATTTCTTGGACCTTGCTTTGCTGTTGTGAAGTGTTCGTCTGCTCATTTGCTGTTTGTGTGTTAGGTATAACACTTGAAGTTAAGGCCTGCTTAGGAGAAGGAGGAGCAACATGTTCCATAGCACTCTTCTTGCTTCTTGTGTTATGAGCAACGGAGTCCTGGTTTACATTACAATGTTCCTCCATTTGGTGATTCATAAAAGAGCAACCACCCTGCCTCTGAACACATGGGGCCTCCTTCGGATGATCTTCTTTGTGTGATTGCTTTATTTTGGACTCCTGGATAGTTAGGGCCAAATAAGATTCTACTTTCTGACACAAGCAGTAGGTATAAGAATAGTTACATGAGGGACAAAAATCTTGATCTTGTGCCAAGTTATTTTGAGGGACTATAGTTCTGTTCTGATTTGAGCTTGAAGCAGAATCATGACTATTCTGCCTACTCTGATCAAAAGAGCTATTCCACTAATTAGGAGGCCTACCACCACTTGGAGCCTGATATTGCAATTGGGGAGGCTTGCCACCTTGGGCCTGCTGTCTTTCTAAGGCCACCACCTTGTTACTCATCTTTTGTATTAGAGAAAAACTATCCTCTAGTCTCTTCCCTTGGTCCTTCAACTCCCTCCCCTGCTCTTGTAATTTTTTATCCAGGGTCTTTTCTCTTTTATCTGCGTTCAATACTAGACCTTGGAGCATTTCCTTGAGTTCATCTATTCCGTTTGAGGATGTGGAAGCTTGGGGAACTAGAGTAAGGGCTTGCGATGTAGAGATTGTAGGGAGAGGGGCTATTGCTGGTTGGTGGTTGGGAACATCAGGAAAGAAAGGCATAGGAGGCCTTGGGGCCAACTTTCCTCCTTGTATTAGAATGTTCTCAGCTTTTATGGCTGTCTCATAAGCATTAGGTAATATATCTCCTCCCATAGTTTGGATTGTAGGGGCAATATCACTATTAAAAGCTCTAAGGTAATGCAAGAAGGCATTACCAGGGGTAGGTTTCACTGTAGTAGGTATTCTATCCCATGTCTTTTGGAATCTGTAATTAAAATCAGTCATACATTCATGGGGGGCTCTTTTTATTGTAGTCAGCTGCTCTAATAGTCACAAATGGTCACTCTTATCCTCAAAATGTTTGCATAATCCTACTCCTAGTCCATCCCAATCAGTTATGGAACCATGAGCTAAGCCTCTATACCACTATAATGCTTTTCCTTTTAAAGATGAGGCTAGAAGTCTGACAGCAACATCATCTTCCGTAATACCATGAATATTGCAGACATTCGCTACCTCTTGGATATGCTTTAATGGGGAAATAGAAGTTTCACCAGTAAAATCAAGTATGCTTTTTAGTGCAACTACTGGTATATCATGTCTTTGGGCTAACAATAGAGGACTTCCACCATTAAAGGTGGCAAAAGGATGAACTCTTGGTTGTGCCATATAAACAAGTGTTCTATTGATGAGTGCTGATGGCAATCTAGGCTGAGTTCGGATAGTAGGAGGAGTAGAGACAGATCTCACAGGTATGTTGATTGTTACTTCACCTCTAACTGGTGATAATGAAACTCTAGCCCTCCTTCTTATAGGACTTGAAAGTGAGAGTTCTTTATATTGAAAATTACCTCTAGAAGACGCCCTTGTTTTAGCTCTGGGCATGAATTTTTGCAACTTTGGCCTGAAACCAGATTTGTTGATGCTCAAAGTCACCAAGTACTTGATGAATCAGCCTCTTGGAGGCTTGAATACTGAAGCCAGCACTACTTCTTTAGATTTAATCTCAAAAACTCTTTCTTCTTTTGACACCAGTAGACATGAAATCTTCTGATATAGGTCCCACCGAGTGTGCCAAAAACTGTTGTCACATAGGTTTGCACCCTTGTCCAAGGCCTATGCGCGAGGACAACCTAGTGAAACATGGAAACAACCTCCAAGCTATGGGACTTGAACTACGAGGTTGAGTCTCTAGAGAAGGCCGGCTTCCTCTTACTATCAGGGCGCACCTATCTATTCTCAGAAGGGAAAGGGAGAAAGAGAGCGTCAAAGCAAATCTACCTAGTCTAATCTAAGGCGGTGATGCACCAAGATAGAGTGTTCAGATTCATTCCTGCCCATATATCTACTACAAAACTAGAATAACATACAAAAGTCATACACATCCAGACTTATATCAATTAGTAATCACATACAGATCAGAAGAAACCAACTGAATGACACTAGGAAAAGGAGATTTCACTTATGTATTATTTGATAGGCCAAAGATAGATACAGTATGCAGATCGTTGATCTCAACAATACACCAATGGGAGGCAAAGTGATGCACATTCACACTGATGGCCGAAAGAGATGATACAGGCTATTACATGGCTCAGAGATAAAGGGGGTTTTACACTGTAAGTCTTCAAGCAGTAGTAGAGAAAATCAAGAAGAATCAACCTTTAGAACAGATCACGAAATTGCCTTTATAGATCAGGTACAACTAAAGATTTTCGCGTTACATTCACTTCTTACCTACTGCCATTAACTTCCTGTCTTGAGAACCCAATCAGGGATCTAGATTGAAATCCTAGCCTGCATACCGAGAAATCTCATTTCTTCTGAGAAGAGCCTGGAGAAGATAGAAACGGTGCCACAACATTCCCTGACATGGTAGATGGGCCGACCAGATGGGTGGAGTTTCCTTATGTCCTGCATTCATTCCTGGTAGGTCAAAAATTATCGTGAAGATCAGATCGCAAGATACATCGATCGCCTCTGCATCTTGGTTCATGAATCAAACTGGCCTATTAGCCGACCCGATTTCTTATATGTTGACTAGGCCATGCGGGCCAATCGTAATCCTTTGTCTTACCACTTGGAGAGTCCTTCCGTGGTTGACTGCCTTCATCGAACTAACCATGCCACCCTATCACCTAATTGCTGGCCATCAGCTAATTTCCACATCGAAAACTGAAATGCGAGGACACGTGTCTTCCGAGAGCTAACTCGCTATTGTAAAATCTGCACAGTTCCTCCATGGCGAGATAGCGCCGACCCTAGATTCCTGCAGATCTGATGGTGGAGAATCCACCCCTTAATGCGCTGATTGTATCAGGAAATTTGGCCCCTCAACATATCTATGTTCTAACTCAGCACACGTGGTTGTTTCTGATTCACCGTGGACTCTCTTTCCTGTGACTGGGCCTCCATCCGAATCGGCACCACCTCAATGATGCATTCGATTAGACTTGACCCCACCAACATGTGTCAGTTGGGCGCGATGTCGCCATGGTAAAAATCTTGCAGCCTTGCTAAGGTGACATGGCACCTACCGTTGATCTCATTAAATCTGACGGTGGAGAACTTGACCTTCTGTAACCCTCTGTTCTTATTGACTTGCCGGGCCCACCAACACGTGGCATCCCCCTGTTGGTTTGTCAGTCACCCCACCCTATCTTCTTTTGACGATATGAAATGCAGCCCCACCAGGACACATGGCACACGAGTGCTATGTCGCTGATGCTAAAGTTGGGGCAGCTCCTGATGGCGAGATAGCGCCAGCCGTAGATCTTGCAGATCTGATGATCAGAGCGACCTCGTACTTCACTCATCGTCCCTCCTGAAAACTACTGGGCTCGTGGTTGCCATGTCCTGACATATACGCATGGCATCATCCGGTTGGTGAACCCAAGACTTGATCCGTAGAATGGCCACACGGCGGATGGGCGCTATGTTGCCATGATAATATCTGCGCATCTTCGCCATAGCGAGATGGTGCCATCTGTTGATGCAATCAAATTTGATGGTGGAGATCACAAACCTTGACTGTGCCAATCATACTGATAGAGACTCCAGCCTGGTTACAAGCGGTAGTTCCTCACTGGCCCATCGGAACACCACTGGGCAATCTTGCGACTTGGCCTCACAAGGTGACCACGTGTCGACCAGGCGACATGTCGCTATGGGAAAATTGAGGTTAAATTTCCATAGTTCCATAGCACCTAACCGATGATGTGTCCCTATCTGTGCATGGTTCTTTTTGATTCACTGCTGTGACACGGGCTCCGCTAACTAGGCAGATGAGGTACGCAATGGGGCCCAATATTTGACTGAAGTTCTCACCGTTTATTTTCTCTGGCTCGCCAAACTTTTACTCGATCGTCGCAAATTTTTTTTTCGGCAACGTGACCCACCCGCCGTCATGAGCATCTTCACCGGGCGCTATGTCGCCATGGAGATTTTCCGGTTGGCGTGCGATAGCGCCATAGCACCTGTGGTGCCAAAAAACTTTCCGACCGCCCTCCGTTGTGACCCACCCGTAGGGCCCACCAAACACGTGTTGTTCGGGCGCGATGTCGCTAATACTATCTCCCATGCAACTTTTGATGACGAGATCGCACCCACCATCGATCTATCTAAAATCTGACGGTGACAGAACCTTGGCGAGTCGGGGCATTAAAATAACAATTTTTTGGCTAATCGTTGAACAGGCCGCGGATTTGAATTTAAATCTTTTATCGGTAAAACCAGAGGTAATAGGCCCCACATTAAAAAAATAGTAGTGAAAGTATGTGTAAGGGGTTTGCAGGCTTCGATATTGGGGCAAAGACCTAGACTGCGATCTAAACCCACCCATAATAGAATAGATGTTTACATGAATTTTGGGCCCATTGATGAAAGCTCCTCCGATCTTACTATTGTTCATAGATTGAGAGACTTGTGAATTTAGAGGCAAAGGTAGAGGTTTAGCTTTTGATGCCACTCTCAACTAAGGGTTATTGAAGCCATGCTCATTTGCTAGAAAAGGTTTTCATAGATCTTAATCAAACAAATTGATTAGAAGGGATGAACAATGCATTTAATAGATAGATATTAGCTGATAAGCTTTCTAAGCTTAACAAATCACAACAAAGAATTGAAACATTATCACACTAGCATATATTCCACTGTAAGAAAGCAAAGTAGGTTGTGGAGACATGGGATAGACAATTCCATAATTCACTCAAGGAACAATGGGTACCATTTCTCTACCTTGCAAATGATATATTGCAAAACAAAAAATGAAAAGGCACAAAATTTTTTTGTGAGTTTTGGAAGGTTCTTCTTGGTGTTTTTAAGGATGTGTATGTGAATGGAGATGATTATGGAAAGAATGTTGTTTTTCAATTGATTGATATATGAGAGGAATGAAAAGTATTTGGATCTCATGGGCATAGTCTTAGAGAAGAGATGCTTGGAAAGGATCCACCTCCAACACTAGAGAACAATGGCAAAGGTTCACATTCCATCAAAATAGTAAGAAAGACTCTACATTCTGTGAAAATTAAAGTGGCAATTAGAGGTACAAGAAAAACATTTTTTATCAACTTTTTCAGGTTGTGCATGATGGCCATATTGATGAGGATGCAATTTTGAAGAAATGTAAGGCTTCTTTTAGGTGATTGGAGAAGATGGAAAAGGATTCTGAAGATGCTTGTGGAACTAGACATCTTAAAAACTCAAGTCTACTATATAATTTCTAAGAGTAGGAGCTCATTCTAAGGGAAAGCATTGAGCAAATTGAAAATAGTGAAATGACATAGAAAACTCTAGTTTCTTACTTGAAAGAGGTAGGAGCTAGAACCAAAGGAAATAAAGACACATTCAATGCATGAGTAGGATAAAGGGAACAAAAAAAAAGAGGAGCTACAACATGTGGGAGATCGTAGTATGAGAAAGAACAGAGGAAGCCACTGTGTAAATAGGGCAAAAAACCATGAAAAGGTATTATCCCACATTGAGCAAGCAAACAAAGCCATAGTTATTTAAATGCTATTCTACACACATCATACAATGTCTACAAGTCAAAAGGTTTTTGCAAGCTATAGCCTATGTGGTAGGCCCAACCTGGTTGCTGAAAATTGGTCAATTTTAAATGAGCACACAAAATAGAGTAGATAGAAAAAAGTTGCCAAAAAAGTCGAAACGGTCATTAGAAAAGTTCAAAATTTTAGTGGTTGCCATGTCACAACTAGAAAATAGGAGGATCTCATTAGTAGTGACATGGAGACCTCCCAAAAAGTTAAAATTCTGGAAAGCGACCCACTAGAAAGCCTAGAAACCTAGTGAAAACAATGTGTCCAGTGAATTAGTGATGATGTGAAATTCTAACCAACTGCATGATGACAAGTGGTAGCTGGGCAATGTGTAAAGAATGACTCAGTGATGATGTGGCATTCTAAGCAACCACATGATGATAAGTGGCATTACGTGGAAAGAAGATATCTCTGATGCACCAAATTGTGACACATGGCTAATCTTATGGTGGTCACCATGTTGCCAAGACAAGGTTGCATGTTGGTTAACATAGCGACATGACAACCCAATCAAAGATTGAAACATGGTAATGATGTAGCAGTGAGGTGTTCAAGTTTGATAGTGATACATGGTGGAGGCTTTAGACGTGGAATGATTCTTGAGGTGCTGAGGTGGCAGTAGGTGACACATGTTTCTATGTCAGTAATGACATGGCATAATGTTGACTAGGATAGTGACATAGCAACCATGATGTGGCATGATGACATGGCATGCCGACATGGAAAAAAAGAGCATGAATCAAATGATGCTACATGGCACCTAGTTGGAGGGGTTTGATGACTATGCAAGGTAGAGCCAATTAGATGTTGACATGTGGTAGATGGGTCAAACCTCAATTGACCTAAGTTTCATGGGTAGGGAAAATTTCTTAAAGCAATAAAAAGTGATTTTAGAATCATTTTCTCCAAAAAGCTTGACATACAAGCCTTTTAAACTTTTAAGGCTTTTATGCTAAAGTGTCAACACTAGAATATTTTTAATTTTTGAAAATTCAAGAGTGCAGGCCATATTCCATTCCAAGGGAAAAATTTTCAAAATGACTTTCAAGGCATTTTTTTTATTTGAAACACACACTCCAATTTACTGTCAAAATTTGGAGAAGACAATCTTTCCAAATATGAAGTTAGTTTTTGCACATGATGTCACTAGTACATGCTAAGGAGGTTTTGTCTCTCAAAGTGATTTTTGTGTTTTATCAGGTGTTTTGAGTTTTCAGTTTTAGAATTCAATGGGGAAAGAACTTAAACATGTTCAGTGACTCTTGTATCAGGTTATTTTGAGTTGTTGTTGTGTTTTGGCTTCAAATTGATCAATTGGCACATATCAAAGTTTAGTTATCAGATTATGTCTTTTACTGAGATATTTTTCATTTGGAAAGACAAAAGATATGATTAGTAGTTGATGGGAGAAGTTAGAGAGAGGTTATTTAGTTTCTTGGGAAAGAATTCTGAGGGGACACTTGTCATCTTTTGATCAAATTTGGGAATTTCTTCTTTGCTATATGTTCTTTCTTCTTTTTGGAAGGGTTTTTGGTTGGTTTTCAATTTTCAACTCTAGGAGATTTACTTAGGCTATGAAATCTACACGTCCAACATTTCTTCTTGTATAAACTACAATTAAGTGTTTATGTAGATAGTTTTTGTTTATTAGGTGATTTGTGAGTCATTTATGTACATCTTTCATGTATTTGTTTTCAAGGAGAACAAATAAAGCACAACAAAGGAATTTACATTCATTCTAAATCTTGTCTCCTATTCATGGATCTATAATTTCTTCTAATTTGTGAACCAAGAGCATAAATTAGGTTGCATTTTGTTAGGAATGAATGTGATTGAAGTATTTTGCTGATGGAACAAAGAGCCATGGAATTGCTTGATGTTTATCATAGGGTTTGTAGATTTCATTATTTTGATGTAGATGTCTATTCACAAGGTGAAAGATAGATCAAGAATCTTGGTGTAGGTGTTATGTCAAAGATTTCCATGAGATGTATGGTTTTAATTCATGTAATTGTCCCTTATATAAGGCACTAATCAAAGATAGGATAATTCAATTTTGTTGTTCATACCTAGGTCTTGCTGATATCAACATATTAAATCATATTTTCCCTCTTTATGTTGAAAGTTATTCAAAGTCTAACCCTCACTTAGCTTACCCATTTCATGAGTCATGCTATTAGCTATTTCATGCTTGTGATTTCTTTGTTAATTATAGAAGATTTAGGGGCTTCATCTATTATTCTAGATCCTAATTATGCCCATTGCATTGGTCACATAGTTAGATCTTAAGAGGTTCACCCACCTAGGTTTTATTGAGCCTAAAGTGAAGAAGGAGAGTAGCCTTATAGTTGGCCTAGGTTCTTGGTGAATTTTGTCCATTATTAGAGATAGCTACCCATAGATGCATTCTTGCCTTGCATACTTGGTTATTCAAATTTTATTAAATTAGGATCCAACAAGATGGAAACTCTAATGGCGACAAAGGTTGTAAATGCTTGAATTATAGAGTTGGAAACCTCTTATATATTTTGCATATTTAGTTTTGTATGCAAGGTTTTGTGTTCCCCACTAGGCTTTATTCTCTTACAGCAATAGTTCTTAAATTGGATGCAAATTGTGTTGAGAAATGAGTATTCCTTCAATTAGTTCAATTTGGTGTGAGTTGCTATTGTAATTTCAAAGTCAAGAAAGATATGTTTTAGCTTTGTGTAGAGGTTTCAAATTCAAGATAAATCTGAAGAGGTGTCTTCTATCTATTGTTGTTTCAAATTAGTTTGTGATATCTTCAAGACTAATGCAATTCATGTCTCACTTAACGTAAGTGGTGACTCAATGTTAATCTCTATACTAGTGTAGCTCTATACATGAATTGTGATTAGTTGTTGTAGGAGAAGAGTAGATTCGAAGAGGTTGAAATATTCAAAATGTTGGTAAGATTTGTGATGTACTAGTTCAAATAGTTTAGTAAAAAATTGATGAGATTTTGGGTTTGTTGTTGAGATTTTTATTTTCATGTATTATCTTTTCATGAAAATTGATTGTTGAAAGGCAGTGTTCTCCATCAAGTGATTTTCAACACTAAGAGGAGGAGAATAGTTTGACAAGTTTCATACACTTCATTGGATTGAGTTTTAGCTAATTGTATTCGAGCTTGTAAAGTGTATTTGAAGAGAGTTATTTGGTAGAAGGTTGTATAGATTTGCTACAAGTTCTGAATCTAAGATTTATTATGAGTGAATGAGTTTCAAATCCTTGAAAAATGTCAAGTTTCCTTTCATCTAGTATGTAGCCTATCAGTAAAATTTCTAGATCTATTTCTACCAAGCAGTATATGCCACTAAATTTCAATAGCATTCATAGTTTCCCAAATGTCATTCCTAATGATGTTAGAAATAAATTGCCTAAGTTTAGTGGGAACCATCTTGTTTCAGCTAGTCATCATGTTGAGTTAGTCAGTGATTTGATGGGTGACTATGAGTTATCTCATGAGGATTCACAAATGAAGTTATTTGTTCAAACTTTGGAAGGTGATGCTAGAGATTGGTTTTCTTTTCTACCAACATGTTCTATTTCATCTTGGGGTGAGTTTCATTTCACCTTCATGGAGCAATTTGGAGAAAGAGTAAGCATATTTGATTCTTATGACAAATTCTTGAAGATTCATGTTAAGTGTGATGAACTTGTGCCTCAATTCAATATTAGATTTACAAAAGGTTTGAATGATATCCCCGAGAATCATAGACCAGATGATCAAATGTGTGTAGTTGTCTATTTTGATGCATTTGGCAAGATAATGAGCTATGTATTGAGGGATAAAGAACCTAGGACATTATGTTAGGATTTTATGACTACCATAGAGATTGAAAACAATCTGAAATATCGACTGACTAGAATTAATTTTACTAGAAATATGTATGGTACAATGTGTTTGAAAGAAAGAAGGAATATGGTGTTGATGCTTCAATTTCAATTCAGCCTATCAATACCCTTTCTGTAAGTTTCAATCAAGTGGAAAATTTAGATCAGCAAGTAGGTACCCCTACTATGGTAGATGATTTTGTTGAAAATTCAGAATTAAAGACATGTGCAGATGAAGTTTATTGGTTTCAAGGAAGAGATGAGTATGTTATTGCAAAATGTAATGCACATGTTTCTAGTAGTACAATAGTAGATGATAGAGTTGATTCATTTGAAAAAGTATACATGTAAGATATAAATTCAGTTATTAATTCTTCTATAGATGATTTGCATTATGCTAAAAATATAACTAGTCATGAAGAGAAAAGTTATTCATCACAATATGAGGATGAAGAGGCTGGAAGTGATGTGTCAAGTGATGAAGGTGAAGTTGCTGATCTGACATATTATGAAGAAGCATCATGTGAAGACAATGATGAGAGTTGTTACTTGAGTCAAGAAGAGGACAATGCTAGTGCATCTTTGTCTTCACATGAATTAGATGCAAATTGGGAAGAAGAAAGCAAAGATGAAAGTTGTCACTCTTATGCAAGTAAAGGTATGAGTTATTTTTCTAAATCCGAAACTAAAGTTCCGTTTCAAAGTTGTACAAGTTAGCTTGAGGTTGAAAGTTGTAAAGAAAAGTTGTCTACACAATATGAGGATAAAAAGGTTGTTTATAAGGATGGATTACCTAATTGTGTATATAATGTCTTGAGGATATATGCAGCAATAACCAACAATATACAAATGATTCTTTGGTTAATGCATCAGCACCTAAAGATAATTGGTTTGCAAGACATTTGAATCACCTTCACGAAGACAATGCAACTAATATTGATTTATTTTCTACATATTTCATTGATGGAGTAGAAAGTGAGTCTTCATATGGTTCTGATTTTTCTTCACATGCTGAAAGTCTCCATGAAGATGAAATGGGTAATGGTTTAAAAATGTATACTAATGCTTTATATTATGAAAATCCTAATGATGATCAGCCCATTTTTTGTCAAAATGTTCAAAGAGGATCATTACTTGGAGTTATTAACCCATTGTTTGAAGAAGACATGGAATGTTCAGATTTAGTTGATAATGAGTTTAATAATGATACATTATCCTACTACTATGAGAGATCAAATTGTTCTTCTTTTGAGTTTGATAGTGATTATGACGATGATGTTGCATCTCATAATATGCATGACAAGGTGTTTGATGAAGGTGTTATTGAAAATCAGCATGCACCTTGTAATGAATTTTATGATGAATACTCTAATGTGATGACTAATTCATTTGCTGATTTTAAAGAACCATTTGAAGATTCTAGATTAGTTTTAGACTATGCCATTGATGATATGTGTGAGTATAAATCTAATTGCTCATTTGAGTACCATCTGGTTATGCACAAGGATATACAATTTGAAGGTATCTATGATCATTTTCCCCATGTTGAATATGATGCCTTCATATTCAAGAATGGTAGAATGCATGATTAATTTGTTAGAGAAGGTCTTTAGTTTGAGTCTAATAGTTTTGAGCATGCTGATTAGAACTTTCATAATGAGAAAATGGTTGAAGATGAATGTAGTTTTTATATGCATTCTGAAAGTCAAGGTGTAGATTTAGTTTTGTTGAGTGAGTTGATTCAAAATGATAATCTGATTGGTGAAAATGATAGGAGAAGTATTTTTAGTTTACCTCATGATAATGTAGATGAAAATTAGATTTATGAAAAAGGTTAAAAAATTTGTTGAAGTTTAGTGGCCTGGGGCCATCATTTGTACATAGTAGGAGTAGTTGTTTCCCTATTTTATATAAAAGCTATTCGAGAGAAGTTTTTTCTATCATGTGTGTGCTCTACTTCTTCTATAGATTTGAATCCTTGCCATGCCCACAAGGGACATGCATCCCCAGATAAAGCCACTATTGGGACTCAAAATTGAAGCCTCGATTTTGAGTACCATTAAAAATCTAAGCCCTATAAATGTTTTCTGGTGCATATGTACCTAATTGTCCATTTGAGGCTTGTAATCTATTTAATGTTTCTTAAATCTTCCATTCAACCTATCCACTCATTTCATGAAGTTAAATTGACATTCCAAGCTATTCTGTGAAGTCTTCTTTTGAGCAATTGTCAATTCTACATTTTTGCCTGTGTCAAACAGTGACAGGAGGCTCTATTTGCAGCTAAATATCTCACACCCAGTAATGTTTCATGACTTGCAACTTTGGAAGTGTTTAGTTTCCGTATCAGAGAGCCTATGTTTCAGATTTTGAGTCATTTCAAATCCATTTGACCAGGTTTTGAATCCCTCAAAGTTGGTCATTTATTGATGTCATGCAGATGTGAATTATTCTAAATTCTACAAAGCCCCATTTGACTTGTTATAATTTTGACCCAGTTGACCAAAATGGGAAAATTTCTTTTGAAGTATGTTTTAGGGATTAGAAACTTACTAAGTTTGAATTTTGAGCTTATGAAAAATTTGTTTGATCAATTTTCAAACATGATTCCAAATGCAACTTGTAACATTTTATTGGTGTCAAGAAATGTAGATTTTTCAGTACCCCTATTCGGGATGTCATAACTTGAAATATATGATAGGTAAGATCAAATGGATTATACCAATGTGTTGTACTTTAAAAATATTTTAAGTGTCTCAATTTTTAAGTCTTGATGAATGCATCTGCACACTTTCTTAGGTCCATTCCATTTGTAAAAAATATTTTTCTGCTAGTGTTTCCAGTTTGCAAATTCTAAGTAGCTCACTTTGACCATTCACAAAATGCATCTTGTTATTCATCATGAGCCCAAATCCAAAATTTATACTCTCCCTATGATAGTGAACCAATGCCCTAGTTTTTTTGCCCCCAAGTATTTGTTTACCTAGCTTTCAAAGTCAAATCCGAACACAATTTGTTATTTTTTGACATGTTTACTTGTAGGTAATTTTGAGAGGGTATCTTCGACAATTGATATCTTTTGACTAAGAATTTTTCATTAGAAGAGATTCGACAGGGTAAGAGATTAATGAACGAAGAATTAGTGTATTTGATTTCAGAGCCCGATTAGAGGTTCAAATAAGTTATTAAAGCCAGTCAAAGGACCTCTTGGCACAAAGTTGACAAGTTGAAAGAAAGTGATAAAATAAGTTTTAATTGGTAGTTTAGTGATGGATTTTGATTCAAATCATAATCAAATGGTCAATGGATCAATTTTCTAGTTAAGTTGTTTGAAAATGAATTTTTTTTTTAGCCAAACCCACTTTCGAGCCTGACTAATTTCATTAGAGTGTGAAGTAATACTTGTAGATTAAAATGGTATTGAGTGGACATGATAGCCATGAGAAAAGGAGAGATGATGCCCGTGATTTACAACTAGCCATCTGAGTAGCCTTTCATGATCTAGTATTACAAGGAATCTTTTTATTGAATTTACTTAAAGTCAAATGCCAAAGACTTACAAGAAGAAAGAAATATCACTCAACATTGAATTTCAGCATGATTTCATAATATGAATGAATGGTGGATATGATTGATGTTACTAATGGAAGTTGAATATTAGGTTTGTGGGATCTTGAAGTATAAGGAATAGGTATACCTATTGGGAAGCTTGATATATATATATATATATATATATATATATGTAACTACTGCTAGAACTAATCCTCAAAGAATCTTGCCTATTGTGCTTGATGTTGGGATCAAAAAAGAAAAAATTCTCAAAGATAACATTTATTTAGGATTGTGTGAACCAAGATTGGAAGGAGATGAGTACTTGGCTATGCTCGATGAATTTATGGAAGCTGTGCATGCATGCTGGCCAAAGGCTATTGTGTAATTCAAAGAGTTTCAAAGTAAGTGGGAAATGTTAGGATAGGATGCAAAATTAAGGAGGTGACATTCTTTATCAAACCCACAAGCATAAAGATAGGAATCCCATGATATAATAAAAGTGCCCCACATTAAAAATGTATCTAGGGAAGTATGTGTAAGGGGGTCACAGGCTTCGATATTGGGGCAAAGACCCAGACTAAGATCTAAACACACCCATTAAAAAATAGACATTTACATGAATCTTGGGCCCATTTATTAAAGCTCCTCTTCTCTTATTGTTTTTCATAGATTGAGAGACTTGTGGATTCAGAGGTAGAGGTAGAGGTAAAGCTTTTGATTCCACTCTTAGCTATGGCTATTGAAGCCATGATGAATCACCAGAAAAGGTTTTCATAGATCTTAATCAAACAATTGAGTAGAATAATTGATCAAAAGGGATGAACAATGCATTCAATGGATAAATATTAGCTAACAAGCTTTCTAAGCTTAATAACTAAATAAAAATTATTGAAACATTGTCACACTAGCGTATATTCCACCATAAGAAAGAAAAGTAGGTTGTGGAGACATGGGATAGACAATTTGATAATTCACTTAGGGAACAATAGGTGCCATTTCTCTACCTTGCAAATGACATATTGTAGAACAATAGATAAAAAGGCATAAAATTTGTTGGTGAGCTTTGGAAGGTTCTTCTTGGTGTTCTAAAGGATATATATGAGAATGGAGATTATTATGGAAGGAATGTGGTTTTTCAATTGATTGATATATGGTAGGAATGAAAAGTATTTGGATCTCATGGGCATAGTCTTAGAGAAGAGATGCTTGGAAAGAATCCACCTCCAATAGTAGAGAATAATGGAAAACGTTCACATTCCATCAAAATAGTAAGAAAGACTCCACATTTTGTGAAAATTAAGCTAGTCATTGGAGGTACAACTAAAAAGAATTGTATCAACTTTTCAGGTTGTGTATGATGGCCATATTGATAAGAATGCAATTTTGAACAAATGTAAGGGTTCTTTCAGTTGAGTGGAGAATAGGAGCCATGTCTAAGTTCTCCTTGAAGAAGATGTTGTGCCAGAAGGAAATTATGAGGTTTTGGTTCCAAGAACCATGGAGAGCTAAGAGTAAGGTTCCTAAGACTATTTTTGGTATTGATCTCAAGCTCGAGATCATAGAAATTCTGGTTCTTATACATCAATTAAATTTTATTGAACAATATTTCTTTTTGGTACAAATCATCTATTTAGATACACATTATGTTGATTGGGCATATGAAGTAAGTGATCATTTATTTCGAGCCCTCAGTGTTGCAAAGTTCTACAATACCTTCTACATGTCTTCTTTCCTTATTTATATGTTAGCTTCTCTACAATTGTGGCTAGACCTTCTCGAAATAGAGAGTTTCCTTGATGATGTGAATAGTTATGAATTTTATCCACGCTTGTAGTTATAGAATAGTTATGCAGAATATGTTAGAGTTTATGATTCATTTACAATAAGGATTTGTAGGGAACTCCATCGATGCCTGGAGAGGAGGTTCAGCCTAGAAGCAATGGTGGCCATCAGTCAATTTGGTAGCTACTTTATTCAATTCTCATCCTTTTTCATATTTGTGTCTTGTAGTGTTTGACAGATTTCCTTTGAAGCTATCTAGATATCCAAGCAACATGATCATGCAAATAGAAATCATGAGACAAGTTATCTAGGTGAACATGTTGAGTGCTATTTTAAGGAAGAAGGAATATGAATTCCCCATGAAGGTTGGGGCTTACAGTTGCGAGTCTTGATCTAATCCCAAAAACATGCTCAAGGAATTCTAAAATAAGTATAGATTGGAAGAAAATGAGGTTGTGAGATCCATGTTTGATCCAAATGGATATGTGAGAGAGATGCTCCAAATTGGGAGTGTGATCAAGCATATCACCACTATAGAGGATTATTGGGTGGATTGCAAGGATGAGTTGGAGAGTTGAGATTGTGCTTTGGCCAGGCTCATGGTGGAACAAATAAAAACATATGGCATTGATCTCAATGTCAAAGGATTGGAGGATGATGGTCAAAATATGTATGGCAATACATAATTGACCAAATTAAGGGGGATTCCTATCAATTTTGAGCCATATGTAGATGTGGAAGAGAATCTTGATATCATGATGGCTAGGATTATCAAGAGAACTAGGAGATGGGTCAAGTGGACAACTAGAGAGAGCCAGAGTAAGGGTGTAGCCACTCAAGCTTCTCCAATAGCTACAAAACCTACCTCATCCTAGAGTGCTACACCAGGGGTGTCCATAGCTTCCACTCAAGGGCCAACTCAACCTACAGGTAGAGGTGATCAATCAATGGACAAGAATGTTCCTATAGCCTAGACCTATCATGATGGGTCCTTACCAGTCATAGGAACCTAGACTGGTACTAAAGAGAAGAAGGAAAAAGAAACAAAGGATAGTGTATCTACTCCAATACCTTCCCCACATACTACTCTTATTCCATCTCCTCACACTACCCCTATTTCTTCTCCACATACCACCCCAATTCTATCTCCTCATCATAGCCCCTTGCCATTAGCAAGTGCTTCACTATTGAAGCCAGGTGGTTCCCCTATATAGATAGTAGACCTAGAAGATGGAAAGAGTAGTAGTAGAACATCTACTGAGTCAGATGAGGAGATGAAGAAGACTTCAGAAATGGAGAAAGGCCATACTTATTCTAAACTCATCTCTAAGGATTCAAAGAATCTTTTCTCTTCAACTACTATAACAAAAACTCTAGTGAAGAAGAAAATGTTCAGTATTGAATCACTCAGAACAACTTCCAAAGTGACAGGAATTGATTCCTAGTTAGAAGATACTTTGGAATGGAAAAGAAAGAGAAAAGTTGAAAGTGTTTTTGCAAAAGATATTGTATCTCTTGTAGTTCATTCTGGGACTACATTGATGAAGGTCAAGAAGAAAAAGACTTTGTCAATACTTGGGCAAGATCTTGAAATAGGGTAGTTGACAATGGAAATAGCCAAGCCAAACAAAGGAGGGAAAATTGAGGATATGATGCCTGATGATTTTACTCTACATTCAATTGATCCTGGAGAAGCCAAACATGATACAAAAGTTGGCTTGTGGAGATCAAGTAATGAAGTGATAGAAGGACAATTAGAAAGTCTCAAATTGTCAAATATCAAGATGAAAGTTGAGATAGAAGAATTGAACAAATTTATCAGGCAACTAGTCACTCCACTAGCAACTATTTCTAGTATGTCTGTGACCCAAACTCCTAATGCAGCTAAAGTGCAAGCCCTCATTTCCTAGCTCTAGGAAGATAGACATTATGGCCAGATTGGTAGAGAATGGATTGAGAAACTCAAATCAAAAGGAGCTTCTCTTATAGATACAATTAGAAATGCTATCCTCAAACTAGAGATAAAAAAGGATAACATATTTTCTAATAGTAATGCTCTAGTCAGAGAAAGGGTCAGATGTGATGACTGTATCTCCCTTTTAAAGATGATCATATAGATGAAAGCAAAAGAAGAAGTTGAAGAAAATATTCTAAAGAAAGGAAATGAACCTCTATTTCAGTGGTTCCAAAGTATGCAATTCAAGCTAGAAATGATTCAGGTAGCTAAGAAGGGAGTCAATGAAACATAGAGTAAATTAAGGAAAACTCAAGATAGAGGATTCAAACTTATGAGAGGGCTACACACTAACTCATAGACTAGTGGTCAAGGAAAGGCTCTCATTGGAGTAGATGTAATGAAAAATAACTTCTCTACATTTGTGAATAATCTGTCTGGAGTGGCTTCAAGTAGTCAAAATAAAATTGTAGAACTCCAGATGCTTAGTGGTTTTATACATGTGGTCACAGAGGAGTTGCTAGATCAGTTGAATGCTATAAAAGAGCTATCAGGGGAACATTTAAAATGGTTGTTGAGATTCACTAATCTGCATGTTCCTAACCATGAAGAGCTAATCCTAATAATGGTTGTTGTTAAGGGATATAGGGGAAAAAACAAAAAGGGGAAGAAGTTTAAATGATTCATATTATGCCCCTTTTTTATTTATTTTTTAAATTTGGTAATACGACAAACTGGCACCTAGCCATTTGTCATGATTAGAAGATGAATTGATTAAGCTTCCATTGTAATGGTCATGTCAAAAACTCTATATGTATGAAATTGAAAGATTAATAAAGGGGTGGAAAATTTTTGGTGTGAAGTACTTTTTGTTGCTCAGACAATTGAATGGTATTTTATATCAATCATTTTATGTTCTAGTTAACGTTATAGTTAGTTTACATTTTCTCTTCTATTTGAATTGAGACAAGGGATAAATAGAGTTTTACCTCTCCCATTTTGAGGCAACAAATGAATGTAATAGGTGATGTTATTATTTATTCAAAGAAAAATCCTTTCAACATTTTCAATTTCTTAATAAAATTTTAGATTTGAATTTGCTTAGTTCAGTATTCATTATTGTTTAGATAAGTTTTATGAACTCATAAGATGTGTGAGTGGATATAACCATTTTGGTGTTGAGAGACTTCTATTTTCCTAAGTTAGATTCTATTTAGGTCTAGCTTGGTTATACCTCTATTGTTCTTAGTTTAAGAACATACCCCAAAGTAATTTAGGAAGAAGAGTTGTACCTACCAATTCAGAGGAATTCCAAATCATCCATAATGAGCTTTCCAACTAGTTGTGATCAGATATTGTTCTGAATTGGGCATTTAAGATTAATAATATGAAAGAAAAAATTTGTTTACCAATAGAATTTTGGTGACTCTGCTAGGGAGACAAACAATCACTTGACTAAAATGCCTATGTCATGAAGGAAAATGGTACTACCTCATGAAAACATTATTCCAATGCTCCAACCTAATCTTGGTTTTCAAGATAACCAAGGAGACATAATTTCATCCCTTAAAACATTTTTTTGGATATATAGAAGGAAGACAACATTATAGGAATTCTAGCTAGGTATTGAAGGAAGAAGAAAGAAGAGTTGAAGCCTTAGAGAGAGCTATTCAAAGAAGAGATATCCAAAGAGAAAAAAAACAATTGAGACAAGAGGCTTAGAGATAAACCAAACCCAACATCCTTGAACAAATTAGGTTCCTCAGAAGTACCAAGGAATAAGGTGGGAAAGACCCTATCATTGATAAACTTATAGAGCTTGGTTTTCCTATCTTAGACATTCCGAAGTAGAAAAGTGAAAAGAAAAGCCATAGTAGACCTCCTTCCCCTGTTAGAAATTAGGACACCATCACTTCACAGAGTTACTGCTCCTCTAGTTGTTAATTTCTTTCCATATATTGCCAGGACAATCATGGTTGCTCCATGAGCTGCAACAACAGGGCCATTAGTGCTAAATATTTATCATCCACTCTTGGCTAGTTTCAGGAAGAATTTCCCTAAATTCTCAGGTGATGGAAATGTTACCACAGATGAACACATTAAAGCCTTCTTTATAGCTACTCATATCTTAGGGGTTGGACATGAGGATGTTGCTATGACATTGTTCATAGAGACCCTCATAGACAATGCAACAAACTGGTTTTATCATCTAGCTAATGGCTCAATAACTAATTTGGATAGACTGAGAACAACCTTTGAGATAAGATTCAAGACCATAGAAGACAAACATGCCCTACTAACATAGTTGATTTCAATTAAGAATCAACCCACTATGAGTATGAGAAATTTTGTTACCAAGTTTAATAAGATTATCACTAGAATTCCAACCACTGATAGACCTACACCTAGTAATTTGAAAACATTCTTTATTAGTGTGATACCTCTAGACATGAATTACAATTTAAGGAAAACACATCCCATAGATCTAGCTGATGCACAAAAGAAAGTGATCAAATGATGATTTGATTTCTATGGGAAAATGTAAATGAGAACTTCAAACTAAGGGAAGTTCCAGTAATACCACATTGTCTGAGGAGATGATTTAGAAATTGTCAAATGTGTTGGTAGAGTAAAGAAGTAGTTACCGGGGTTCAATAGTCCCTATTAGTGGAATTATCAAAATTTTTTGGGAAGAAAAAATGAAGGTAGATTTCTGCATCTTATAGGATCACAACCTAGGTTGCAAATTGAGGCCACATCGAAAAAAGGAAATATGTGTATCTTTCATTTGAGAACAAATCACGATAGTGAGAATTTTCCAAAGACTACCCGTATGATAAAATTATTATCTACTAATTAATTGAATACTACAACTCCTTGTTCAAAGATCGATTCCTATTCAAATGGTGACTGTAGAAAATTATTTTTAGAATATGAGTCAAATTTTGAATCAAAAGGTGAATGTTATGAAACCATCGATTGAACTTCATACATAGAACTTACCCAAGGCCAAAGGTTGAAGAGTCAATCCTCTAGTCACACACACAAAAATGACTCCACTCCTTCAATACATATTGATCAAGGAGCATCTACTTCACAAATGGGTAAGGAAAAAACATCCTTTGATTTCATTCAATTCTACGAGGAATCAAAAATTTCAATTTTCACTATTGATTATTTAGAGTCACATCCTTTTGAGCTAAAAAGATTGGTAGACCAGTGTAAAGGAAATACATCAGATGAAAATTATAATGTAACAGTTGTGAAAGAGAATGAAACCTTGACATCAAATCCAAATTTCAAAAACAAAAAGTATCAGATAAAAATTATGTATTGATCTGCTATTCTAGATAACACAAAATTCTAGCAAGTCTTTAGTGATGATAAGAGTTTGTAGATATTCCTAGAAAATGACAAGTCTAGTTTTGAACATGAATCCAATGGAAGTGATCATGAAGGCTCTAACGTAGATAGGAAACATACTCAAAATGGAGAAGTTTAGCTAAAAGGTAATATTATTCCCCCATAGTTTGTGGCTTTGGAAAAATTGTTTAATAGACATGATGCCTGCATAAAGAAAAAGAGAGTAGAAAAGGGGCCTACTATGGGTGAATATGAGGGAGTAAACATTGGAGATATTCATAATCCCAAGATGATTAATATTGAGAAATGTTGTTTTCTTGAAGAAAAAGAAGATGCAAGAAATCTATTCATGGAATATAGAGATGTTTTTGCCTGGAGCTATGAAGATAAAAGTTATAGAGATGGAAAGGTAAAACATCAAATTGCACTGAAGCCTGATGCAGTTCCTTTCTGATAGGAACAAATGAATTATAATCCTAAAGTTGTAGATGCTATCTTCTAGGAGGTAGATAAAATGCTAAAAGCAAAGATCATCTATCCCATTCATCATTGCACCTAGATACCTAATATGGTACCTATCAAAAAGAAGAACAGAGAGACAAGAATCTATGTCAATTTCTACAAACTAAACCAAGCATCTCTTAAAGATAACTTTTCTCTTCCTAACATGGATTACCTACTACAAATGGTGGCAAGGTTTGAAATGATGTCTATGCTCAATGATTTCTTAGGCTATAACCATGTCAAAGTAGAAGAGAAGGATCAACATAAGACAACATTCACCACTCCTTAGGGAACATTTACATATTGTAGAATGCCCTTTGGGATAATCAACACTGGTGCTACATTCCAAAGATGTATGAGAAAGACATTCGCCGATCTAAAGGACCGAATCATAGTCATATACCTGGATGACCTCACCATGTTCTTGAGAAAAAGGAAAGATCATATGGAAGATTTGACAAAAGTATTACAAAGGTGCCAAGAGGATGAGATTTCTTTGAATCCCAAGAAATTAGTTTTCTATGTAATAGAAGGAAAACTCCTAGGTAATATAGTGTCCTAGGAAGGTAGTAGAATTAACCCTAAATGGGTGGAAGCTATTCAAAGATTAAGCTTTCTTTCAAATAAAATAGGAGTTAAATCTTTCTTTGGGTGAGTGAATTTCCTTAGAAGGTTTGTGCTTGATTTTGTGGAAACCACTAAGCATATAGTGGATATGATGAAAGGGAATTAAAATTTCAAATGGAATGAGGCAAGAAAGTGAGGTTTTCAAGACATAATGACTGCTATTACTAATGCCCTAGTTTTATGTCATCCAAATTATAAACAAGATTTTATCATTTATTGTTACACTTCTGAACATACTCTATTGGTGATACTTATGGAAGAAAATGATGAAGGAATACAAGCCCCAATAGCTTTTATGAGCATACCTTTGAAGAATCATGAACTAAAATATTCACAAATTGAAAAGAATGCTTTTATAGTGGTTAAGGCCCTTAAATTTTTTTGATTCTATATCTTGCATTCACATTTTGTAGTCTTTGTCCTAGATGTAGCAGTTAAGAGTGTATTAGCATAGCAAGATGTGGGATATAATATCAGAGGAGAATTGGTGGCAAAGATACAACAGTATGATATAGAAATAAAATGTACCAAGCTAGTAAGGAGAAATGCTCTATGCAAGGTGATTGTAGAAAACAAGATAACTAAAGAATTAGAAGGACCAGGAGAGAAGCAGTTGGTGTTAGATGTAGGCATCTATAATTCATGCTTCAAAAATATTTCTTACCTTCTAACATATGGTGAATTTCTAGAAGGCCTAACTATAAAACAAAGAAGAGATCTTAAACTAAAAGTAGCTAAGTATGTGATTTGGGATGGTAAACTATTCAAAAAAGCCATTGATGGCGCTTTCCTTAGGTGCATCAAAAAACAACAATAGGAAAAACAAGAAAAGTTGTTGACAACATTTCACGACAAAGCTTATAAAGGAAATTTCTCATCTTTAATCATAGCTTTTAAAATACTAAGGAAGTGTTATTATTGGCTTGGAATGTTTAAAGATACATATGCCTAGGTAGAAAAATGTGGGAAGTAGAAGATGTTCTCTAGACACCCTCAATTAGTTGCTCTACCATTGAGACATGTCATCATTGAAGGACCTTTTCAACAATGGGCTCTTGACTTCATAGGTCTGATTAGTCCTGCATCTAGTGCTAGTAACCAATATTGAATAATTTTGATTGACTACTCCACTAAGTGGGTAGAAGCTAAGGCTACCAAGAAAACTACTTCTAAAGTGGTGTGTAAATTCATAAAGGAGAACATATTGGTTAGGTTCGATGTCCTTATTAAATTAGTGATGGATAATGCATCTTATTTTTCTTCAATTGAAATTACCATTTTTTTCTTTGAGTATGGGATCACCCTTGGACATCCATCTAATTATTTCCCTCAAGGAAATGGTCAAGATGAGTCTAGTAACAAGAACTTGATGAATATTTTTAAGAAACTAGTTTTAGATAATCAAAAGACTTGGCACAAAAAGATTTATTAGGCACTATGGGTAGATAGAGTGACACCTAAAAGGGAAATTGGCATATCTCCTTTTGAATTGGTTTATAGGACTGAAGCTAGTCTCCCCTTACCTATAGAATTAGCCACAAATAAACTTAGAATAGTGATTGAAGATGATGTTTATAAAGATGGTCTAGAGAAGAGGATCCTATACTTGAGCAAACTTGAAGAGGAAAGAGAAGAAATTGCAGACCACATTACACAGCACCAGATATGAGTGAAGTATTTGTTTGATAAGGAATCAAGACCCCAAAAATTCATGGTAGGAGATAGTGTGCTACTATGGGATAAATGAAGTGCTCCAAAAGGAATGCATAAGAACTTTGACATTTTATGGAAAGGCCCATTCAGAATTCATCAAGCATTTGAAAAAAATTCTTTCAAGTTGGCATATGAAGATGGAAAAATACTACCACTAACCTATAATGGTTAGGATCTAAAGCTTTATCAAATTACTAATTGACAAAAGGTAACCCATATATTGTACTATAGCTAGGCTTAGTATCTTTTTGTATTTCCTAGTTAGTCTTTTTCCTTTTCTTTTGTTTTCCTATTCTTTTCCTCATTTCTATTTTCTTGTGTTGCACCTTTTACCTTCTTTTGTCAAAACCAGAGATTTTGAGTTCCTTCCTTGAGTATGCTCAACCCAAGTCCCCAATCAGAGCTAGCTATTGCCCCACTTTTCATCCTATAACCATTTTTCAAAGTGGAAAATAATCTTGTGTCTTAGTTTAGTTACGTTAGATTGAATTCTAGTTCTTTCCCCTCAAGTGAAAATTTTCTCTGAGTTTTCATCTTTCCTCTTCCCTCGCATTACATAATTGGGTGGGTTTTCCTTCTTGTCGTGAGTTTTGCGGGTAGTCTAGGACCTTATCTGATGGAGATTCTTGGGTCATCTAATGATTTTCATAGATTCATTTCCAAAGATGAACTTTCTTGTAGGTCATTATAGTTTTCACATAAAGAAGACAAATTTTGTGAAAAAGCCAGTATTGCCTTCTCCTTGAGACGTTTTTGATCCATGAAGGTGATTTTCCACAGAGGTCAATGAATGAGGTTTACAAGATAAAGCAAGGAAGACATGAGTTTTTTTATGGATAGATCATCCCTACATTGTATTATTCCACCTTGGGAGTTACTCAAAATTAATCATAATGATAAGAATAGCATCTAGCAAAAAACTCTAAAGTAGCTTCTCCACGACGGGTTTTCCACCTAGGAAGTTAGTTTTTTGACAAAGGCATTCTTGAGAGAGAAAAGCAAGTAAGTGGGTTCCTTTTTTCAATTTCATAGCCCTTTTTAGATTTTCCAAATCTTAGAGGCACATTGACTTAGAGGGTAAAGGAAAAATAAAGGCAAAGTCAAAAAAATAGAAGTTGCTTTCTCCTCAGCAGGTTTTCAACCCTAGAAAGTGATTTTTCGCATCCATTGATAAATCACATCTGGAAGCATATTGGGCTCATGGATCGATTGCAAGATACTTAAAAATGATAATGGAAGCAAGTTAATCACATTTGGGAAGGTATCTTAAGTAAAATCTAGCTGTGTGGATTTTTCTTTACAGAGTACTCTGTTCTTAATTTTCTAGAACTTGGCAAAAAATGGGAAAGTAAGTCTATAATAAAAGAAAGTTACTATTGGGCCAATAGAAAAAATGAAAAGAAATGGAAAAATACATTAGAAATCCCCCCATTTACTAACCTAATGGATTTATTATTTAATTCACTTGTTTGGTGCAGATCTTGAAGATTAATGGGTGAATTAGGATTTCTATATAGAGAGCTAAGAGTAAGGTTACTAAGACACTTTTTAGCACTGATCTCAAGCTTGAGATCATAGACATTCTCATTCATATACATTGATTGATAGGTGAGGTAGAAGCACTAAATTTTGTTGAACAATATTTACTTTTGGTACAAATCATCTATTTAGATACACATTATCTTGATTGGGCATATGAGATTAGTGAGCATCTATCCAAATCCCTTAGTGCTGCAAAGTTCTACAATACCTTCTAAATGTCTTCTTTCTTGATTTACATGTTAATTTCTCTATAATTATGGCCATGCATTCCCAAAATAAAGAATTTCCCTGATGATGTGAAAAGTTATGAATTTTATCCATGCTTGCAGATACAAAATAGTTATATAGAATATGTTAGAGTTAATGATTCATTTACAATGAGGATTTGCAAGGAACTCCAAGGATGCCCAGAGAGGAGGTTCATCCCAAAAGTGATGGCGACCATTAGTCAATTTGGTAGCTACTTTATTCAATCCTCATCCTTTTAGTATTTGCATCTTGCAACTTTTGATGGTATTCCTCTAAAGCTTCCTAGATACCCAAGCAATATGATCATGCTAATAGAAATTGTGAGACAAGCTATCCAGGTGAACATGCTAAGTGCTAGTTTAAGGCAGAAGGGATATGAATTCCCCATGAAGGTTGGGGCCTACAGTTGAAAGTCTCAATTTGATGCCAAAAACATGCTCAAGGCTTTTGAGAATAAGTAAAAATTGGAAGAATATGAGGTTGTGAGACTCGTGTTCAACCCAAATGGATATGCAAGAGAGGTGCTTCAAATTGGGAGTGTGATCAAGCATGTCACCACTATAGAGGATTATTGGGCAGATTACAAGGATGAGTTGGAGAGCTGAGATTGTGCTTTCACTAGCCTCATGGTGGAACAAATAAAGACATATGCCATTGATCTCAATATCAAAGGATTGGAGGATGATGGTCAAAATATGTATAGTAATACATATTTGACCAAATTAAGGGGGATTCCTATCAATTCTAAGCCATATGTAGATGTGGAAGAGAATCTTGATATCATGATGGCTATGATTATCAAGAGAACTAAGAAATGGGTCAAGTGGAGAACCAGAAAAGGCCAGAGTAAGGAAGTAGCCACTCAAGCTTCTCCAATAACTACAACACCTACTTCATCCTAGAGTGCTACACCAAGCATGACCATAGCTTCCTCTCAAGGGCTAGCTCAACCTATAGGTAGAGGTGATCAACCTCTAGACGAGAATGTTCCTATAGCCCTGACCTATCATGATGGTTCCTTGGTAGTCATAGGAACTTAGACTAGTATTGAAGAGAAGAAGTCAAAAGAACCAAAGGATAGTGCCCCTTCTTTGGTACCTTCCCCACATATTTCTCTTGTTTCATCTCCTCACACTACCCCTATTCCTTCTCCACATATTACCCCAATTACATCTCCTCATCATAGCCTCCTGCCATTAGCAAGTGCTTCACTTTAGAAGCCAAGTGGTTCCCCTACACAAATAGTATACCTAGGGGATGGAAAGAGTACCAACAATGAGTCTACTGAGTTAGATGAGGAGACAAAGAAGACTTCAAAAATGGAGAAAGGCTAGACTTCTTCCAAACTCATCTCTAAGGATTCAAAGAATCCTTTCTCTTCAACTACTATAACAATGACTCCAGGCAAGAAGAAAATGTTTAGTATTGAATCACTCAGAAGAGCTTCAAAAGTGATATGAACTCATTCCTAGTTAGAAGATACTTTGGAAAGGAAAAGAAAGAGAAAAGATGAAAGTGTTTCATCAAAAGACACTGTGTCTCTCGCAGTTTGTTCTTGGACTACGTTGACAAAGGTCAAGAAGAAAAAGACTCTATTAATACTTGGGCAAGATCTAGAAATAGGGCACATGACAATGGAAATAGCCAAGCCAAACAAAAGAGGGAGAATTGAGGATATGATGCTTAATGATTTTACTCTACATTCAATCGATCTTGGAGAAGCCAGACATGATATAAAAGCTGGCTTGTGGAGATCAAGTAATAAAGTGATAGAAGGACAAGTAGAAAGTATCAAACTGTTAAAGATCAAGATAAAAGCTAAGATAGAAGAATTGAAAAAATTTATTAGGGAACTAGTCACTCCACTAGCAACTATTTCTGGTATGTCTATGACCTAGACTCCTAGTGTAGCTAAAGTGCAAGCCCTCATTTCCTAGCTCTAGGAAGATAGACATTATGGCTAGATTAGTAGAGAATGGATTGAAAAACTCAAATTAGAAGGAGCTTCTATTATAGATCAAATTGGAATTTTTATCCTCAGACTAGAACAAAAAAGGATAACATATTCTCTAATAGTAATACTCTTGCTAGAGAAAGGGTTAGATGTGATGACTGTATCTCCCTTTTAAAGATGATCATCCAGATGAAAGCAAAAGAAGCAGTTGAAGGAAAGATTCTAAAGAAAGGAAATGAACCTCTATTTGAGTGGCTCCAAAGTATGTAGTTAAAGCTAGAAATGATTCAGGTAGCTGAGAAGGGACTCAAGGAAACAAAGAGTAAAGTAAAGAAGACTGAAGACAAAGGATTCAAACTTGTTAGAGGGCTACACATTGACTCACAAACTAGTGGTCAAGGAAAGGCTCTCATTGGAGTGGATGTAATGAAAAGTAACTTCTCTATGTTTGTTGATAATCTATCTAGAGTGGCTTCCAGTAGTCAAAATAGAATTGTAGAACTCCAAAAGCTTAGTGGTTGTATACATGTGGTTGCAAAGGAGTTGCTAGATTAGTTGAATGTTGTAAAGGACCTAGCAAGGGAGCATTCAAAATGGATCTTGAGATTCACTAATATACATGTACCAAACCATGAAGAGTTAATCCCAATAATGGTTGTTGCTAAGGCATATAGGGTAAAAATCAAACAGGGAAAGAAGTCTAAATGGTTCATATTATGCCCCATTTTTTTTTTCTTTTGTAATTTTGTAATACAACAAATTGGCACCTTGCCATTTGTCATCCTTAGAAGCTGAACTGATTAACCTTCCATTGTAATAGTCATCTCAAAAACTCTATATGTATGAAATTGAAAGATTAATAAAAGGTCAGAAAATTTTAGGTGTGAAATACTTTTTGTTGCAGAGACAATTGAATGGTATTTTATATCAATCATTTTCTATTCCAGTTAATGTTGTAGTTAGTTTACGTTTTCTCTTGTATTTGAATTGAGACAAGGGAGAAACAAAGTTTTACCTCCCCTATTTTGATGCAATGAATGAACGTAATAGGTGCTATTATTGTTTATTCAAAGAAAAATCATTTCAACATTTTCAATTTATTAATCAAAGTTTAGATTTGAATTCACTTAGTTCAATATTCATTATTATTCATATAAGTTTTATGAATTCATAAGATGTACGAGTACATAAAACCATTTTGGTGTTGAGAGACTTCTATTTGCTTGAGTTAGATTCTATTTAGGTCTAGCTTGGTTATACCTCTACTATTCTTAGGTTAAGAACATACCCCAAAGTAATTTAGGAAGAAAATAAAATTCATTGCAAATCTATTTTAGGGAGATGTATGTACCAATTTAGAGGAATGCCAAATCATCAATAACTAAGCTTTCCAACTATTTGCAATCAGATATTGTTTTGAATTAGGCATTTAAGAGTAATAATTTGAAAGAATAATTTTTTTTACCAACATTACAACATTACATTCAAATAGTGTTTGGCAAATCATTTCTTCTAGGCTCCCTAGAGGAGATGGCAAGATAGGGTGTCTGATCAATGGCATTTCTTTAGACCTAGCTCCAAAAGAAGAGGCCCCTAGCATCGATCCTCTATGTACTCAAACCACATCCATGGGAATCATAAAGCTACCCCTATGTAATTGCACATTTAATAGTTGTGTAAATTCCCTATCCACAAACTATATCTCTCGTTAGTTCTCATTAGGGAATGCTTGGTGATAACATCCTATATAACAAGTGGATTTTGGTGCACCTTTTCCATTCATTGCATATCCATGAACACATTCTCCCTTGACTTTTTTATATTTGGTACATTGATCACTCATTGGACCACATCCTGCTTCTATTGTATTTGATCAGTCACCATTTTCCAATGCTCCATGTCCACTTTTGCCTCATTCAATTGTTGTTGAAACTATTTCACCTTTAACCCACTCAATGCTAACCACTCCTGTAGCTTCAATGGTAGGGAGTTTGACTTTACAATTGCCTCCCTAAATGACTTAAACTATGACTATAGTAACACCAAGTCATTATGTGCACTCACCAAATCCACTTGTGCCATCTTTAGGGATTCTTGCAACCTCTAAGCTTGCAACCACTCTACCTACATCCCTACATCATTCCCCTCCACTCACAATTTCTCCACCCATAATTATGCTTCTAATTATTGAACCCATGCTCGCTCCATATTGATCACTACTTGGAGTTGTCTTGCCTCTGTTTGCACTCCATCTTCCTATGCCTTGTCCATTAACCCTAGCAAAAATGTGACTTCTTGTTCTAAATTTTCTGCTTGGACTCTCTCTACAACCAACATTCTCCATAATTCTTCCATGTCACTTGCTAATTGATTTCCACCCCCTACCTCTAGCCATGGCTTTTCTAAATTCACACTACTTGCTTCTTCTTCCACCAACTCCTAGTGTGGAATACCAAGACTAATCAATTGATGTGCTCCACTCATCACCTCACCCACTCCAATGTCTTCCAGCTCCCTTGGATCTTTTCCAATATAATTTTTAGGATATTTTATGTCCCTTGCCTCCTCCATTGCTTCTAACATACTCTTCATCCTTGGAGAACTATTCTCTACTTGCATCATTGGTTCATCATCCAATACCACCTACAACACCTACTATGTTGCAGTATCTAACACCATCATTAATGCTAACAAGGGTGTTTCTTCTACCCTAACCCCCAACTCTTCTAGTTGTGCTAACCCTTGTCCTACATGAATTGATTCACCATGCTCCTAAACTAATGCTTGAAGTTTAGACTGATACACCAGTTCCCTAGAGATTCATCAACTATGCTTCACTCTTCACCCTTACCTAATCTACCTTCCTTGGCTAGCATCAGCTTCCTATTATGACCAATCTAGTAAGCCCAATATTTTTTCACTTACACACTTCCTCAGACTTCTCAATCAACCTGATGACCATGTTATACTCTTCACCTTGCTTCATTCCATATCTATGCTATCTACCTATTTATGGTCATCACTCACCTGAACACATTTTTTAGTGGCCTTACCATGCATCTACTCTTTACATCTTGTCACACTAGTACTAGGTACACTTAACGCTTGGCTCTGACACTTAGACACCCTAATTCATGCCAACACCTATTGCCAAAATTTTTTGTTTCCTAAATCACTACTAACACGTCTCACACTTTGTTCTAAGACTTGTACAATAGTTTCTTCTAGGAAGAATTGAACAAACTTGACACTATTGAACACAACTGTCAGCACTTCTGCTATACAAATAATGGGTATTTCTATTATTATGCATTTCTAATACCTCAATGATGTACTTGACTAGAGGTACCAAGATGAAGTCATGATATTTTATTTTGCTTTAGTTTTTCACTATTTAACTCCAAGGATTCTTTGATTTCATGCATTATTGGTGTCCACTTATAACTGCCTCCTCTCATTTGGCTAGCCATGTGTACCTCGACCAATTTTGTATGATATCTTACATGATGTCTTTTATCTGACATGTGACTACTAGCATGCCCTTTTTTTTTTACCATAGCTATAACTTTTTTTTGTTTTCATTAGTTGTCCTATTCATTTCTTCATGTACATTTTCCATGTTTTGTGGTATTTCTCAAAATGACATAGTATTCATATCACCATGGATGAGCTAGTGGTGGTTGTACTTGGTGACTATTTTATTAAATGCTCTATGATTATAGCTAATTTGCATCTCTATACAATAAAAGTGATAGATAGTTGCATTCATTTAGTTTACATTTTCATCTTTAGTACTATAGGCCTAGTTTTCTACCATTCCTATTGTGTTCATTTAGTAGTAAAAACCCTAAATTTGTGCCTTGAAAAAATTTAAATTAGGTAAAACCCTAGGTAAAATTCATAAAAGACCCTAATGCTTTATATTTTTTTACCCTAGCTTTTGAAAATTTTTGAGAGTCCTTTTTCAAATTTATTTTAGGTAGTTAACTTTTACCCTAAGGTCTAGCTTACACAAGGATGACTTCATTAAAATCTTGTTAAACCTTTATTAAACCTTCTTTTGTTTGCATTTTGTTTGAATATTTTATTGAAAAATTGTTAACTACAACACTTTTTAGCTAGCCATTGATCTTTGTTAGATCAACGAATGGCACATCCCTACAATCTTGAGATGTAAGGTCTTTAGCTAAAGTGGGCATACACCTTTGTGCCACATAGCCCTTGCTGAAAATAGAACCTTAGTGCATCAAAAGTTTTGATGCATTGGTGATCTTGTTAAGATCCATGGCTAGTGCATGCTTGCTTTATGAAGTTGCTTGATTTTTAAATAATGTAGGAAAGTGCTAATTTGACACGTAGTAAGGTGGGACCAAGGATGGAGGGTATGTGCTGCATTGTGCTAGGCTGTAAGGAAAATGCTAATGTGTAATGCCAGTTGGGCCAATATAAGGTTTTGTCTATCAAAGAGGTTGGAAGCTTTACAACTATAGATCTTTTGAAGATGAATGGATAACACTTGCCTACATTAAGAAATTGTTTGAGAGATAAAAATGCAAGCCTATGCCTTTGTGCCTCATGGCATAGTGGGGCTAGGTTCTAGGGAGATTTCTGAGTCATGTGATGCTATAAGTCCATAAAGATTCAAGTGCATTGATTGTTTGAATATGGCACATGTGCCTAGCTAGAAGTGATGATATCATGGGCATGAAAATTCTAATAATTAATATGGCAGTCATATTTTTCAAAGCACTAGGGTTAAAAGACATTATTTTACTGGTCAAATTGGGTGATGAGACCATAAAGGACAATATTTAGACCCACTATCAATCTTGGTCTAATCAACGAAGGGCACTTGCCTGCATTATGAACCTGTAAGAAGTTTAAGGAAAGTGGGTAAGCGCCCTATGGACACATGTCCATGGTGATGTCAGTGCCTCCATCTCAGACTATAAAAATGCTTTAAGTTGTGCTACTATTGATCTTGTAGAGGTTTATGGCTGGTGCTTTCCCACATAAGTAAAATGCTTACTGGTTAAATAAAGTGGGGAAGCGCTAGCCTGACATGCTGCAAAGGTGAAATCAAGGACTCACTTTCTTAGAAGATAAACTAGGACCCACTTGTGTGAAAGTTTGTTAGAAGGCACTAATTCACATGGAGAGTTCCTATTGGTCAATATAGCTAACTAGGCATTATAAAACTATATATTTGTATGATCATTGATCTTGTCTTGATCAACGAGTAGTGCTTTCTCGCTTGGTGAAATTACATGATAGATAAATAATGCATGAAAGTGACATGATGACATGTGTCCCATGCGATTTCATTATCTTCATCACAATTTGTTAATAGGATATCAATCATGCCACTATTGATCTTTCACAGATCGAGCAATGTTAGTATGCTAATAGAAACCAAATTTAAATAAAGCTTCTACAAACTAAACAAAATTCATAAACTTCAAGATAGACTAAGATGAGCTCTCAATTGAGAATATGAGCCATTAATGGGCTCTCTCAATGAGAATCTCTCTTGTTGAGTAGCTTTGTCTAAATAGATAGGATGTATGCTCAAGCTTTATGCTTCAAAAAGGGCTTCAAATGGAGTTGGAATTTAGGTGTGAGTGTATGGTTTTGATGTAAAATGGCTTCTCAAAATGGCATTATGACTTTACTTCATGGATTGTGTTATTTTGCAAAGGGGAAGGATCCAATTTATAGGCAAGAGGCTTGAGGGATTGAGGGCTAAGATGCAAGGATGGGGAAAAGCTCATGGAGGGCTCAGATTGCATGAGAGGAGAGCACATGGATTGTGCTTCCTTACAGCCAATCAAGGAGTGACACATGTCACATGGTGAGAGGATGGAGGAAAGGGGAAGGATGAGTCAACAAAGGAGGCTCAAGGGATAAAATCTTCATAAAGACCCTCATAATGACTTGTAAGAGCAATAAAAGGGCTTGTAAGAGTCATTTATGACCTAGTGGACTTCATAAAGTTTTATGGTTGAGATATTTTGAGGGTGATGAGAGAAATTTTGACTTGGACTTGATTAGGAAAGTTTTAAGCTTGTTTAGGCTTGTGCAAATGATTAGAGGATGGATTAGGATGGTTTAGGATTAGCTTAGGGATAGGCAAGTGGATGGCATTTAATGAGGGTGGGTGAAGGAGGAGATATTTGTTAACTTTGGCTTGGGTTAGTAAGTTTTAACCCAAGTTTAGGGAATGTGACAAGGTTAGGAGGGGATTAGGATTAGGTTTAAAGACATCTTCTAGAAGAGTCTAGATTTTGGATGAGGATAAAGACTTTCTAGAATAGTCTAGAATTTCCTAGGATGAGGATGAAGACTTTCTAAAAGAGTCTAGAACTTCTTAGGATGAGGATAAATTAGATTTTTAGGAAATAAATAAAGATTTATTTATTTCAAGGGTTTGGGTTGAGGAGATATTTATTAAAACTTTTTTAATAAACATGAGGATTAATATTTAATCTTAATTAAATATTTTGAGTTGGGGTTAGGGGTAGGAAATGATGAGATTAGCCTTTAATCAAAATTAAAGAAGGATTAGAAGATTTTGGAAGAGGTTAGTGGTCTTAAGGAAATTGGCCAAGTTTTGGAGAAAAAATAAATAAATTATTTATTTTGGGATTTTTGGTCAATTTATTAATTAAATAATTAATAAATAAGGAAATAATGTTTAAATAAGATTTAAACATTTTTGGGAGGGATTCCTTAATTAAATATTTTTAATTAAGATAAAGGGATTCAATGGCATAAAAATTAATTAATTAATTAACTAAATAATTAATTAATAAATGATGATGTCATCAGGACTTTTTCAGAAAATAAAAATACTTTATTTTCTAAAGGTTTTTAGGTGTCTACATTTTGCCCCTCTTTGATGTGATGCCGCAAGTGGCATGGCATCAAAGATAAGAAAATAAGATGCCCAAGGCTAGAGCAGAAAAGGAGAGAATGGACTGCAAGATGCCCCCTCAAGAAGGTGGCGGGGAGAGAAAGCGAGGCTCGATGGCTTCTTGAAAAGTTAAAGAATCCGAGATGAGCAAGGAGACTCAGATTGGCAAAGAGAAGGGGCTGAATTAGCTCAAACTCTCACTATGGGAGAATGATAAAGGAGAATCAGATGCACAAGAGGTAGCAAGCTTAAGACCTTAGGGAAGGTGGAGGATGAAGGAGCAGAGCGCTATAAAAAGGAATCCAGGATAGGGAGATGGATGAGGGGATTATAAAGTTGATGCAACAGGATTTCAAAGAGTTAGATTAGTGGAAGATGGGTTTTGAAGATCCCTAGGACTAGGATTGTGGATCTCAAAAGATGAGGCTTGGTGGATTGATTTGGATTGGTGGATCCCTAAGACTAGGATTGTGGATCCCTAAAGCTAAGAGTGATGAGTGATTCAAAGAGATACTGATGCATCAGCTAGGGTAGGAGAGACAAATGCTGGATATGGATGGGGGATAATGGAGATGAAGGAAAACCATTGAAGCTTTGTGAGCGGGGGGATACTTCAAAGAGAAGTACCACCATGTAGTTGAGCACTAGATTTGCTATAGGACTATTGGTTAATTGCCAAGGTTACCAAGAACATCAAGGCCTTTTCACCAACCGTCCAGAGGATTGACAAACTAACTCAAAACAAACATGCAAGGATTGCCCCAACATCACACATGAATCCCAGAGGAAGCAGCGTGGAAACAACATTGGAGAACCCACAAGCAGAAAAGAAAAACAAACGAAAGACCTGATCAAGACCTTACGCTCTAATTGCCCCATTCGTAGCATACCATGATATGGAAGATCGTGGCAACCTTGAGGAGGGAACAAGGAGATTGCTTGGAAAAGACACTTCAAGACCCAAAAGGGAAGATCCCAAATCAAAAGAAAGTGAAAATCCAAAAGAGAACCGTTTGCCAACGAGATGGGTAGGATGAGGTACTAACGGACCAAGATCAGACATGAGGAAAGCTATATCCTGCAAGGACCTATCGGAGAGCACCGAAGCTGGTGGATTTGGATGAGTGATGCATCTGGCAAGCTGAACTAAGAAAGATAACACTTTGGTGACAGGAAATCTAGCTAAAGGATGCGTTGGAATAGCTAACCAAGATGTGTGATGGGTGCAAGATGCTGATCAAGTACGAACTAACATGAACACTGGATAGATACAATGGTACTAAGCTAAAGAGGATGTACAAGCTAACAGACCAAGATATTTACAAGTGGGCTAATCAAGATATGGTACAAGCTAATAGACCAATGATAAGTATGATACAGATGGATAAAAGCTCAAGATGAGAGGATAGCGGGATGGTGCGATGTTGTGCAAGATGCGAAAGCTAAGGGTGGGGTGATAGCGAAAGATATGGATTTGGCAGGATGCATCCAATGATGAGGAGAGATTTTGTGACCAAGGATAGCTAGAGGAGCAGGATGAGATGGATGGATAGGATGGTAGATAGCTAGGATTATGATGGATATAAAGAGATGACATTGGGTTTGCATGAGGATAGCCTAGAGCTAGATACCAATGACAAGGGAGGATGGACAAGACAAGATCTCCAAGGAATATAGTGCCCCCAATCAGAAGATAACATGCAGAAGGAGGTCTTATGATGGATGTGATAGGATTGAAGCTAGGATGGAAAAAGCTGAAGGGGCTAGGGAGATGGATGATAGCTGAGATGATTGGATGAAGCTGCATAAGATTAGTGGATGGTGTGAGATGGAAGCTGGAGGATGGAGGATAGGTGGATAGATTGGAAGATGGAGTTGGATGTCAAGAGATGACCAAAAGCATGAGGGTGATAGGCTAAGCTAGGGATGGCGGGATTACGCATGATGCTTGTTTGCCAAGTTTTCATCATGGTACTTGTCCAAGGCGCTTGAATTGCCAATTTTTCACCAGTGGACGCTTTATTTTTCTTTACTTTTTTTTTTGAATTTTTGACTTTGGACTTAGCTGGAATGATTTTGGCTTTCTTCAGCTATTTTGGCTTTTTTGGGATTTTTCACTAGCTGTTGGAATGTTCAATTTTGTTGCTAGTTGTTGGTACACATGATGTGTGATTTATGCAATAGATTGGATTAGATGGGATTGATGGTAAGAGATGGAGGGATGAAAAGGTTGGAAAGGAGCATGAGATGGGGATGCTTGCAAGAGAAACATTGGCACATGTTGGGACGGGTGTGAAAAGAGCATATGGGGGATAGATGGTAGATGCGGGCGTGATGGAGGATTTGTGGAAGCGTGCTTGGGGATATAGGCACCCAAGATGGAGTTAGGAGATGGGGTACATGAGTCACTAGATGGGGGATTAGCAATGGTGGATGCCATTATGCATTGGGTTTCAACTTTTTTCTTGGGGATCCACATGGTTTTGGATTTTCTTTTCATAGGCTGTTGCATTGTTTTGCATTCTTTGATTGGATTTTTCCTTTTTGGAGTATGTCTTTTAGAATAGACATATGATTCCCTAGGATGTGGATTTTTAGCTTTATGCATTTTGAAGTTGGCATTCACATTGCTGTGGTAAGCTTTGGGAAGATGGTTAGGAGAAGCTTTGTGAGATGGAGAGGATATGAAAGAGCATGTAGGGGGATGATGATGGATGATGTGCCCTGATATGTGCCTTTGTTGATCTTGCATACGAATGGATGGAATAGGATTTTTATGATGGCTAATAGGAGGATGGAGGATGGTAGATTTTGGGACATAGGGACCCAAAATGGATTTAGCAGATGAAGGGGGGATATGGTAGGTTGTTTTGGGTTGCAAAGATGGTGGAGGAGGGATGACATAAGATTTCTTGAAGGAGTGATGGGAGGCTGGCATGGTGGGCTTGGAGATAGGCTTGGTTTGGGGGTGTGGTGTACCAACACCTTTAGATGGTGAGCCTTTGGATACATATCCAAGACCATGAAATCCTAGATTTTTTTGTGCAATAATAGGCTCTCTGATTCCTTGCTCTTGTGGTCCTAAACCTTGACCTTGATAATGCCATCGATTGAGCATTTGAAAAAGCTGAGGAAACTTTTTGCTTGTAGAAAATGGTAGAAGTGATTTATTAGGTGTATTGCAATGGGGAGATACTGTTCTTAATTCTTTTGTTGAGAGAGGGCCACCGTGGATGAATGTAAGTGAACCAAGAGGGTAGATTATAGATGGTGGAATAGCTTGGATAGGTGGTAAGATGGAAGCATGGAGCGGGGGAGATGGAAGGATATGATCTTGATGTAGCTGGTGGGATGACAAGATATCTTGTAGTGGAGGAGATATGGTTCGAGGTTTTGGTGATGGAGGAGATGGTGACTGCACTATGGATGGAAGACATGGTATGATGATATCTTCATTTATGCTTTGGGGGATGTCAACATGGTTTTGGGCAGGATCTTGATAGGATTGGTTTGGAATGGATGGTGCGATAGGAGGTGAAGGGATGGATTCTTCAAAGGCAGTGGATGGATAGATGGGAGATTCAGTAGTGGAGATGGGTGAGTAGAAGATGGATGCATAAGGGTCATTACGAGAGATTTGGGAAATGCTTGGAGGCGATGTGGATAGGATTTGGAGGGATTTGATTGGTGGTGGGATTTTGATGCTTGTGGGAAGTGGAAGGATTTTAAGCAATTTGATGGATGGTATGGGGATGATAGCTATGGGTGATGGAGGTGATATTATAGATGGAGAAGATTCATCACTGACTACTTCACATGGTTGGATTAGATGACATGGCTTATCGACTGTTGGAGGCAACTTTTCTTGTATTTCGTCTAGGAGATTCCTTGGAGACTCGTGTGTCGAAGGTGGAGGTGGATTGACAGGAATAGCTAGTGTGATGGGGGTGGAAGATTGGAAGCTTGGTTGATGGGGTGATGGAGGGGAAGCTGGAATATCAGATGGCATGACTAGATAGTTTGGAATAACTCTTGGATTTTGGGGGATGCTTGGGGGAATGTTTCTAAGGCTTTCAATATACCCGTCATAGTCAACAAGATTTTCATCATCATTGGAATAGGAGGTGGCGGGAGCAAGGACAATGTGACCAAACACATCATGATAGGATTGGTACTTCATGCTTTGATGATGAGTTTGATGGGGATGGGGTCTTGCGTATGGATGAACACGAAAGCTCATGGTTGGATTTGGATTAAGCCTAGATTTTGGATTGGCTGATGAAAGATTTCCTAGGGAGAGTCAAAGCTACATGACAGACCTAAGGAGGATTGGCTAGAGTTTTTTGGCTTTCTTGTGGGTGGAAGACTTCAATGGTATGCTATCAAAAATTGAGAGTTTTTCTTTCCTATGTGCAGGATTCGTGGTGATTGTGTCAACTTAAGGATAGACTAGTGATCCTATGGCATGACACGAGATTGACCACTTGTGGATCCCAACCTTTAGCTCAAGGTGATGAGGGATACAAGTGACAAAGCTGGATTACCCTAGACAATGCTCTGTCAAAGGGATAACCTTGGTGAGATTGGTTGATGGGTAGGATTGATTGGATAGCAAAATCTAGCAAAGTGACAACAACTCTTTAAAGGCTTGGGTGATTTTGGATTGGGTTGCTAGCTGGCTGGGGGGGGGATGATTTGGAGAGACTTTGGATTTGGGATTGTTCTAAAGCAAGGAACTAGATAGATTTGGTTGCAGTGGGGGAGCTTGGATGATTTTCTGATGAGGCAATGACTATGCTAAGTATGCCTTGAGCTGGGAGATTTTTGCTCTTTTGGGATTTTGACCAAAGTTGGCAAACATTCATTCAAAAGCTATGAACAAATAAGCAGACAAAAGTTTTGAGCAAGCACGTCAAACACACCAACATCCTAGGAAGCTTTCTACAAGGATGAAATTTGTTATAGCTAGGGAGTCCTTGATATACGCAAGGTACGTGAGGCCCAAATCCGTAGATGAAACCAAAAAGATGTCACACAGCCGAGAGGAGCGGTAACCCACTTCTCCTCTTTCACTTCTCAAGGGTATAAAGTTCCTTGAGGCTTAGCCCGAGTGACAAAATTTTGATCCCAAGAGAGGTGTCTTTGGATTCACCTCCCGATCTTTATACTCCGCCGGAACGCTGGAGTTAAGGTCGTCCCAAGGGGTGATGAAATCCCCAAGAAGACCTCCTAAAAAGCTAAGACAAGATTTTGGATCCTAATCTTATGCACCCAAGATGGCCTCGAAAGACGACAAGGGGAGAGAAGACTTGGATGATCTTGGGCTAAAAAACATGCTTGTTCTTTTCCAATTGATGATTTAGATTTTGTAAGGTATGATTGAAGACACTCGTGATTAGGACATACAATGTTCATTCCAACTTGACAGTGTCGTCAATATAATGAAAATCAAGAATTCGTCAGCATAAGAAATGCAAGCGTCATTAAAATGCATCAAAACCATGCAATGTTCATTGATTGTTAGGCATTCAAGATTGTGTTTAGCAACATGCATTCAAAGACAAGTGATTAAACATTCAAGTTTTTTCCTTTGAGCATTCAAGATTGAGATTTTGTGTGTTGTTTTAAGAACTTTGAAGTGCTTTGTTTTAACCTTAGATCATTCAAGATTGTTTTTGGACTCAAAAGTGAAAATGACTCTTTGGACTTTGGTTTTCATTCAAGATTTTGTGTTCTAGTTTGCATATTTTAAGCCCAAAAAAGATATTCCTAGATTGTTTTGATGCATGAAAAACCTAACAAACATTCAAGATTTTGCAACAAGACATTTTTTTGGAACAAATAACAAAGCTTTTAGGACAATTTTTGGCAACCATTTAGGACTCTTAGTTTTCATGAGATTTTTTTTAAAAGAACTTTAGTGTGCACTTAGTGTTGATTTTGAACCTTTTGAAATGGAAACTTGAAGTTCTTTTTAAATTCTCAAAAATGAAGTGTTCCTAATTTTGCATGAATGCATCTAAAACCTTGATGTTGCAAGGATGCAAATGATTAGATTGGTTTAGTTTCACTTTTTAAAATATTTTTTCTTTTTTGCAAATTTTTAATTTTTCAATGGATTTAAGTATGATTTGGGGGTTCATTTTAAGCACTAAAAAGAAGTGTGTATGATTTTGCTTCCTTAAAAAAAAAAAAAATGGCCAAGATCTCCCACAAGAAGAAGAAGAAGAAGTAGATGGAATAAGAAGAATATAGACAAGAAGAGGAAGAAGAATTTCAAGTTCTTTGTCCACCTATAAGCTTGAAAAATCTGCAAACACTATGAGATTGACTATGAGTTCCTTTGTCTTCTTCATGCTCATGTGGACCTACAAAACCAATTTATACAATCCTACCAATCACAAAAACAAGAAAAATTAGCCAAAATTAGCAAATGACATACACAACTTGACTAAAAAAGCTAATGAAGATGACCCATGCGGGGTCCCACCGGGCGTGCCAAAATGTATATGAGCAATGTTAGTATGCTAATAGAAACCAAATTTAAATAAAGCTTCTACAAACTAAACAAAATTCATAAACTTCAAGATAGACTAAGATGAGCTCTCAATTGAGAATATGAGCCATTAATGGGCTCTCTCAATGAGAAGCTCTCTTGTTGAGTAGCTTTGTCTAAATAGATAGGATGTATGCTCAAGCTTTATGCTTCAAAAAGGGCTTCAAATGGAGTTGGAATTTAGGTGTGAGTGTATGGTTTTGATGTAAAATGGCTTCTCAAAATGGCATTATGACTTTACTTCATGGATTGTGTTATTTTTCAAAGGGGAAGGATCCAATTTATAGGCAAGAGGCTTGAGGGATTGAGGGCTAAGATTCAAGGATGAGGAAAAGCTCATGGAGGGCTCAGATTGCATGAGAGGAGAGCACATGGATTGTGCTTCCTTACAGCCAATCAAGGAGTGACACATGTCACATGGTGAGAGGATGGAGTAAAGGGGAAGGATGAGTCAACAAAGGAGGCTCAAGGGATAAAATCTTCATAAAGACCCTCATAATGACTTGTAAGAGCAATAAAAGGGCTTGTAAGAGTCATTTATGACCTAGTGGACTTCATAAAGTTTTATGGTTGAGATATTTTGAGGGTGATGAGAGAAATTTTGACTTGGACTTGATTAGGAAAGTTTTAAGCTTGTTTAGGCTTGTGCAAATGATTAGAGGATGGATTAGGATGGTTTAGGATTAGCTTAGGGATAGGCAAGTGGATGGCATTTAATGAGGGTGGGTGAAGGAGGAGATATTTGTTAACTTTGGCTTGGGTTAGTAAGTTTTAACCCAAGTTTAGGGAATGTGACAAGGTTAGGAGGGGATTAGGATTAGGTTTAAAGACATCTTCTAGAAGAGTCTAGATTTTGGATGAGGATAAAGACTTTCTAGAATAGTCTAGAATTTCCTAGGATGAGGATGAAGACTTTCTAAAAGAGTCTAGAACTTCTTAGGATGAGGATAAATTAGATTTTTAGGAAATAAATAAAGATTTATTTATTTCAAGGGTTTGGGTTGAGGAGATATTTATTAAAACTTTTTTAATAAACATGAGGATTAATATTTAATCTTAATTAAATATTTTGAGTTGGGGTTAGGGGTAGGAAATGATGAGATTAGCCTTTAATCGAAATTAAAGAAGGATTAGAAGATTTTGGAAGAGGTTAGTGGTCTTAAGGAAATTGGCCAAGTTTTGGAGAAAAAATAAATAAATTATTTATTTTGGGATTTTTGGTCAATTTATTAATTAAATAATTAATAAATAAGGAAATAATGTTTAAATAAGATTTAAACATTTTTGGGAGGGATTCCTTAATTAAATATTTTTAATTAAGATAAAGGGATTTAATGGCATAAAAATTAATTAATTAATTAACTAAATAATTAATTAATAAATGATGATGTCATCAAGACTTTTTCAGAAAATAAAAATACTTTATTTTCTAAAGGTTTTTAGGTGTCTACAAATAGGATATCAATCATGCCACTATTGATCTTTCACAGATCGATAGCTGATGCTTGCTTGCATTTTCAAGTTGCAAGGGTTTTAAGTAATGTGGACATGCACCAATGTGACACGTGGTATAGTGGGGCTAGTTGTTACCAATTTGGGTTAATGTTTGATAGGGTGGAAGATTTATTGTGCCAGTTGTGTCACATCTTATACTTGTTGTCACAAAAATGTTTTATTTCTCTTGACCATTGATCTAGAGGAAGATCAATGGTTGGTGGATCTCCACATTTTCAAAATGCAAGAAAGGTAAGCAATGCAAGGAAGTGCTTGATTGACAAGTGGCCATATTTTTTAAAGTCATAAAGTGTTTTCTTTTTTGAATTAAGGTTGTATGATCTAATGAAATCAATGGATAGCATTCAAATCTGATTGCAAGTTGGAAATAATGGCTACTAGAACTTAATATGGTTCATATTTCATTCATGTGATTTCAATGCCTGAATATAATTCATGATCTCACCATTATTAAACCACAAAATTACAAGAGGTTAAAAAAGAATAGAGAACTCCTAGACCTAGGGCATAGAATTTTGTAGAGAAATTTAGTCAAATTATAGCAGAGATTCTACAGAAAAGAAGTGTGATTTTGTGGGTAAGTACTCTGCAACTTCTAGAATTGAAGAATCTAGTGTTACATAATTCTTAGGGTTTTTCAAGATGCCTCCATGAAAAGAATTCATGAGAGAGACTAATTACCTTAAGAGATTTGTGTATGATGATTTTCTTGAACAATTCCCTTTGTCTATAAATGAAAGAACTAAGGAGAGAGAGCTCATCCCAAAGAACCCTAGGGTAGCTATAGAAGAGGGTTTTTATGATAGGGCTAACTGGGTAAGAGATGCCTAGGTCTCTATGGGAGGTTTAGAAATGTTTAAAATGATATTCTCAAAAAGAAAAGTAGATACCCCTATGAGCAATGTTTGGGAATTTGACATTGGGAAATTAATAGTCCCCATAGTTTTCTTTAATAGTGATCTACTAACTTATCTAGCTAAGAAGTATGATCCTATTACAAGGTGGGCGAAGAACCATGCTGGAATAAATCTTTTTAGGTTCTCCTGAATTGATTAGAGAGGTTTTTAACCTCAACCTGAACAGTGTTATGCATGAAATCATTGATATTGATGACCTTCAGGAAAGGTATGATGCATAGAGGATATAATTAAGGGTAGGGCCATTACAAGAGCATGTTTCCAAGATTGGTACATTATTTGTGATTACTACGAGCATCCCAGAGCCCTAATTTCAATCTTAGGGCTCAAGCATTATATTTTTCTCTCTGAAAGATTTTTAAGATGGATGAAGTAGAATAAATCCTAGGCTCAATTGTTCTTATCATGGCTTAGACTCTTCAATTTGAGATGAGCACTATTCTTGATTTTGTCACTTTCCTTGCATGAGAAATTTACAATGGTTTAGTGGGGATATCACAAGGAAAAGTAAACAAACCCTTTTGTTGGTACTCATTTCTCATGCATGTATGTCTGTTTAAGGGAGTTACTTATTTCTCTAAGGGTATGAGCCAAAAGTAACAAAGGATGGTGAAAGAAATCCAATCTAATTATCGAGTGTTGACATGACTTCAAAGGCCAGAGATGCCATTTTTGTGAGATCTGATAGATATTTTGCATCCAAGCTAAGATTTCTTTCAAGAGGAGATAGCCCTAGGATTTCAATTTCATTACTAGAGTTGGTTATACCTAAGGACCATGAAAAAGGGCTTTTGGTTAGTCATAACTGTGGGGAATAATCACATAAAATGTTTCTATAGTGATTAGAGTGTATGGTTTCCTAGGGAAACCTCATGTGCTAGCTTTCCACATCCCTTTGAAGATAGGGATAGAAAAATTATTATGGAAAGTTGGGACTATTGATGAAAGAGATTTTCCCAAGAAAGGTACTTTCTTCCCGGTTGTTACTATAATACATGATTTTTTTTTGTGAGAAAGGGATGGAAACACCTCAATTTATTTCTAGATAGGTATAACATGGCAGAGTCCCGTGCAAGATTTATTGATCTAGAAGGATTTTATGATCTTTTAAGAGAAAGTAAAAAAGCTATCCACATGACACAACAAGTTTATTTTCTTGAGGATGTAATAAGAAATATTTTCTCTTTACAAGAGCAGGAAGTTAGGAAAGAAAAATGGATAGTGTTTATAAAAGTTTTGGAATTATTAATGCTTTTGACTCTTCCTATGATCCCTTGAAAGATAAAAAGTATTGGGGAGCCAAAATGTAGGTCTTGATGAACAATTTTTCTATAATCATGAAAACAATGAATGAGAAAAAAGCTACATATGTTAAAACCTATCCAAACAAGGCTACAAAAGTATAGAGAAAAATAAAAAATAGAAACATGGTAGCTGATAGTCTATATACTTTGCAAAAGAGGGTAGGATATGTGATGGCACAACATGTACAACAAGATCCTCCTCAAGAAAGACCAAGGCAAGATAGCCCATCTACAACTAGTGCCCCAAAGGGATAGAAGTTGAAGCAAGGATCTTCCTCCCATGTAGAACAATACTCCCTAAGCCAAACCCTAATTCAAATAGATGATGAAGCATCTTTAAGGGAGCAACTAAGAAAAATTGGTGGAGAAGGGGATGTTATTGTTACTACCACAAATTTGGAGAGTGGAGTACCTCAAGAGCCTCCTATAGCCTCCTTGGACCTTACAATTGCTAACTATCAAGGTAGGGAGATAGAGCCAATTGCTTCTTAAGCTTATGAGAAATTTATTAATGATGAATTTTTTTTCAAATATAGAGCTTTTGTACAATTTTTGTGGAGATTGAGAATAGGAATTTTTGAGAAAACATGTGAGAAAATAAAAGTAGAGCAACCTAACAAACTAGAATCTATTATCAAGGAGGAGGTAAAATCTAAGTTTTTGAGTGATTTTGCCCAATTTACACCTAAGGTCAAGAGGAAATTAGTTAAGCAATCAAGGGTCCTCATTTTTCCAGAATGGGACTAGTTAATGCAATGATTTTTGATTCAATAAGAAATGAAAAGGATGTACAGTATAAAATTGAGGAAGAGGTACTACAAGCCCATAGGGGAGTCAAATTCAGTGATGACCACTAGGCCCTTGTAATCTAGTCAATTGAAAAGAGAGACAAAACTAGAATGCAAGAACTCTCTACTGCAGAGCATACTAGTGCATTGATACTATTCAGGCTTGGTGAGGTTGGTAGCAAATAAATTTTTGGTATGGCTACAAAAATGATGAAATTCGGCAATTTAGTATCTGGGTAGGAAGAAGATAGGTTTGTGCAACTCAATGCTAGATTTGAGGAATTTTTGAAAGCATATGAGGATAGGGGTAAACAAATACAATCAATGGAAAACCAAGTATCTCAAATGGAGAAGCAACTTGGGAAAACAAAAGTAGGAGAGTCTATAAGACCTAGGATTGTATAACCCCCCAAGCCACCTATTGAACCCTTTAAGTCAACACCAATTATTGAGATACCAAACACCCCTGAGAGGCCACAATTCTACACTACAAAAGATTTTGAAGAAGAAAAGAATAAATTGTATGCATTGCATGTAGAGTTAAACAATCAGTATGAAGAAAAGATAAGGCAAGGTGTACTGTATTTGATAAATAGAATTGAGTGGCCAACATTTTTTGATCAATTGGTAAGGATTGCAAATATAAGAGATGAATTAAAAAGAGATGAAGTTAAATTCAGACCTCTTCTACAAAAGTGGACAAAAAGGAATAATGATATAACTACTATGTGCATATCTGTCATCCAATTGCCTTGTCATCAAATAGAGAAGATATTTAATTTGTTGACTAAATTAGAAGGTTTTGATGAAAAATGGGATTCTTTTTAGAAAAGAGTGACAATTTTTTTTTCCAAGTACATAGTTGAAAAGTTTGATTTATTTCCTAGTGCTTTAAAAACTATTGATAAAGTAAAGGAAAAAGATGAGTGAAAAAAAGAGTTAGATGAGATTTTTTGTCAAAGGATGAATAATGTCATTAATAGAATTGGGCACTTATTATGCGCAATGACTAATGAGAAGTTAGTTAAAATACAATTATTATATAGTGCCATCAAAAAATACTTCATTGATATAGAGGTAGTTGGAAATTCTTTAATAATTGTACAAAGAGAATTCGTAAATTTTGATTGGCCTGATGGCACCACCTAAAATGAATGGAAGGAAAAATTCATGTCTATATAATAGATGGCAAAAGGTAATGAGGTAGAAGTAATTTTTACCTTTAGAGTTGATGATGAAGATGAGGAGAACCCCTAGGTTAATGTGAGTTTGCAGATAATTGAAGATGACACATTACTTTCAAGCTTGATAGCCACTTACTTCGACAAATCAAAATGATGGAAGAATCAAATAATAGTGCTTTTGTCATTCCAAGAGTTGTAATAGAAAAGAGGGCTACCAAAAGAATGTTTGATGTATAAGTTTTTTTGTTACACACATTTTTGTCTTTTAGTGATAGTTGTTCATAAATATCTTTTGTTTAGGACAGTTTTCAGTTCTCAATGCCTGAAGCTTGTTGCATCTCAGATTATATAAGTGAGATTCTAGAGCTAGAGGAGGGTCTAATTTCTAATGCATTTTTATTTTATACTTGGGATGTTTTTGGTCCAGTCTTTGAGAAAAATTTATAATGTATCTTCTTTGCAAATTTTCTAAGAATACATTAATGTGGAGTGATTTATGTGTTTCTTTCTAAGGTCATTATGAGTTTACTACAATTGTATACAATTTTCAAGGAAAATTAATACAAATTTTGAGCTATCCCCATATCAGTTCTTATTGAATTTTGTCTCCTTTGTTGTTACCTAGTTATTGTAAGATTGTATAAGTAAAGCTTGTTCAATTGAATGCAATTCATTTAGGTTGTATGGTAATTCATTATTTCTATTAATTCATTGAATAAATAAAGGCTTTGATGAATTTTATGGGATTGCTATGGTAATAGAAAGGATGTCTGTAAGAATGAATTCTAGTAAGAATTGCTAATAATATTTGTTGTAATGCAAAAAATAAGATCTATCACTAATACAGTTGGCATCAATTTGCAACGGCTATGTGTCACAATAGATAGTAATAGACATAATAGATGTCGTTGTTTTTTAGTCACAAATTACGACGTCTATCCTACACTGTTGCAATTATGACGCCTATCTGTCACTATGCAACCACTTTATTGTGACATCAACCTTGTCACAATGCTTGTGGCTGACATCACAATTACGATGGACACCTTGGCAATTGTGACGGTAGTTGGTGTCATGGCCACAACAACTCTGTCGCAATTCTTGTGGTTGATGTCACAATTGCAATGGACAAATTGGCAATTGTGATAGTAGTTGGCATTTCTGCCATAGCAAATAGGTCACAATGCTTGTAGCAGACATCACAATTGTGATGGACAAACTAGCAATTGCAATGGTAGTTGGCATCACCACCACAACAACCCCATCACAATGCTTGTGGTGGACGTAACAATTGTGACAGATACAAAGTAAAACAAAACAAAAAATTTGCTGGCTTCTAGCTATGTCAAACCAAATCAAACCTCCTAAACCTTGTGTAACTTAATTTGGTCACATCTTATATTTGAGAAGGATGGTGTCTTATTGGTGCTCCTTCCATTATTTCATGATATATTATTATCAGGCCATCTAATTGGCTATAGGACAATGATGACTCTTGAACAATCAAATTAGTAATATGATCGATCTGCATTGTATTTGGACACTTGGTTTGAGGTTCATCTCATCAATTCCCATTCATCACAAGATCTTTATCTAATTAGACCTCGATAGAAAATATTGAGATTTCCCAAGCCCCAAGCCCAAATCATGCAGGCTTCAATCTCCACATATCATAAAGCCTGTATATAGAGTTGGGCATCCCCTAGCTAGAAGCTTCACCTGCATCAGCTCTCGGATGGTGTGAGAATGCTTAGCTCTATATATAGGCTTTATGATATGTGGAGATTGAAGCTTGCATGATTTGGGCTTAGGGCTCAAGAAATCTCAATGTTTTCTATCGAGGTCTAATCAGATAAAGATCTTATGATGAATGGGAATCGATGAGATGAACCTCAAACCAAGTGTCCAAATGCAATGCAGATCGACCGTATTGCTAATTCAATTGTTTAGGAATCATCTTTTTCCTATAGCCGATTGGATGGCGTGATAATAATATATCATGAAATAATGAAAGGAGCACCAATACAACACCATCCTGCTGAAATATAAGATGTGACCAAATGAAGTTACATAGGGTTTAAGAGTCTTGATTTGGTTTGATGTTGGCGGTAGTTGAGAATGATGTAGCTAGAAGCTTCACCTCCCTTGTCTACTCCCTTTCCCTCACTCCTTCTTAGGCCTTAATATGTCATACCTATGTTGCTTAAATAATTGAGTATTGACAATTTTGCTAAAATTGATTCCTTACATTTGAAGATTGTACGCAAAATGTATAATTAAATGCCTCTATTCAATCTATGAACATTTTCAATAAGGTATATCAAACAAGTGTTTGTGAAAATGTTGATGCTTAAAGCATAGCAAGTTTGGTGAAGTTTATCTTGGGTGCCAAGTATTTGGGTTTATGTTTTCCTAATACAATTAAAATATCAGATTTCTATTTTTATGCAAGTGTTTGACATAAATCCTATACAAAGGATTTATATTTTGTAATTTCTTTGGTGGGTACTTAGTTTCAAATCAAACATTGTGCCCCAATTTTTTGATGAAATGCCAATGAGACAAAACTAAAATTGAAGGAAAAAATACGAAGATGTTCTTACATTAGGTATCCACTAGCAGCTTCTCTCTTTGTAACTCTATTAACCGTGTCCATCTTCTCTAAGTACTGAGTTGGCTAGAGCTAACCTACTGAAAATAGCCCTTTGTCAAACTATTCCAAACTTGGAAGGAATTCACCTTATTGTAATAGGTGTATGCTACCATAATTGATTTTTATTTCTCCCTTTACTAGTCTACACTTTATCAAAAATCTCTTCTTTTCCTTTTTTGAACAAATGCACAACATCATGAACTAACTTTCACCATTCAGCAGTATCAGAGGGTATAATTTCTAGTCATATCATAACCATGTTTCCCTACTAGCACCATTCTTTTCTCATGGGTCATCTTATGCATCATTGAAGCCAAATTCACCATTTACTTTGACAACTTGGACAAGCTTGTCTAGCTATGTCTTTTTTGTTGCTTTTGTTTTTTGGCATTGATCATTTCTGTGGTCTTCTTGCACAACACAAATATTTGCATTAAGGTTGGGCAATCTTTATTTGATGTTGAGTGTCATGAAACACATGTAGAGGGAAATCAATACACTTCTGTGGATGTTTTCCATTTTCTCTTAATTTGGGGAATGTGAACATGTAGCCTTGGTTATCCCTTCCATTCCCATGGCTCAGTTGATAGCTACCTTTTCCTTGCCATCTAGGTGCACAAAATGGTACTTATGCATGTAGTTGGTAAGGTGCATAACAAGTGGTGCATAAATGATAGTATGAATGCGGTGTTGGTTGTTGCAAACTATATTTCATCATTTACTTTCCTTGGGATTCAAGAAATTCCTCTACAACTCTACAAGTACATGTGCCATGCTTTGGATTCTCATACCTCATACCAATATTTTAATAGTAGTGCCCTTCAACAATAGTAATAGGGCACACAAAGGATTTCTATGTTTTCCAAAATTAAGTGTAGAACTTTGTAATAATGAAGGATGTTGGCCAATACTAATCACTCAAGCTCTCACCAACACACAATCTTTTGCCTTATGCCCTTTTAGGTGGCACTGATACAACAAGTGCTATATTTAGTGCCTTGCACATCAACTGTTTGTTCCATTCATGCAAGTCTAGTGTTTATCTTCTTATCAAGTCATATTGTGGCCCCATACTCTTAAGGATTTGTCAACAAATTCAAGGCACAACAAGTGCTATATTGAGTGCCTTGCACATCAACTATTTTTTCCAATCATGCAAGTATAGCATTTATCTTCTCATCAAGTCATATCGTTGCCCCATACTCATAAGGTTTTGTCAAAAAATTCAAGGCACAAAGAGCACCTCTATTGTTGCCTTCTAATTAGAGATATTTCTTTCCAAGAATTCCCATTGCATGTGTTTCATTGAGCCTCCACTAAACCATTCTTGCTATTAGGTAGGATCAATGATTTGAGTTATTTTTGACACCAGTTCTTTGATTTATTTCTCCTATCTCTCCTAGGTTTTGCTATAATCCTTTAGAGAGGCTATATTAATGTGTTTAAGTTTTGGGTGCAAAACTTTTAAACAAAATCTTATTTAACTTTTGTCAACTCAATCTTAAGACCACGTGAACCATACTAGCTACACTAGTCCTACAATTAGTTTTCTATCATTTACCAAGCACTTGCCAAAATGTTAGAATTAGAAAAGGTCTCAATAATTCTAAGTGTGGAATGTTTCTAGTCATATCTCTAAACTGTCCCCAAGTTGTTGGATTTTCATAGTGCATTGAAGCTAGCTTATCCTTTGTCTTTGTCATACATTCAAAGTTCATCACAACAACATGCCTTTTTGTCTAAAGTTCAACTTCTCATTGGTTCTTGCAAAACTTTTAAACTTCACCATACTAGCAAGCCTTTTTATCTCAACGCCACTTCTCCATTCCTATCAAAATTTCATACTTGTGCATCACAACATACTTTTCTACCAAACATTTCTCTTTTCTTTACCATTATCAGAATTTCAAACTTCTACCTACTAAAATGCATCTCCAACTCTCAACCTATGGTATCTATCATGCAATATCCTTCACCCTCGATCTCCAATACTCCTTTCTATTTATATTGTTCACCTCATCTACCTCCTGATACAACACTGAAGCATCATCAATCCCAAAGTCAACTACAAAATATCTCCTCAAGGAGTTCTTACCCAAAAAAATGTTTTAATTTTAATTTGAAAAGGTTGCATATTCTCATAATTACATGGCCTGAAGGATGACTACAAAAGTGTTTTATTAAAATGGTGGTTGAGGTTTGTTACAACTTCACAAGTTTTTGAAGCTTTTCTCTACCCTCCACAAAGATTGAAGGACATAATTAACGTTAATGAAATTAAGGGCCAATAATGATGGCTCTCCTCCCCATGCCATACATATATGTTAGATTATAGCTACAGTCGGATTGATTTAATCTTAAGATACACATGTTATATTGTGATTTATATTGTTAATATATATTAAATAATGATGATTAATCATAGAGACATGTCTCTTCATGAGACATGTCTCTTACTCTTATATTTATAAGAGTTTGGGTTTTGCATTTGGAACATATCAATTACAATGGCCATATTATTACATTTGCAGAAAAGGATTCATGTTACTCAACATGGTATTAGAGCCTAGTTGCAAATGCAAGAAAAGAGTAGCACAATTCCATTTCTTTTTTGTTAATTTGAATAGGTTGAGTGCAATAACTCTAGAGGTCACATATATCTATTTAATATTACCAAGTCAACAACTTTATATTTAATGTAGATCATCTAGAGATGTGTGATTTTCATTAGATGTTTGAAAACAATGCCATGATATCATTGCCTGCAATGAAGAAATTGTTTGTATTGAAGTTTTCTTGTGCAGACATCAAAGAGATTATCATGAGGGGAGGCAAATAGACCAGCATGCAGGTCATAGATAATATTTTTTTTTTATTTGAGTCATGAATATTTTACAAACTTAATTATATTTAGGCAAAATCTGAAGTGTTGTTGTACAAATGATAATCTGTGAAAAACATGTCATCTCAAGAATATTTTTTATTATAATACTGAATTTTTCTTTTACGAGTAGGCACTCAAACAGATCTAGATGACTCGGTGGTCAAAAAAAATTTGAAATAGTGTAATCAAACATCATCACTTCTATGCTATGACTACCAAGGCACTTAAGCACAATTCTTAAAATATTATGTTCATTTTTTGAACTGTTAGTAACTGAAGAAAAATCGGGCCTACATATTCAGATAACATAGTCCCAAGACAATGCTGAGATCCAAGGATGCAATAAAAAAGCTACAAGTTTAGAACTTCATGATAGTTAAAAGCATGAAGCCTTAGGTGCATAGGACAACAGTCTAAACATAGGACAAAATAGAGAAATATTTATTATCTTATTGAGCTTCACTTTGTTTCGAGAATAGTTTAATATTCTCTACTAAATAGGGCCAACCACATGAAGGTGGAAGCTGATTTGGCCCCACCCCCCTTCCCCTAACATCACTCTACATTCCCCGTTAACATCTAACATTCATTCATTCTTTCAACTATTGATAAAATCTAACATTCAATCAATATCACATGATAACATTCATTAACACACTAGATTCATTAACATGCAACATTCATCAATATTCTACATTAACACGTAATTAAATTCATTGAGACATAAAATTCAGTCATTATCAATTAAGGTATGTAGATGACAATCATTTCTTTTTTTCCTTTCTATTTCTTTTTTCTATGTAAGCTCTAAGAGGAGCATCAATGTCATCATCAATTCCCCCCTCATTAATTGTTCTGCTATCTATTCTTGATGATCTCAAATTCCTATGCTGTTGCAAAGGGGGGTCCTTTGCAATAACAAATAAAAGAGTTAAATTAAAAATAATTTATTATAATTTTTCCAAGTATTTAATTATTTTAAATAACATAACTGTGGCACTCTTTACCTGATCTGACCACATCATTTTGTCTAGACTCAACGTCAACACACTCATGAACATTGACCCCTCGATCCTCTACAACTACTATAAAAAAATGTTATGTTAATCCAAACACCAATATTAATTACATATAAAAAATTTAATAGAAAATGTATACCTCCACCACTGGGATGCACATCATGTGAACCTTTAGCATCTACAGATTGTGTAGAAGGATTGTCAGGCTGCATTCCAACATCCTATGCATTGTTATCATTGCTTGGTTAAAACAAATATACTCACTTTATATTGGAACTTAACATCAAATAGACTAATTGGTAAAGTATTCAATTTGAAATAAATTTCATTTAGCTTATTTACCTATGGCTCAGATGCATCATTATTAGAACCTCCCACACTAATTTCAGCTCATAGTTGTTCAGCCATGGCTCTATAGCCTTGTTGGAAGCTAATTCTCTTATCCTCTTCTGTGAGGCATCTCTTGAACACTGAGCCCTACATTTTTGCATGGTATGGTGAATTTTACTTGCATTGTTTCATCAACCAATGGAGGGTAGTTAAAATATCAAAAGGAAATACAAAAGTTGTAAAAGTTGAGGATCAGGAGCATAGACAAGGTAGTCTATCCTAGCATTTCCCATCACAATATAAAAAAAAATTGATACAATTTTTCATTTACTAATACTTACAACTCATGCTTGAAGTTTCAAAAAACCACCAGAGCTGAGCTTGTGTGTCCCATGCTTTTCTAGTCTTGCCTTTGTTGCCTTTGATGTGTTAGGAAATCTATGAAAAGTTTGAAATATGTTAGATAGTATAAATATAGAGGTTAATTAGTACATAATTACATTCTCAACATTATCACATACCTTGTTGTACTCTCTACTAGTGTAATTGCATTTTTCTTGTTAGCTTTATACTTTCCATCCAAAATCAGAGCTTGCCACTCAGCCTCAGGAACATAGGGTAGATGCTCATACCTGGGGTTATCCTTAAATATTTTCTGTACTGGTCCCTAATATACTTCAAACATGAACCAGCTTTTTCAAGGAGCTTGTTTCTCTCAAATGCACGAGGTCTAAAGAGTTGGGTCATGGTCTTTATAAGATAATCCTTCAACTTTTTGTCTTGGTTATTCCACCTTTTAAGTAAAAAAAAAACATGTTAGACTCATAAATGAAATGAAGCTACCTTTAATATAGTTCAAGAAATGGATGAAAAGGAAAAATATTCTAGCAATGATATGAAATCAAAATAGTGGTTTGGGGTTTTAGTTAGAATATGATGTTCCACCAGGTACACATGGTGGGCCCGAATATTCGCAAACACTCATCACCAAGTTTTTTCCAAAAAACATCATTCCATGCAAAAAAATCATGAGATCATTAGTTGATGAAGAGTGATCAAAAACTAAATTACTATTATATCACTATAGAATAATAACTTTAAAATACCTAGAACTTTGGCTACTTTTAATGGAATGCCTTCATCATCGCTGATGATCAATATGACATCCTTCACCATTATCATACTAGGAACATAGGAACATCCAAGAAATGATGCTGCAACTCCTATTGCAAAAAGTCTCATAAGTTTCATATGTCTTTGTCATGAAGTATAAAAGAACAAATGATAATTGATGTTAAAAAGTTGTAAAAAAAAAACTGTTTGTTCCTATCATAAGATAGTTATGAAGGGCAGTTGGCATCCAAGGAGTCTTTGTTCAGTTTGATGAGTCAGATAGATGGGGAAAAGGCTTGAAAAGCAAGGTCTTTATAAGACACAAGTGTTGTAGTTGAGAAAAGGGGTGTGTGTGTGTATGAAGAAAAGATATAAATAAAAGAATTTTGCACTTCATTGTCATAGGGACAATTTTCTAAGTTGCAAGATTGAGACTGGTAACTCAATAAGGTTCTTGCCATTCAAAAGTTACTATTTTTCTTCTTGAATAGATTTTCATGTTTGGTTAACTTTGTGCAAGGGTTTTGAAAGTTATTCTCAAGAAAAACTACTTTTTAGATCTCTACTGTCACAGGAAATGTAACAGTCTGTCATTGTTTTGAAGTAATTTGGGAAAATGTGCCTCTCCCACTATCTTTAATTAAAATGTAACTTGTGGGAGAGGTACTAAGGCTTGTAAATATGATGACTTTAACATGATTTAGATGCAGATGATAGTGAACAAAGAAAGGAACGATAAGGTGACTGTTGAACCAAACAGTGAAGGTGCATTTGCAAGGCACCACATGGTGAATATGATGATTTGAGGGTTGGAATGACTAAATACTACTTGAAAACATCTGAGAGGGTTTGTTTAAAATTCTTTGAGCCATTAGAAAGATTTTATAAGTTGATTTAGGATCTTTTCTAGGAAGCCCTAGGCTGGAAACCCTTGAAGGGAGGGTTTGATGGAAAAGTATCTAGAAATGCATGGAGGGTTAAACAAGTTGAGGAATCCTACTATTTATTAGATGCCTTAAGGTTGTGTAAAGGTTTGGGAGGTTGATAATAAGCACAAAAGGTAGTTGCTTTGTTAGGCAAGGGCTAATTAGGCCTAATTGATTGTAGAGACGACCATAGAAGGGTTCATCAGTCACAAGTTGAAAGGTTGATATTTGCAAGGGTTTAAGAACTCATTAAAGGGTATTTGAAGAGGTAGATAAGTTGCCATGGTGTTTGAGAAATTTGGAATAAAAATGCAATTTTCTTGCAAGACAGGACTAATAGGACAGTCCTACAAAAGGCAATTTTGAAGATTGGTATAGAGTTGATGCTTGGTAGGGGTTGGAACTCCTTACTTATGATGTTTGAAGGTTATTGAGGCATTGGAAGGATCAGTAGAATCCTTGAAGATAGAGATTAAGTTTTGATTGCATGAAGGGTGAATTAGGAGTGTTCCCAATGATAGGGAAGTTGAAACATGGACAAAGTGAATTGAAAGTTGTTCAAAATGAATCAAGGCAGTGAACCTGTTATAGAGGAGTGTTTGGTTGATATCCTATAGTCAGGGACTTCTTATTGATCCTTGAGTTGAACTCTAGTTCCTTGAGTGAATTCCAAGACATTGTTGAATCCTCGAGTAACTTATGAAGGGTAACTATTGGGAAGACGAAAAATCAAATATAGATTAGAGCCAATAATTACAACATAGTTTTGGCAAAGGATATATATACACACACAGACACACACATATATATATATGTATATATATATGTGTGTGTGTGTATATATATATGTATGTATATATATATGTACATATATATATACATACATATATATACATATATATATATATAATCATATATATACATATATATACATATATATATATATACATATATATACATATATATATATACATATATATACATATATATATATACATACATACATACATATATATATATGTATATATAAATTGAAACTACTAAGGAAGATCAAATCAAGGCAACTCCATTTATCATGAAGTAACTCATACACATTAGAAACATAATCATACTTGATGTAAGTTTATAAGGCTCATCTAAAATATCAACTACATCATTGTAGATTTATTATCACATCAACCATTCTATGAAATCAAGGACATTATATTAGACAATTATTTCATCAATAAAAGCAATATTTATTCACATCTCATTGCATGATCAAGCACATGAATATGGTGCAGGGCACCTAACCTAAGAGGCAGGGGAACAAGTAGGGAACAAGTACCTAGGAGGTAGGATATCTACCCACTCCATGGATGGGTGGATTCAAGCAATTTAGGAAGTTTTAACAAGGTTTGGTCCAAACTTTAGTAAGTTGCCCCATGTTTGGTAATATTTTGTAATAAAGACACATGTAAGGCCCATTAGCACTTTGGTGTGCTTATAAACCGAGTGACTCAAATGGGAGAAAAAGGCCTTAGAATAGGGTTCTTGATTCAATATAGGCCTAGAGAAATGACCATGCACTTGTTAAGTTCATTAGACTTACCGATTTGCAAAAAATGCAAAAATTGCCTAAAAGTTGCTGATAACTTTTAAAATGCTTATCGGTAATTACAAAAAGTTGTTGTTTGTTTGTTTCATGGTTGGAAATAGCTATTTGGTTGTTCCAATGGTCATATAGGCCTACAAATATGTCAGTTGAGGTCTTAGTTGGAGGGAGAGATCAGGTTGTAGTAGATGCTTGGAGAAAATGAATAAAAACCTCTAATTTACTAGTAAAATTGCTGTTACAGTGGGTTGTATGATTATGTATAGTACTTTCATGATTACTCTACAAGTGGATTAGTGGTGGATGTGTGTTCAAAAGGTTTTGGTTTTGATTTGATTCAATTTTCAATTGTGGTTTGTGAGTTATTAGCATTTTTGTCCTGAGAGGTCTGAATAGCCTTGTTTTCTAGGGCCTTGTATAAATGCAGCCCTAACTTGCAAATCCACTGGTGTCAATCTCTAAAATTGAGGGATATGCAAGTTAAGGGACCTGTCTACATGATTCCAAGAGTTGGAGGCATAGTGAGCAGGGAAAGTATTTTTCCAAGCCGTCCCTAGGTCAAGCAAAACCATGTGCTTGACTAGTTTTTGTTGTTATTGTGGTGACAGTCATGTTTGGAGGCACTTCTGATTTGTGTGAGTGCTGAAGTTAGATGAATTGAATGTTTTTAGGATTTCCATAAGAAATTGGGATCTTGGGAACCCACCTAGTCCATCCTTCCTTGAAGCCCTAGCCTAACTTGATCAACTAGGCCTAAGTACCAAGCAACAGTTTGGAGGGTGATGGAGCAAGATCATCCTAGAAGCTTTTGGGATTCTAGCAAGTGTCTTAAGAGGTGCCTAAAATATTGGAGAAGTGCCTATGCCATAGAGGGATAGTTGGTGAAAATACAAGAAAATGGATTGGAAAGGCCATAAGGATTGTAGGCCTAGAAGTGCAAAGGATTGTTGTGGATATGGTAGATTCCAAAAAAACTGAGGATTGTGGTTGGACTGAAGATCCTAGTTGCTATCACCATTGCTTGTGTCAGTGAGTGAAGTTTTTTAAGTTTATTGGCCCATTTGGGCTCAGCAGTTGTGTATACCTAGTGTGGGTAAAGGGACTTATACCAAGTCCTACATCCAAAAATTGGATTGTGAAAGCCTTCTGAAGGCTAGTAGAAGAAGTAGCTGCTAGAATTTGCATCAAAATATAATTGTGATAATATACTACAAAAGAAGATCATCTTCAATATTACAATCTTTCATAACTAAAGACAGCTAATTGAAGTTTGACCTATAACATAACCTTATATATCCAAGCTATGAATGGAGTCGAGTTCTTATTGTATATGAGCAATGTTAGTATGCTAATAGAAACCAAATTTAAATAAAGCTTCTACAAACTAAACAAAATTCATAAACTTCAAGATAGACTAAGATGGGCTCTCAATTGAGAATATGAGCCATTAATGGGCTCTCTCAATGACAAGCTCTCTTGTTGAATGGCTTTGTCTAAATAGATAGGATGTATGCTCAAGCTTATGCTTCAAAAAGGGCTTCAAATGGAGTTGGAATTTGGGTGTGAGTGTATGGTTTTGATGTAAAATAGCTTCTTAAAATGGCATTATGACTTTACTTCATGGATTGTGTTATTTTGCAAAGGGGAAGGATCCAATTTATAGGCAAGAGGCTTGAGGGATTGAGGGCTAAGATGCAAGGATGGGGAAAAGCTCATGGAGGGCTCAGATTGCATGAGAGGAGAGCACATGGATTGTGCTTCCTTACAGCCAATCAAGGAGTGACACATGTCACAGGGTGAGAGGATGGAGAAAAGAGGAAGGATGAGTCAACAAAGGAGGCTCAAGGGATAAAATCTTCATAAAGACCCTCATAATGGCTTGTAAGAGCAATAAAAGGGCTTGGAAGAGTCATTTATGGCCTAGTGGGCTTCATAAAGTTTTATGGTTGGGATATTTTGAAGGAGATGAGAGGAATTTTGACTTGGGCTTGATTATGAAGGTTTTAAGCTTGCTTAGGATTGTGCAAATGATTAGAGGATGGATTAGGATGGTTTAGGATTAGCTTAGGGATAGGCAAGTGGATGTCATTTAATGAGGGTGGGTGAAGGAGGAGATATTTGTTAACTTTGGCTTGGGTTAGTAAGTCTTAACCCATGTTTAGAGAATGTGACAAGGTTAGGAGGGGATTAGGATTAGGTTTAAAGACATCTTTTAGAAGAGTCTAGACTTTGGATGAGGATAAAGACTTTCTAGAATAGTCTAGAATTTCCTAGGATGAGGATGAAGACTTTCTAGAAGAGTCTAGAACTTCTTAGGATGAGGATAAATTAGATTTTTAGGAAATAAATAAAGTTTTATTTATTTCAAGGGTTTGGGTTGAGGAGATATTCATTAAAATTTTTTTAATAAACATGAGGATTAATATTTAATCTTAATTAAATATTTTGAGTTGGGATTAAGGGTAGGAAATGATGGGATTAGCCTTTAATTAAAATTAAAGAAGGATTAGAAGATTTTGGAAGAGGTTAGTGGTCTTAAGGAAATTGGCCAAGTTTTGGGCAAAAAATAAATTTTTTATTTATTTTGGGTTTTTTGGTCAATTTATTAATTAAATAATTAATAAATAAGGAAATAATGTTTAAATAAGATTTAAACATTTTTGGGAGGGATTCCTTAATTAAATATTTTTAATTAAGATAAAGAGATTTAATGGCATAAAAATAAATAATTTAATTAAATAATTAATTAATTAATAAATGATGATGTCATCATAAATTTTTCAGAAAATAAAAATACTTTATTTTCTAAAGGTTTTTAGGTGTCTACACTTATGGTTTGGAAACATAAAATTGTGAAAAAGTTTAAACGTTGAGTGACTACCAAAGGGGGGTCATTACAATCTACATTGTAAACACATAACAAAAGAGAGAAAAAGAGGGATTTATGTACCAGTAGATGGTGCAATGGTCGATTCTTGTAAGCTGCATGTTGTCGACTCAGTAGTCAAAAAGAGATTTGTGGTTGTCCTAGATGGAGGCAACATCTTCATAGGATACAATTGATCTGAAGCTAAAGAATAAAATTGTTAGAGCATGCATAAATATAGAACATGTGGAATAGAATGGACAAGATTGTTAGAGCATTAAAAGAAAGGATTGTTCGAGCATGTATTGTCAATGATTATGATCATTCCTATATATATTCAGTGGAAAACACAAGTGGGGAATGGAACATGTGATCTACTTGAACCACTTGCAGCACCCTCATCATGGGAATGGGGCTCGAAATCATGCAAAAAACTCTGTAAAGACAATGCATCCATATTTTAATTATTTCCATAAAAGAGCATAACATAAAAACCATTATTGAACTCTTGTTATAATTAAAAATTTCATTAATACTTACTTTTAAGGTTTTAGAGGTGTGCAACAATTTAGATTCCCTATCTTTTATTTCCTGAGTAGTAGGTTTTATGCTTGCCAAACCTATAATTTCTCTGCCTATTTTCTTTACCACGTTTTTAATCAAACCGATTAGGTCATTAGTCTCTGCTAAATTAATATAGAAAGGGTCCTCCTTAGAGGGGGGGCTACTGAGGGACTATAGGTTCCTTTCCCTCCCTCTGACCACTGGCCCTGTTTGACAACAATAGTATTAGTATTATCAAAATTACTCCAAAACAATGAAGAAAACAACATTAAAAAAATAACATTTTGCTTCTATCTAGTTTGTACAATTACAATGAGTTTTACTTGCTCATGTGTAGGTGAGCCAGGAACATCACCAGCATCCCCCTCGGGCTGTTACTCCGTATTGTGCCCCTGTGTCAAAGATCAAGTATAAAAATGTTAACCAAAAATTTATTGACTAAATGGTATGTTGGATTCATTGATTAGAAGTTGGTTTAATAGTATGTACAACCCCCATGATAGTAGCTTCGTTTGTATCTATGCAGTTCAAATTGTAATCAATAAGAAGTTCTTCCCCTAAACGTATTGATTTTATCACACAGATGAATACATGATTTCCCTTGTGTGCCTCAAATATGCAATTGCGTTGCTTTATAGTTGACCCAAGTTGTGTACTATTTATAAAACTTGCAATATTCCCTGTTGCTTTTGGCCTTCCATCAATGTATATAGCCACACTTTCACTTTGATTATTGTCTTGCTGTTGTATATAATTTTTTGAGAGGGCATACCTATGCATACTTTTTTTATATTGAACAATATGCATCCAACTTTTGTAATCATAACATGGTCCAACATACTCCATCAATTCAAAAACTTTTTTGTAAGACACCTTTATACCGTCCATAGAAAATAGGCCCAAACCATGTAATGATGATGGTGCTATGCGAAATATCCTCTCATTAACACAAAAATCACTGTTTATTGGAGGAAGTTCCTTGGGTATCCAATGTTTCTGTAGATGTTGGTACCTCAAGGGCACCTCGATGTCACCTTCCATCTCATCATGATAAGAACATGACCCCCCTTGAGCAAGGAAAAATTTCATGCATTTATTGAATTTCTTTCTAGTCTTTTGACCTCTAGTTAATCTCCCTATTCTAGATAAACTACATGTCTCACTTTCCTCTGCTATTCCTATATTTCCTTCACTCGAGGAAGACACTTCTGACAAATACCTATTCATTGGTACTTGCAAATGGGAGAGAGATCTTAGAAGACATCAATATTAATATTGATAAGTTTATTAAATAGACTATCTATAAGTAGTATTGACTTATACCTATCAATCCATGAGACTGTGCAGGATGCTCCTGAAAGGGGTTTAGTTTCTTGCAAATGCAATTCAATTATCATGAGCATAATCACATCCATCATAAGCATCACATAAAAATTAAAAACATTAAAAGATACACAATATAACACTTAAATTAGGCTCACATTATAAACCTACTAGGGAAGTAGTCCTAGTGAAGAGCTAAGCACTTAGATTATGTTTTTCCTATGAATTTTATTCTAGGTACAACTCCCTTTTATAGATATTTAATGAATTCCATTTTCTAAACTAAACACTTACAAATGCTTTTGACATAAAAGAAAATAAGGCTCAATACATTCACGCATCAATATGTTTTATAAATAGTTTTATTTAGTTAATTTAGATTAATAGTTAATTTAGATTAGCAGTATTCTATTTGTAGTTGAAACTTGTAGCTTTTAAATAGATAATGAATATACTATGTAACCATATAAGACAAATATATTTCTATCAAGAAATGAATATTAAATAGATTAAGGATTGATGGAATACCTCTAAATTTGATCATCATCATCCTTGTCATCATCATCATCATCATCATCATCTTTGCCATCATCATCATTGTCATCATTGTCATTTTCATTGTCATCATCAACATCATCATCATCAACATCAACATAATCTTCATCATCATCATTAGTAGCAGCATCTATATCATCTTCTACTTCTTTGATATCTTCTTCTTCCATCATATTATACTTTATTGGCCTTCGTCTTGGTTCATGTCTAACAACAAATGACCAACTCAATTTATGTGGAACCTCTGAGTTAAATACTTGCTCACATTGGCTTGGATCATTTGGATTAAGTCGTAGCCTGTACCATTTGACAATGAAGAGTACTAATTTGAAGGAACTAAAGTCACACTCAAGTATATCATCCAAAATGTCATAGTATCAATTTTAAGACTCTCGAGGATGTAAGTTGTTTCTAGATGAAATACTAGTCACTTGAAAGACTGCAGTTATTCCTAAATCACAAGTTTTCGTCATGTCATCCAATACTTTGACGCAAATTTTTTGACCATTACAGAACATAGCCTTGTGGTGTTTAACTTGTAATAATATGTGAAACATGTCAAAATTATTATATCATGAGTTGATAAACATATGGGTGATTAATAAATTTGTACGTACCTATAAATCTCTTAAACCACGTGCTAAATCTATTTCCCTTTGTGTAACATTGGAATCCCCATTACGATGAGCTTCTTTAACCAATGAAGATACACCTTCCCATGTTAATGTCCAACCAAAATGTTGACATCATTCAATCCATTCCATCATCCAATCAAGATTGTTTGCAATATACAAATGTAGTGCATCCCACTATCGAGCACCTGTACAAAAAAAAATAAACAACTTACAACCGATTTATTTTGAAGACTAAGAAATAATTTATTACAATAAAATCTTATAATTTATTACCTCTCACTTTCCTCAATGTACCTTTCCCCATCAAGTACTCCCCTTCTAATTTTTTAAAAAGCTTGAGATCCCAAATGCGATCTACATGGATATTTGATGCAAACTTAGGAAGATATTCAGTAATGTACACCATAGTCTGGTATACCATGTATCCCTCTACCATAGAACCCTCAGGATGTGCTCTTTGTTGAACCAAAGCCTTCAAAGATTTCAAGTGCCTCTCAACCATCCATAGTGACCTAGTGTGTACAGGTCCACACAATTCAATCTCCTCAACTAGGTGTATGAGGTAGCATTCCTATGCATTGAAAAAAGTTGGAGGTAGACACTTTTGCATTTCACATAGTAAATGAGGAATTCTTCTCTTCCAATAGTTTATATCTTCTTTATGGATTTATTTAGGTGACAACCACCTACATTAAGAGATTCAAGTCACAAAAAATATATAGATGCGAGACTTTACAAAATAATATGCAATAGATTACATAGCAAGAAAAACAAATCACGAATATAATAAATATATAGAACAAATTGAATAGATATTACTGCTTACCTCATGTATTTTCCAAGATCGTATATCACTTGTTTGATGTTATTGTTGAAGGGCTCTAGGAGAGATAGAGGAAGCACATACTACAGTAATTATAAACCAATCATTTCATTGTTTTCTAACATAACATAATGAATAGTACATGTAGTTTATGAATATATTGTAAATACAGAAGAACATAACTTACCTTGATGAAAGTATTCCAATCATGCATTTTGAGCCTTGGCCCAAATTCACTTTTTTTTTATATGAGATTGTTTATGTTCGCAGCAAATTTTGTGGGAAATCAAATTTTTTATATGACTTCTTTTATGGCATCACTTTGCTGCTCCGTTAATAACCAAAGAAGGGCACTTATATTAATCTAATCTCTATTGCTATTTGAGTGAATGAAATTATTCAATGCATGATTGGATTCATGAATGTCATTATAAATTTTGACAATTTTTTCTTTGTCATGCCTTCCATCCAATATTTTCCACAATGTCTCTGTTATATTTTTTCCAATATGCATAGTATCAAACAAATGCACAATTTGTAAGTGCTCGTAGTAGGGAAACCTACTAAATTATCTGAGATAGCTTTTTAGTCCCTTTGGAAGGTTGTTAGTACTGCCTTGATGACCTTCAAGGTCATCAATTACACAATTAGTAAACAAAAATCACAATAGAAATATATAAATTACAAACATAAACCATTAGGTGGAACAACATTACCTCGACGATTAATTCTATTATATTCCAACTTCCATGGGCGAGGTGTCATTCTTCATGGCTTTGATGTAGTCTCTTCTTTTCCATTGAAATGATGTTTTTTCGTACTCCAATACTTATGATTCCTATGGAGGAAGTGTCTACACTCATCAAACACCTGCTTTCCTAAACTTTTTGAATGATGAGATTTCATCTTTGGACCACAAACTAGACATGCAAATTTTCCTTTTGTTTGAAGACCTACAAGATAATGATATAATTGGATTATTAAATATGTTGATTTTTATAATTAGAATTATCATGCACAACTTGAATTCACTATAACATACCACAAAAATGTGTTAGCCCTGGGGCATCATGTATTGTCCATGCAAGTATTGCATAGAATTGAAATTATCTTTGTCCTATTGGTGTAGACATGTCATACATAGTGACACCATTCCATAACTCCACCAACTTGTCGATAAGAGGCTCAATATATATATTCATATATTTAACTTGATATTTACCTACTTGAATAAATAGTAACATTACATAATTATTGTGACCGTTTTACTGCAAGATTTGTAAGTACATGTAAATTAATAACTATCAAATGATAAGATACCTGAAACAATCATTGCCAACATAATGTGCTCCCTCTTTATTGACATCCACAGAGGAATGTTATTGTTGATAACAAAAATAGGCCACATCAAGTAAACAGATCTCATCTCTCCAAATGGATTGACAATGTTCGCTGCCAATAAAAGCTTGAGATTACGAAGTTCTTCTTTGAAGTGTTGCCACTTTTTCTCTATGTGCATAAATGGTAAACCATCCATAGGGATTCAAATAATATCATCTTGACTTCTATTGCGTGCATGATAATCCATAAATTGATCCAAGCTACTACACCTGAATAATTGTCACATCCATGGAATAATGGGGATGTAACGAAGAACCTTTTGAGGCACCTTTTTTGTTAGTTGATCTGTTCGATATCTACTCGTATGACATACAGGGAATTGTGTTGCAAATTCATGTTCTTTATAATATATAATATGATCATTGGGACAGACATGTATTGCTTTCTACTCTATTCCAATATCTTTCATCATAGTAGATAATTCTTGATATGAGTGAGGTAGAATATTTGATGGTGGTAATAGAAACTCGCCTATCAATCTATAGAAAAAAATATAAGTTGTTAATATAAACAATATTAGTGGTACATTATTCACCCTTTGTTAACTATAAAGACATATATGACATACCTTAACATACGTGACATTTTTATGTTGGATAAACCATTCATAACCTTCAGGTTCAACAACAAGATTATAGCAGAGAGAAGAGTTGTTTGGGAGTCTTTGTATAGGGGCTCATATGCCTTCTCAAGTAGAGGTACATCGAGGCTATCATCATCAATATGATCAAATACACTTGGACTAAATGTGTCATGGATCAATATATTTATACCATCATCTTCAATTGTGTTTTCTGGCACATGATCATCATCTTCCATGGGATCATTATCTTCACCTTGGATATTTGCACCTCCATGTTCCTCCACTTCAAAAACCATATTCTTCAGATTGATGTGGTTCATATCATGTACTTCCCTGGGGAGATCAACCTGTATAAAATTGATTAACATAAATAAACCATGATCATCAACTGATCATCAAGTGATTTCATATGTATATAAATTGTTAAAATTATATAATGAACAACTTACCAGTGGATGATAGTCATGCCCCCCTTCAATGTGACCATTCTCCCTACAATGTCTCTTAACTATTTTGATTAGCAGTCTTCTATGATTTAAGCCCTTTAAAATTTTGCAAGGACAATAACATTTTCCATCACCTTTTCTTTTCAAGTTAGACCACAATCTATCGATTGCCTCCTTATTTTGTTCTTCACTTATATTATCTGACATGATTGTTCTTCGTAGGAAGCAAAAATTGAGCTATGAAAACTTTGGTCTACAACTTTCACAAACTAAGAAAAATTGTTGAAAGTACAAAAATCTTCTTAGACCTAGCTAAATACTTTAATATTTTAAAAATACTTTCTTTTACTTTATTCCTAAGACATTTAACCCAATCACCTTTTATAACATTCAGTGAATTGCTTTAGGCAAATTTGTGGATAAGATTATTTGTAAAACTTTGACCAACTGCTTGAAGGTTGTAACGCCCCGCTCGGGAACCCAAGAGAAATAAACCTAACATGTTACAATGTTTACTGAACTATTTTTTTTTTTTTGAAGTTTAAACAACATCAAGATAACATTAATGCGGAAGCAATATGAACATACACAACAAATACACATTTGCAATTACAGATATAGTTTCAATTCCTCAAAGGTTCCTTTACGTTGAGTCACATTTAATAATTTTAAATTAATTAGTTTAAGTTTCAAGTACAATGTCACATGATCATAAAGAAATAACAGATACATAAATCGCATAAGCAAATGCATAAGTATAAACAATACAATGAAAGTACATCCAATCAATAACATCCACTACACATGTCGCAGGGTATGTGAAAATAGATACTGTACAACAGAATACATGATAACATATATACATCATCTGAAAAGAAGTCTCTGAGATAAGAAATAAGAATGATAAAGGTACATCTTCTGCAATGAACATCCAACAGCTAGCAATGTGAAGGGGAACCCAAATGGTAAGAAGGCACTACCTCCCGACTACGTGGTTACCTAGTCAGGCTTCCACTCCCACCGTGCAGGGAAGATAATGAATGATCCACATACGGCTATCAAACATAAAAACATTCCTAGGCAAGGTACCCCTAATAGCCAAAACTACCTCAAAGGTAACACATGCTACTCAAGAAGATAAAATAATCCAAAAGTAAGAACACTCAATCCAATACCGACACCACATAACCAAACATCATACACAAACCAAGTATAAACCAAATACCAAGATCATAAGGTAAAGTCAACGAAAGATAATCACCTCAAGTCAAAAACCACATATCAAGAGTACATCATCCATGAATCACCAATCATCCTCAATGAAATTAATAACCACAATAAACACATCCAACAATAAATACACCACCAGAGATACACAAATCTATAGAGGAGACTCAGGCTACATACTAGATTATCACTTATTACACAACTTGCATTAGGTTACCCTGGTACTAACCACTTTGGGTCCCGGACCCCTATGCAAGCCACTCCCAAGTCACGTACCTAGACAACCTCTCCTAAGCACATAAAAACACAGTTGTGTCCCATACCACAACACCCATAAAGATCAAACTCGGTTCCTTAATAGGCAACCCGAAAGCAAATTGGTTCTCCAAACCCAAGTACACATAAATGTTCCATAGAGTAAACCTCATAAATATAATCTCAATTTTGAATCACAAAGCACATCATGACTTCCAACGACAAAATAGTATCAAAAAAATTCCATAAAACCTCTGGTGTACTAGTTTTATAGTTTGAGTTACAAGTAAAGTTTCAGTTTTGTTTTCAATGTGCATTTTCAAGTACACAAGATTCTCAGTATCGCCCTTATAACTTAACCCAATCATTTATTCGAATAAAGTATAGAATTACCCCTAATTGATTTAAATCAATTTTCAGTAATAATTTAGCATAACTATTTACTAAAATTATTACAGCAATACCTATTGATCTTTGAGTAAAACAATTGCGATTTTATTAAAAATTAATGTCATTAATTAATAATAAAAAACAATTCACATCTTCTTAAATAATTACCATTATTTAAAAATCTCAGATAAAATAGCAATTATATTAAATTATTAAATGTTAATAAGATTTATCAATAAAATTATTAACAAATAATAATTAAAATTTAACATAATCTAAACTTAAGAATTTAAATTTATTAAATTATAATTAAATTACCAAAAAAACAAAAAAAACAAAAAAAAAAAAAAGACGTTTAAAGCCCGTCGGCTTTTGGCCGTAGCCTCTGCTGGGCCGGCGGCAGCTCTGCCGTAGTAGGCTACTGCCGCAGTAGTCGTCCTTGCTGCGGCAACAATTATGCTGCCCAACAAAAGGGTAAGGGGGGTAGGGGCTGGGGTAAAACCAGCCCCTCCCCAATTTAATATATATATATATATTTTTATATGCAAAAATAAATAATAATAAAGAAAACCATTTTCTCAAAAATTATATATATATATATATATATATATATATATATATATATATATATAATTTTATTTTTTAACATATCTTGCAATTATGCTCTGATAGAAGAGTTTTCTATTAATCATATATATAAATATATAATGTACAAAGTCCTATTTCAATTTTCAAATTCTTCCCAAACCATCCGATAAAAAAAGGTTTGTCTAACATTCGAATTTCTCAATTAAATTTACTTTTAAACTTCAAACCCCTTTTCAATTATCTAATAGATTCTCGTATTGTTTGATTTCTTATTCAATCTTATGCAATCCTCTAAAATAAATTCAATGAAGTGTCCATCTAAGCCATGTACAGATTTTTCTCAAACAAGAACAATATTGCATACCCGAAAAACAACACATGCAAAAGACACGGAGCAGACAGAAACTTGAAGAGTGAAAAACTACTATACAATTAAACCACGAGATCCTACCTAGATCTGATGCTAAACAGTGGCAACTAGATAAAGATTCCTACTGCAAGTGAAACCCTTCAAGCTACGAAAAACTTCCCTTCTTTTCCAAACCCTCTGATTTCCTTTTCAAACCTGTGTGTGTCCTGAAATCTGTGTGTTTGAAAAACTCTCTGAGACCTGTGTGTGAAAACTTGTCTCCAAAAATCTCCCTTGAAAAATGAACCCTCCAATTTTGATAAGGAGTTCTCCTCCTACAATCGGGGCACTAATTGTGTGTTTACCCGAGAGGTCTCTTGATCCCCCTCGTTAACTCTAAAATCAACCTTTATTTATCTTATCTTTCATATTTTCATGCACATTAAATGGATTATTAAATCTCTTTATTTAATTTCCACTCAACTTCTATTTTAATCAATTTATAACTTATAAATCTCATGCGCACTTAATGCTATTAAATATCTTTATTAATTTCACATGTTTAATCTTTTCAATTAATTTCTTTTATTTTCAACTCATGCATAAATCATGTGAACTATAATCTTTATGATAATTAAATATCTTTTCACTTTTAATTTCATTTTTAGAAACTTAATTGATAAAATATTTATTAACTTAAATAACAATAATATTTAGCATTTATTTAAAAATGCACTCTAAATATATTATTATTAAATTAAATAAATATAATCACGTTCTAAATTTAAACTTTAACTTTTATCTCCAATATTTAATTCTCTCTTATTTAATTAATTCATTCATGCACAATTAATTTCCTTTTTAAATTAAAATATTCTTTTATTATTCCTTCATGCACTTTAAGTGAATTATTAAATTACTTTATTTAACTTTCCACTTTACTTAACTTTAAATTAATTTAATAACCTTTTAAAATCTCATGCACACTTTCTTAGAATATCTTTATTAAGTTCACATGTTTTTTTTATCTTTTAAATTAATCTCTTATATTTAAAACTCATTCATGCAAACTTAAATCTTTTCCATAAATTAATATCTTTTTCCTTTTTAATATATTTTTGAACGTTTAAATTGATAAATATTTATTAACTTAAATAAAAATAATATTTAGCATTTATTTAAAAATGAACTCTAAATATATTATTATTAAATTAAATAAATATTATCATGTTCTAAATTTAATCTTATAGCTTTTATCTTCCAATTCAATTCTTTATATTTAATTAATTTCTTAATTAATTAAATATAATTAAATATTCAAAAAGTCATAATAATTCTCCATTAAATTAAATTATTAATTTAATCTATTAATTAGACTTAATTAATAGAAAATTTATCAAAGACTCACAAAACAACATACGCACAAAATACTCACAGGTTTAAAAAAAAGGGTAGACAGTCTATTACGAGTCCTCCTTGCAGGACAAGTATTATAGGCTTATGGCTAGGATTGGACCTGATCATTATCTTCCCATTCTCACCATTTGAGTATTTGTAATAGGGCACGCTCATCTTGACAATTTAGGGAAGTTGATGCCTGGTACCTGCATCCTGCGTAAAAGACGAGCATGTACATGTATATAATATATCTAAACTAAACATACAATGGTAGGGAGTGGTTTATCGTGTAGATCCCGACTAGCAGGTGACTACAACTCCCTCCCCTAACCACATCAAACACGTCAGACAGAAAGATAAAATAAACACGCACACCATACACATGCAAGTATGGGGTAAGTATCGTAAAAATCACAAGTCTAACATCAAATGCGTACATATAATAATGCATCTCTATCAATACAACATAATCATCATTAAAGACATCATGTTAACCTTTTTATGAAAGAAACCACATTTACTAACTAGGAATCATCAAAACATCATTAACGTCATGAATGAAATCAACTAAGCAATAATAACTGATACATTTGTAATCAAAGACATGATAAAATATCATAATATTGTAAATCCAATATCTCTAAACTAATCAATGCACAAAATCAACCTAAAGCAAATTGACAATGATAACAGAAATGCAAACTAGGGGCAGGCACTACAAAGGTCTTATTTCAAGAGACCTTACAACATTAAGCCACTACAAGCAATTTCAAAACATATAAGCTAAAAGTTTAGTTAAAATATACATTAGATTAAAAAATATATAATTTTCATACCCGAGCATGCGGTTATAACTTGTGCAATGGCCTTCTTGCTTAGCTATAGAAGCTCTCCATCAATCAAATTATACAAGCTACAAGGAAAGACATATTACATGACATGGAAAAATGAACAAAATTTACAAGCTTTAGCAAGACATATTAAACGACATCATAGTGCTAGAGAGATCATAATTATATGGGTCAAACATAGTCATGAAAAAGCACATAAATTAGTTATTATATGCAATTAAAAGATATATAGTTAGATAGGGACATCCATAGGGCATATTGAAGAAATTAAATGGTCATCCATAGGGCATATTGAAGAAATGAAACAGTTAGATAGGGACAGCTGGAATTTGTCTTGCCCTCTGAAGAAATGATAGAAAATTTAAATCAAACATCCACAAACTTGGATCAAAATTCTCAGCATGCATTTGTAGTTAATATTTCTGATGCACCAATGCCAAAAAAAAGTTCTCAGCAGGCTCGAGGAGTTAACATCACCGATGCTCAACTGGATAATGATTCACAATAGACATTAACAACTAGTGCTTGAGATGTAATTGTTGAAGATAAAAACAAGGGTGATGTAGGAAGCACATCTAGTGAAGTGGTACAATGGTGCAGTGGCACCCAAGGGACACATGAACCTACAAGGTACACAAGGAGTCATGAAGGTACCAAGGGAAATCAATGCCTACTGAAGACATGTCAAGTCATTTGATGATGGATTATGGCTATTGAAGCCATCAAAATGTAAGGAATTTCACAAAGTTGTCAAATTGTAATGTATTGCCAAGAATAATGTGATGTAAGGGGTCATTATGAAGTCATTTGAAGTCCTAGAGTGTCCTAGGAATAGATATAGGTTGATGGCAATGAATAATATTGTTTACATAATGTAATAAGGCTCTAATTGGTGTTAAATGCACTAAAAGTGCAAGATATTGTAAATTGCCATTTTGGAAGTATTTAGGAACATCTAATAATTTTCTTGGAACCCTTTGCAATGATTTCTTAACAACTTTTTCTTTCTTTAAGGCGACTGTCCTGAAACAGTGCACTGTTTTGTTTTGAAAAAAACATGTAATTGGGTGGATCCATCCACTTTCTGTGGTTACTATGACTATGGGATTGATCCAACCCCTATACAATATTTAATTGGTTCTAATAATGTAGGATTTTGAAGAATAAGCAAGGTGGCTGACTAAATTTGCAAGTTGACAATTTGAAGGGTGCATGAAACATGGGCCATGGGTATAGTAGTGAGTGTTTGGGCTAAATAAGGATATGCTTTTCCTTTTGAACATGTCAAGATATGTTAAGTATAAGATGTAGGATCAAATTTTGCATCCCAAAAGTTAGTTTAGGGTTATTTGTGAGAAAGCCCTAGTTAAAAGCTTGAATTGGAGAAGAATGGTGTAGGCACCATAACAATACATCCATAACTTCATTACCAGAAAGCATTTGGTTTAGTTTTAGGCGAAATATGCTTCAAGAGTTCAATGTCTATCAGTTTGGGTCTACTTTCATTCAAACACAACATTTTGGCATACAAACTACAGTGTACTTAGTAAGAATTAAGAACAATCCATAGCGAGAGGAAATTATGGAATTGTTAGTATGTTGTATTGCTATGGACGAAGAGGATAATAGGTGATATTCTCTATCAATTTAACCCTAAACTAGTCTCTAAGGTGGAGTTATTTAGAACCTATGGGTGTTTCTCTATGGCTTCCCTCACATAAAATGAAAACCTTGATACCCTAAGATATGCATTACTTATAGGTACATTCAAAAAATGAAACAAGGAGAGAGAGAGAACATAAAAAAAGAAAAGTTTCATTTTTACTGCTATCTATTGTTTTCTTTCTACAATAAAAGGAGGAGGATTTAAGGAAACCTATGATTAGCGGCCTCCACTCTGAGGAATTCCTCCCTTGCCACTACAGATAAAGATCCCCCACCCTCTATCTCAATGTCTAATACAATTATAGATGCCCGTGCTTTGTCTTTCCGTGCTTTCACAATTTGTGCGTAATGTTGGGTTTTTTTTCAAGAAGGAATAGGTAGCATGGCATAAAACTTTTCTCACATAATCTGTGCACCAATAAGCTATGTGTCATGAAATTCTTCATACATTTATGTACTTGAATAATCTACGTGGCTTTAAACTCTTCTCACATTGATGCCCTATGTGGCACAAAAAATTGCTAGCTTCTAAGCCAAAGATCTTTCTTAAAAAACAAAGATTCCATCTGATTCGTAGAAGCCCTTAAAACTACCAATGTTTGGAGATGTGGGGCATGGATTTCATTGATTATAGAATAATAATAATTATTGGAGAGAAAAGGATTCTAAGAGTAATGAGTTTGTTTTTTTTGCACTTTTCCATCATCCTCCTCTTGAACAACAAAACAAAAATAAAAACTACAATGGCAATATTATGAGTCCTCTAAATGTTACCTTGGCCCTTTTGCTGCAGAGATCCCTGTGTCGATTCTGAACATACAAATTTCAAATGAGCAACATTTTTTGTTTTTTGTTTTTTTTCTTATATCTTGTTAGCATCGCAATTGCAATGTTGTCGGGTTATAATTGAAAAAAAAAGAAGGTGAAAACACATAACATTTGCCCACCATCACAAATTTCTATCGCAATTTCACTCCAAATGTATTAGTGTATAAATTGGAGTAGACTCTGAATCTCAATGGAATAGGCATTGATCAAATTAATTTAGTCTATAGATAGGTATACAATGAAGAAGCATCAAATCTAAAATCAAAATCAACTTTATTTTACTTTTCTTGAAGATTTTCAAAGGTGGTTAGCACTTGTTTGCATGGAATGTTTAGCATTATAAGTTAGCCACTATTGCTGGGAATACTTGCAAATCTATAGAAGAATTATGACCAAATCTACTATATGGGATGTGTTTTATCCAAAATGTCAAAATCATGCATGTGTTTAAGGATATGAGATGAGAATCAGAATGAAACTAAAATAATTCTCATACAGTAGCATCCAGCCTTGAATCATTCCTTGGGTATACCCACCCTAGTTTTGTAGAGCCTAAAGAGTAGAAAACCATTCTTGGTTTTGTTGAAGTTGGGTCCAAATGGTTTTCACATGTAATTTTTAATAGGAATTAGCTAATCCTTAGGTTGTTGAGTAATATTAAATTGGTATTGAGCATTTTGTTGTTCAGTAGTTTTAAAACCCTGACAAAATGACGACTCTACTAGGGAGTTGTCCAACACATCTATGAAAAGTACTACAATTTATTTGGTCCTGTTGTGTACATGTGTGTCAAATTTTCTAGTACTGGTTGTAGTAGTAATTGGAATGTTATAGTGACATTCCTTGAGAATTTGAAAAAGAGAGAAAAGAACACCAATGCCACAGAGATGCATTGATGTATCTAGCCTTCCAGAGTGTCTTATTTATTAAGCAAGAGATGTAGTCTTATGATCTTAGTCATTGTTTCATCTATGTTAGGTATTTCCATTTTAGCTTGTACCATTTCTTTGAAGCCAAGAGAAGAAAAGTGTGGCAACTCAGTCAAGGTTTTGAAGCTAGTGCTTATTTGATAAATAGTAAAATGGCTAACAAAAGAAAAAATGCAAGAGCTTACACAAGAGCCAATCTTGATGTACCAATGTATATTGATTTTCCTAAAGGTGGTAGGAAAAACTTGAATAAGAAAAAGGTAGACCCAAATCTCACCTAGAAACCTAGAGGTAGTGTGTTAGTTAGTTCTTAGTATCAACTTGTGGTAGGGAGAGAGTCTTCTTCACTTAGTTATGAATTAGAAACCACACGACTTTTAGGAGGGACATTTAGTACCACAGTACTAGATGAAAGAACATATCAAGATAAGGATATGTCACTAGTAGGAAATTTATCCCCTAGGCCAGATCTGATAACTAAGATGAATCATAGGCTAGGACTTAGAAGTTCATTTGGAAATCCTTTTAATCTCAGGGCAATTTTATACATAGAACCTAATCTCATGGACCTAGATCATCCCATTGATTCAAAAACCACTTCTATGGACCCTAAAGAAGTGCAGTCAGAAATAGGAGTTTTGAAGAAATGGATTGCTGAGGAAGAAGCCAAGTGTATTCACCTAGAAAAGGAAAAAGAGCAAGCCACCCTAGATGCTATAGTGGAAAGAGATAATTTTCTTAGAAGGATGGGGACCTTAAAGGGAAAAAAATAAGAAGTTAGAAGAAAGAACAACAACCCTTCATGCTAGTGTCTTTGGAGATCTAAATAGCTTGAGAACTAAAGTTTAGGAACAAGAAAAACTCTTGAGCCAAAAGTAAGAACTTGTCATTACTCAAGTCACAGCTTATAAGCCTATCCAAGTAGATCCTGCAGAACCTACTATGAAAGCTACAAATAAAGGAAAGGGAAAAGCCATAGAAATCCATTTTATCATATCACATTTTTATTACATTGTTATTACATTCCATTTTATCATATTTCATTCCATTATATTTCACTACATAACATTTTATTTCATTTCATGTCATCACATCAAAGTGCATCAAATTTATTTTATTACATTTCCTTACATCACATTTCATTTCATTTCATTTCATGTCATTACATCACATTGCATGAAATTTCATTTCATTACATTTCATATTGTTACATCATATTGCATTACATCACATTTCCTTTCACCACATTTTATTTTATTTCATTACACTTCATTTAAACCTATTTCATTACATTCATACTATCAGATATCAGTATTAGATACCCATATGTATGTGTTTGATTCATGGAATTGCCCAATAGATAAGGCAGTGATCAGTTATAAGATCACTTGTTCATGCTGCTGCATATTAGGAGTTTTGTTGAATTTAACATTATTAATCAAATGCTTTTCCCATTTCATGTTGAAGAGCTAAAAATGCCTACCCTCACTCAGCTTATGAATTTCATAGACTTGCATTTAGCTACTATAGATCTATGTTATTGCATGAGTTATTAGTGTAGACACCTAAATTCGATTACACCGCTTTGGTAATCCTATTTACCTATCTCTAAAAGGCATCATTAATTAAATTCCTATTTATTTAATCCTTTGTCATCACCTAGCTAATTAATTTAATTAATCATCTATAGTCCTAATTGATAAATCAAATAACCAATTATTTATCAATTAATCCTATTCTCCTATCTAATTCCAAATTCAAAATTTATTAAAATCACTTTAATAAATAAAATCCTCAAATCTAATAACCCCTAAAGCCTATCTTAAATCCTCCATTTAGCCTAATCCACCCCATCCACCCATACTAAATAAGCTTAGCCACTAACTCACCCACCCTCATAAATTCCATCCACTTGCACATCTCTAACATCCCTAATCTAATCCTAACCCAAGCCTAACCCATCCCCTAATCATTTGCACATTCCTAAGCAAGCTTAAAACTTTCCTAAACCAAGCCAAAGTCTCTCCTCAAAATATCCCAACCGCCAAGCGATGAATGCTCTTACAAAGCCATAAATGGCTCTTACATCCTCACTCATGACTCTTACATACCCAACCACCCTCATCAAGCTTTTGACCAACCCTTATCCTATCCTCTCACACCCATCCTCCTTGTGACAAGTGTCCACTCTTTATTGATGCTAAATAAGCATAATCCATATGCTCCGCTTTAAGTGCATCCTAGCCCTCCCTCACCATCTGGCCATCCTTGCATCTTACCCCTCCATCCCTCAAGCCCTTAGCCTATAAATTGGATCCTCTCCAAAGCCATTTTATCACAATCTTTAAGCTAAAGTTACCATGTCAGTTTGAGAAGCCAAATCCATACTTTTCCATATACCCACACCAAAAATTCTAAATCCACCTCCATTGAAGCATTTTGAAGCTTGAGCATACATCCCAAATCCATATCAAAGGAAACCTCTACAAATCAAGTGATCATCCTCATCGAGAGAGCCTATCCATGGCTCATATTCTCATTTGAGGACCTCACTTTGTCTCATCTAAAGTTTATATTAGTTTTATTAGTAAATGCTTTGTTTTTTAAAATAGATTAGTGTTTCTTGCTAACATATTAGTGTATACATTTTGGCACACCCGGTGGGACCCTACAAGGGTCATTTTAACCTTGTTTAATGCTAGTTTCACATGCCTTTTCATGTTTTGGCTAATCCTAGAAAACTAACATTAATGGCAATATCTTTTGTTTGTGCTGCTTTCTAATTTTGCTTGCAAGGTCACATTGAACGCCTTAGAAATGTGCTCCCAATCCTGTTCTCAATTTTCACCCAGCGAATGGTCAAAATACAAAACATTTTGCATCCTTGTGACCCCAAGAACGCGATCTCGTAGCCCGAGGAACGTGCCATCAGACTGGCAGGGACATGATCCAATAGCCCTGAGAATGTGGAAAGACCAGCGGGAACACCAGCAAACCAATTCAAATCAAGTCGCAAATGCTCATAAACCCAACTAATGAACCCGTTGACCAAACTCTGAGTAGGAACATGCCTCAGAATGGCAAGATCATCATTCCTACTAGCAAGAACGCTGACTTTTTCTTGTCTTAACTTCTCAAATTTGTAATAAAACTTTGTCTGCGAGATCATCATTCCTGATTGTGGGAACGTTGTAAGGCCATAAATCCATGGGATCGCTCTGTCAATAAGAGCTCTCGAGTTTTTGGCTCGTGGTTTTAATTTCTTTTTTGATAGTTTTTCCTAGCATTCTCGCACTTGGGAACACTTGCGGGAATGCATCCCCGCGAAAGATAACTCCAGTGGGATCGTGAACTCGCTTGCGAGAATGCTACCCTTGTGAGTGTAGACACCTAAAAACCTTTAGAAAATAAAGTATTTTTATTTTCTGAAAAATTCCTGACGACATCATCATTTATTAATTAATTAATTAATTAATTTTTATGCCATTAAATCTCTTTATCTTAATTAAAAATATTTAAATAAGGAATCCCTCCCAAAAATGTTTAAATCTTATTTAAACATTATTTCCTTATTTATTAATTATTTAATTAATAAATTCACCACAAAACCCAAAATAAATAAAAAATTTATTTTTTGCCCAAAACTTGGCGAATTTCCTTAAGACCACTAACCTCTTCCAAAATCTTCTAATCCTTCTTTAATTTTGATTAAAGGCTAATCCCATCATTTCCTACCCCTAATCCCAACTCAAAATATTTAATTAAGATTAAATATTAATCCTCATGTTTATTAAAAAAGTTTTAATAAATATCTACTCAACCCAAACCCTTGAAATAAATAAAACTTTATTTATTTCCTAAAAATCTAATTTATCCTCATCCTAAGAAGTTCTAGACTCTTCTAGAGAGTCTTCATCCTCATCCTAAGAAGTTCTAGACTATTCTAGAAAGCCTTTATCCTCATCCAAAGTCTAGAATCTTCTAGAAGATGTCTTTAAACCTAATCCTAATCCCCTCCTAACCTTGTCACATTCTCTAAACATGGGTTAAGACTTACTAACCCAAGCCAAAGTTAACAAATATCTCCTCCTTCACCCACCCTCATTAAATGCCATCCACTTGCCTATCCCTAAGCTAATCCTAAACCATCCTAATCCATCCTCTAATCATTTGCACAATCCTAAGCAAGCTTAAAACCTTCCTAATCAATCCCACGTCGAAACTCCTCTCATCTCCCTCAAAATATCCCAACCATAAAACTTTATGAAGCCCACTAGGCCATAAATGACTCTTCCAAAGCCCTTTCATTGCTCTTACAAGCCATTATGAGGGTCTTTATGAATATTTTATCCCTTGAGCCTCCTTTGTTGACTCATCCTTCCCCTTTCCTCCATCCTCTCACCTTGTGACATGTGTCACTCCCTGATTGGCTATAAGGAAGCATAATCCATGTGCTCTCCTCTCATGCAATCTGAGCCCTCCATGAGCTTTTTCCCATCCTTGCATCTTAGCCCTCGAACTCTCAAGCCTCTTGCCTATAAATTGGATCCTTCCCCTTTGCAAAACAACACAATCCATGAAGTAAAGTCATAATGCCATTTTAAGAAGCCATTTTCCATCAAAACCATACACTCACACCAAAATTCCAACTCCATTTGAAGCCCTTTTTGAAGCATAAGCTTGAGCATACATCCTATCTATTTAGACAAAGCCACTCAACAAGAGAGCTTCTTATTGAGAGAGCCCATTAATGGCTCATATTCTTAATTGAGAGCTCATCTTAGTCTATCTTGAAGTTTATGAATTTTGTTTAGTTTGTAGAAGCTTTATTTAAATTTTGTTTCTATTAGCATACTAACATTGCTCATATACAGCGAGAACGTTGCTTCGCACATTTTCTTTGCAGAATTTTGTTTGAGTCTATTCATTGTCATTTCCTTTGTGCGTATCTTGCATGGTTAAATCTTAGGAAATAAACATGTATGCATAATCACAAACAAAACATACATCTCAATTTTGGGCTTAAAATGAACAATGCTTTCTTTTAATCTATTGGAATGTATGTTTTCTCAAATCCACATTTTAGAAACTTTCTAAGTTATAAAAATGGATCAAGACACTTTGAGTGAGTTTGTTGTTGGACTCAACCTTTTTAATCACCCATGATTTTAACTATTGGTTGCAATATCAGTGCCATATATGGGGATGGGTCTACCTAAGAGGGTGTTAAGTGCTCCACAAAAATCAACTCCAATCACTTGGGTTTTTATTAGTTTTTCTAAAATAGAAAATTTCTTGTATAAACATTAGTCTTGCTAACACTTCATTTGGGCATAAAAATTGAACAAATCTTGACATGGAGGGCCTCTGGGTGTGCATTTGAAATTGAGCTTTACACACATATTTTTTTTGACCTTAAAATGAACAAACACTAACTCTTGAATGCCTTAAAGGAAATAAATTGATACTTGATGTGGAGGGCCTCTGGGTGTGTGAGTTTACTTTCTTGTTGACCCTAACTCTCCTTTGTGTATTCATTCTTCGATTGCATTTTCTTTTGTTCACGTATATCAAGTTGGAAATGAACATTTGCATCCTAAACATGTTTGTTTGCAAGGTCTAGACTAGAAAACTTAAGTGTCAGTGGAAAAGAACATCTATCTTTTAAGCCGAGATCATCTAAGTCTTCTCTCCCCTTGTCGCCTTTGAAGGCCATCTTGGGTGCATAAGATTAGGATCCAAAATCTTATCTTTTTAGTTTTAGGGGGCCCACTTGGGGATTTCATGACCCCTTGGGATGACCTCAACTCCAACATTCCAACAAAGTATAAAAATCGGGAGGTAAATCTAAAGACACCTCTCTTGGGATCAAGATTTTGTCACTCGGGCTAAGCCTTAAGGAACTTTATACCCTTGAGAAGTGAAAGAGGAGAAGTGGGTTACTGCTCCTCTCGACTGTGTGACATCTTTTTGGTTTTATCTACAGATTTGGGCCTCACGTACTTTGTGTATATCGAGGACTCCTTAGATAAACCAACTATCAGCTTTGTAGCCAACCATCTAGGATGTTCATGTGCTTGAAATGATTGGTTGGAACATTTGTAAAAACATACACACTCCTTGGCACAAGTATCACATTCTGGGAATCAAAACTTCTATCAAGTTATTCTTATCTATTGCTTGATCTTTTACTTGTTGAATGAATGTTTGTCAAACATGGTCAATCCTAGCATAGGGCATTCTTAGCGTAGTCACTGCCTCCAAAGAACCCCACGATTGTGATTTTTAATCCTTGGAAATATCTCATGTCAATCCATCCCAAGACTAAGTTTAAGAAGGCTAAGCTTCCTCAAATACTAGCCTATAAGGAAATCGAAGCAGAGCATAAAAAGCATACCCCCAACCCTAGGATCACCAAATTGGATCAAATTGAGAAAGACAGAGTTGAAGTAGCATTGCAAACTGAATGGGACTACAAAATCCAAAACCTAACCCTTCAATGTGGTGTTAATACAAGCCTTATCGACAACTCTACTGTTACTCATTTTGATTAGGTGCTTCCTTTTTTTGCACACACTTACACACATATAGGTTTAGTCTCTTGTCTAGGAATTGCACTATCCCATCCAAGCATTTGGAGTTAGACCATCTCCTCTAATCTTAGGTTATTGAAGAAGAATCCTCCACCTACAATTGTTAAAATCTTAGCGTTATTTCCTCACTCACTTAGAAATTTTTTTGCATCACATCTCTCATCATCATGAGTATTCTTAAAACACAACACTTTTCTCGGAATAGGTTGCTTTTGGTGTCCCACATCACCTTGAGCCAAAGGTTAGGGTCACACCTTTTGCATCCCCATCACATTTCCCACATTCATACTTTAGGAACACACAGGCTTCTTGCTCTTAGCACCATATCCTTTTAACACCCTTGGTATCATCCCTCACTACATTTAGGAGAAGCATCCTTTTATGCCACCCACCACACATTTTGGTAGGCACACATGGAAAAAAGACATGGAGCCTAGTCATAGTGGTAACACATCTCGAGCTCAGCCATACTCTATGGTATCCATGACACCATTAGACCCACCACCACAAATCCCAAAAGAAGTAGGATCATCCATAGATATTGAGGCTTTCATGAGCCAACCTGGGCATGCTACTATCGTAAATGCCATCATAGATTGCAACAAGGAAACCATCATGGAAAATTTCTTATGAGACAATGTTGGTGTCTTTGAGTTTGGACATCCACCACCTATCAACATAACAGATCCTACTCACCCATTGTTTGGATGGCAACCACCTCAGGTAGAACTAGCAGACCAAAATATCCCCTCGACCTAGGTGTCAGTTCCCATTCCACAGAACACTCATCCCATTCTCACACAACCATTAGTGCATACTACATATCAACCAACCTCAACTATACCATTTGCATCTATTTCCACCACTAATTTTTTTGCTTCACCAAATCCTCCATTTTCATCTAGCAGCACTACCTTTTCTTTTCCACCCCATATTGCATCTAGTCCATTTGCTACTCAAATACCACCATTAGGGTCTAGTATCTCATCCTCCATCCCACCAAATATCACTATTAACCCCTTTGTAACTAGCCAAAGCTATTTAGCTGCTTTTCCTTTGGGACCTTGGAATTTTGTTGCGACACAGGCATCTATCATTAGTCTTCCCCCTAGCACTGCAGTCACATTCACACCTTTGACATTGTCATCTGCTACTTCACATAGCTATTCACTCCCACCCCTCACCAACTATTTATCCATGCCACCTCTAGGCAATAGCCCAAATCCATCGCTACTATAGTTCTCTACTATAAACACTTTTCCACAAATTAACTACCTTGCGCCTACTCCAAATAGTTCCTACTCTCAAGTAGGCATGCAACCCACATATATTGGGCATGGTATATATTACCAGAGCATAGCACAAGCATCATCTACATTATCACCATTCTAGCCACATTCTTCACATCAGTAGTATGCCCAAGCACCCACACAGAACCACCTCATAGGGCAACAACCTCATAGTTATCTACCACACCCACCTTAGAAGATGCAACAGTATGCACAACCCACATTCTAGCAAACCATAGCATCCACTCCACTGGTTATGCAAACTATTTTTCCACAGACACCATATGGTCATCAGAGTTTTCCATATCACAATTCAGATTCTGGCACGTATCCTACACTGGGGGCACCTGGATCAGGGGCACCCGCTCTTCCACCTGTAAAGTCTAAATGGGAAGAGATGAAGAATGCTCTCAAGGCCCTCAAGGATGGGACATACACCAAAACTTTCAAATTTGAAAATGATTTCCCATACCCTTTTGATAGGACTATCACATTGACTCCATTTCCTAAACATTTCAAGATCCCCAAGTTTGACAAATTTAGGGGGAAGAGTGATCCAGTCACTCATGTTAAGGAATTCTATATGCATTGTCAGGAGGTAGCTTATAATGATGTGTTCCTCATGCAACTCTTTCCCAAAAGCCTAGTAGGACTAGCCTTGGAATGGTTCTGTCGTATCACTCAAGGTACTATTAAAACTTTTGCAAAACTTTTTGAGGCCTTTTTTTGCTCAATATAACCATCTCGTTGAGACTAAATTATCTGTAGTGGACCTTGTCCACACTAAACAAAAAGGAGGAGAAACTCTTACAGAGTACTTGCAATGCTTGCAGATCCTCACACCAAAGATCTCTTGCACCATCCCTGAGTGTCATCTTGTCAAGATGTTCATAAACAACACACACCCTAGCCTCGCTCATCATATGGTTATGAACTATTTGCAAACATATAAGGACATCAAAGAAAAAGGAATGGGCCTTGAGAAAGGCCTCATTAAGGATGGTGTCATCAGATTATACAAAGAAAACATCTAGGACCATTGGTCAAGCAATGACAAAACTTGATATTGGAACAAAAACAAGAATACAATGACAGATGGTGCCACTGACACTCGACAGGTCCATATTGTTGGGGTGGCTACCAATGTTCCCACCACATTTTTCCAACAACAAACTTATCAACAACAACCTCCTATGTATCACCAGCTACCCATGCAAACTCATCAACAAATACATGTTCCTCATAATCAAACTAATGCTATCACACTAGTGGCAGGTAGTAAACCCCATTTTCAGAGGCAACCACAAACATACACCCCATTGGGGGAACCTCTTGATACAATCTTTTAAAAATTGGCCAAAGATAACCTTGTTCAGTATCCACAAACACAACCCTTGGAACCTAATTAGTCTAGAGCATCCTGGTACAAAGATAATGAATATTGCAAATTCCATCGTGTCAAAGGGCACACTACCCTTAAATGCATGCAACTTAAGGATTATGCACAAGACCTCATTGGTCAAAAAGAGATCATAGTGGGGGCACAACCCTCACCTAATGCAAGATTAATGATGTATCAAAATGCTTTCCCTCCTCATAACATGAACCTAAGAAAGGCACCTACAAACCCTCCTATCAACAAACCTAACAATGCTTCAAGTAAACAAGGTGACAAGTGAGACAAGTCTCAAAATTATACCTCAGCATACTTAGACTATGGTAGCTTAATTGATTGCATATCCCAAGTTGAACCATCTATCAATGTCATCAATATCAAAGGCCCAGACACTCAGTGTGTAGTTGCTACCCATCGAACACGACTCAATATAGTTGTTCCACCTGTATCCACACAAATTAGACCACCATCAACACAACCAACTCCATCTCGTGCATCCCCATCAAAATCACCTTCACTAGGGCCATAGTATAACATCTTGGAACACCTTGGAAACATGTCAGCCTAGATCTCCATCCTGGATCTCTTGCGGACAAGCCCACTTTATCAAGAGATCCTTGACAGCACTCTACATGAGTCCCATGTCCCCCCCAACATAAACACCAATGAGTTTCGTAACTTGGTTGGCCATATTTTAGCTTGATGTGCCTTATCTTTCAAAACCATTGATATCCCAGTAGTTGAACCCAATCACATCCTCCCACTTCGCATCGCTGTTATGGTTTTTGACTTTGCAGTTAAACGTGTCATGATAGATAATGGATCAGCTCTAAACCTATGTACTCTAAAGTTCATCAAGTAGGCATAATATACTAAAGCAGATATCATCAATAAGGTGATCACCATCAAGGCATATGACAACTTGGAGCATACTATTGAAGGAACCATCTTGCTCCCTATCAGAGTCAGCCCAGCCACTCGAGAAATGCTTTGTCATGTAGTTGATCTTAATCTTCCATATAACATCCTCCTTAGTCATGCATGGATTCATGCCATGAAGGCCATTCCATCCACATATCATCAGTACATCAAATTTGAACATAATGGCATTGAGATAACCATCCACGCAGATCTTGAACCCTTTGCTTATTGCAATGTGGTTGAAGCTTCATACACCAATCATTGTCCTAGGATCAAAATTGGCACCACCATGGCCATCTCCTCTGGCACCTACCATGATCCAGATAGTTAAGATCAACTAAGATCAACTACAAAGGTTGTGGTGAGTATAGTCTCACGGATGCTTTTGCTGTTGGCACTCTACTAATTGACCCACATGCTCAAGGATGCCTAATACATCAATGGCCTATACCAAAAAACACCTCTCAACTTCAGCAATTGGGCCCTACCACATTTGTCACCAAAGGTATCCTTGATGGAGAAAAGAATACACCAGATATTAGCACATGGTTATACAAAGATCCATCCCCTAAGAGTGAAGCACTTCTTGATCACTTTAAACAGAAATATCCCTGGTCACATCGCTTGGCCACGGAGCAATGGGATTATCAAGGAGGTGGTTTAGGCTGCCAGGAATTAGGTATGAGATAGCCTATAGAAGCACACCAAAGGTAGAAAACCAAAGGCTTGGGCTATGGACTCCCTACAAGTAGGTGCACTACAACATAAGGCCATGCCTTTATGAATATCCAAAACACTCTTGTTGAGGTTGAAGAATCCTTAAGGAAGTTGAAAATAAAGCTTATGATAATATTTTCCTTGACAAAATAATCCTTAGAGCCTCAGTTCTCTACCAGTTATCCCTTAATCTCATTGACCTCCCCCTCGCTCACCTTGAACTCATAGATTGGGACCAACCAAGTGTCATCCATGTTGATGAGTTCTCTACCAAGCATGTGCTCCTTAAATTCATGGGGATAGAAATGCCACATAAATAGCCACCTCCACCATCGACATATGTCTACAAGCTAAATCCTATAGGTTACTTCGGGGAGGAGGAAATCTCTAGTTGCAAAAATGAAATGCTAAAAGAAACAAAAAAGCAAAAAGATAAGAGAAAATCATCCCATGGTGAAAAATCCTCTGGAGCACCATTAGGTGACTCAAAAAATGAAACAAAAATAAAGGACATATCCAACAATGAAAACCTCTCAGAGGCACCTAAGGATGGAGATTTCATTCTCCCCCCACAAGAGCATCAACCTCCTATATCTTCAATTTTGACAAAAGAAACTCAGCCTATAGATATCAGTCTGACAGAGATACCACATATCACATACATCATAGCCTCTTTACAACCTGAACAAGAAGAGTTTCTTCTTGAAGTCCTTCATGAAAATATAGGCCACTTTGCATGGTCATATCGAGATATGCTAGGGTTGGACCCCGATCCAGGGGCCAAGCCTGTCAAACAGAAACTTCAAAAAATGCACCCCAAAGTGGCTTTATTAGTCAAAGCAGAGCTAGAGAAGTTGTTAGAGGCCAAAATCATTCAACCAATAGATTATTCTAAATGGATTTATAATATGGTACCAGTTACCAAGCCCTCTGGTGATATCATAATTTGCACTGATTTTAGGGATCTTAATAAAGCTTGTCCGAAGGATGAATTTCCATTGCCAAATATCGACATGATTGTGGATCTCACCACAGGTCATGAACTCTTGTCACTAATGGATGGCTTCTCTAGATATAATCAGATTTGTATAGCAGAAGAAGATCAACATAAAACAACATTTACTACACCTTGGGGCACATTCTACTACAATATGATGTCCTTTGGGTTAAAGAACATTGGGGCAACCTATCAACACGTGATGATGGTCATCTTCCATAACCTAATCCATAAGATACTTGAGGATTACGTGGATGATATTCTAGTCAAATCTCTCAATTCTCTGGATCACTTATCTCACCTTGAGGAAGTGTTCAATCAACTGGTAGAATATCATCTCATGCTAAATCCAAAGAAGTGTGTCTTCGGTGTTACTTCAGGAAAGCTCCTAGGCTTCATTGTGTCACAGCGCGGTATTGAGATTGACCCTAAGAAGGTCAAAGCCATCATGGATATGGATCCTCCTAAGACACTTAGGCACCTTTGTTCTTTGCAAGGAAAAATCCAATCAGTTCGGTAATTCATTTCTTAGCTTGATGATAAGTGTCAACCTTTCACTCACTTGCTTAAGAAAGATCAAAATTTCAAATGGGACCTAGCTTGCCAACACAATTTTGAGCTCATCAAACAATACTTAGCTAATCCACCTATTTTGGTTCCTCCAGTTGTAGGGTGCCCACTCATATTGTACATCATAGCTACTCCTACCACATTAGGTGCTCTGCTAGCACAACTTGTCGATGTGGGAAAGGAATGAGCTATTTATTACATCAGCCAAACATTAGTGGGCTATGAGCTCAACTACATGCCAATGGAAAAGGCATGCTTAGCACTAGTATTTGCAACCCAAAGACTATGTCACTACATGTTGAGCCATATTGTACAATTGATATCAAAGATTGATCCATTAAAATATATGCTCTCTCGTATAGTACTCATCGGACGCCTGGCAAAATGGGTTATGCTCCTCAGTGAGTTTGACATTCAATATGTTGACAGAAAGGCTATTAAAGGCCAGGCTATTGTAGATCACTTGGCTGATACCCCCTTAGTTGCAGATCACCCACTCATCATGGACTTTCCAGACAAATACCTCTATTTGATAGAAAAAAATCACTTTTGAGGCTATATTTTGATGGCTCCTATACATCTCATGGCTCCGGTGCTTCCATAATTTTGGTTACACCTCAACGCCATTATATCCCTAAATCTTTCAAGCTACAACTCCAGTGTACCAATAACATTGCAGAGTATGAGGCCCTTGTTGCAAGACTAAAAGTTTCCATTGAATGGAATATTACAGAGCTTCAGGTCTATGGTGATTCTCAGCTTATCATCAAAAAAGCTTTGGATGAATATCAAACCAAGGATGACAAGTTACTACCTTACAAAGATCTGGTTGATCAACTAAAGGAGCATTTCACTCAGATCCAATTCATACAGATACCTCGACTCCAGAATAAGGCAGCTGATGCTATGGCTACTATTGGTTCTCTCTTAGAGATACCACACGAAGCTATAAAAATATGAATTCTTGGTTGAGTAGCTACACACCTACATATGAGAATAATGAATCAACACAGATCTGCATCTTGGTTGGTCCCCCATCTCCATGGTACCACAAAATTCATGCTTACCTACTAAATGGTATCATATCTCCTCACTTCACACGAACCCAATGCCAAAACCTTATTTGCAAAGCTTCCCATTACACTATCATCAGCCAAACCCTATATTTTCATGGTTATCATAATACTCTCTCTCAATATTTAGATCAAAATGAGGCTGCGATGGCTCTCAAAGAGGTACATGCTAGACTTTGTGGTGCTCACACGAGTGGGATGGTGCTAGCAAAGTAGATCCTTCGAGCTAGATATTATTAGCCTACTCTAGAATAGGATGCATGTGAATTTGTGAAATGATGTTTACCTTGTCAACAACATGCTAATTTAATCCAAGCTACAGCACAGGACTTGCAACCCATTGCACCACCATGGCCTTTTGCCTGCTAGGGATTTGATCTTGTTGGTCTTATTGTGCCACTTTCTTCAGAAGGGCACAAGTGGATAATCATCGCCACTGATTATTTCACTAAGTGGGTCAAAGCAGTTCCCCTTGTTATTGTCATCGGAGTTTAGGTGTCCAAGTTTATATTGTATCATATCATATGTCACTTTGGCATCCTAGCTACCATATTCACAGACCATGGAGGTGATTTTGAAAAATTAAATATGGAAGAATTGTGCACTTCCCTCCACATCCATCACCACTTTTCTATCCCATATTTCCCACAAGGTAATGGTTAGGCTAAGGAAACTAATAAAACCCTCCTCAAAATCCTCAAGTAAGTTGTTAATGACTCTGGCCGTGATTGGGATTTGCAAATTAATCCCACCCTATGGGCATACCGCACTTCATTCCATACTGCCATTGGCACAACTCCATACTCCTTGGTCTATGGTGCTGAAGCAGTCCTACCTATTAAGGTTGAAATCCCATCACTTTGTATTTCTCTCTGAGGACAAATATCTGATGAGGAATATGGAGTGGCTCAACTTACTCAACTTGATCTACTTGATGAAAGAAGACAACAGGCCTACGACCATCTCATGGTCTATCAAAGTTGCCTCAAGTGCAATTTCAATAGGAAAGTCCATCTGCATAGTTTTTAGGAAGGTGACATGGTCCTTAAAGAGAATATGAAGGTTCAAGTTGATCGAGAAAAGAAAGGCAAGTTCAAGCCCACTTGGCTTGGTCCTTATGTGGTCACAGCATCTTTTGGGTCAGGAGCCTATCATCTATCTACCCTTGAAGGTGAAGTCCTAAATGATCCTACCAATATTATCCACCTCAAGAAATTCTATGCCTAAGGACAGAATTTGCAAATCATGGAAAGAAAAAAGGCATAAAGTAAAAATAAAGCATCCAATGGTGAAAACTTGGTAATTCAAGCACCTTGGATAGGTCCCTGGTGAAAACCTAGCAAATAGGTACCAGGTGTACTACAACTCTTCTATTATCTATCATCGACACACACCCCTTTATCACCCCTCCATATTTTATCACTCATTACACCCGCTTTTCCAAGGTGTTCCTTATCATTATTTTCCATACTTCACAACATCATCCTCTAGCACTTTGCACTATGTAACATTCCATCTCATTTATAGCATCCCATGTACCATACTTGATGTATCCTACCATTGTACTCTACTAGATCTACCCTATCATTTGCTTTTTATCCTTACCATATGTAGCATATATGGCCCATATAACGTGTGTCTCATACCCTCTGCACTAACCCTTGTCTCCCACATACCGTACCTATGTGAATACAACAATATCTAGACCCCTGTACATAAATTGCACTTTACATAAACCCACCTCAACAAAACCATGTATTATAACAATGCTATCCCCTCATTCTAAGCTTTCCCCCATCATGCATATACCTACTACTATGTTTTGCTATCTAGTCATGAGTTCCTGTGTCCTTAACTAGTCTTACCTTTTATCTAGGTCTTGTTGCATCCTGTCAGTTGATCTCTTTGACAAAAGGTTCCTTTTTCACCTTTGCGAAATCTTTTGGTTGATTGTTTCCATGAATCTTTTGTTGTTTCCTCCTCAAGATCACCATGATAATTTCATATCATGGAGTTTTTTTCTTAGGAAAACTAAGGAGGTTGGTTTTGATCACATTCTTTTGTTGCTTCTGAGTCAGTTTGATATTATCCTTGCATATTTCCAACATGTTTTCATCTTTCGATAAAACATGATGCACTTAGGTAATCTCGTTTTCTTGTGGATCATCCAGTATCATTCCCACACTGATCTCTCTAGGACTCATGTGTGATGCTAGGGAAATCCTTGTGTTCTTGTTCGAGTTAGTCTTATGGAATTTTAGGGAAAAGGCCTTGACGTTCTTAGTAAGCTTGGTAGATCCCTAAAAATCCTATATCAACTAAAGTGTTTACACTACATAGTGGTACTTCCTCGTGAAGTACCCCATGCTCCAGCTTCCCCTATGCCTCACTTTTATTTTTAGAGAAACCCTTGGGTATCTTTCTCCTTATCATCACCCCTCTCCCTTGAACTATCACTTTTTACATCCTCAGAATCACTTGCTTCACAACCGTGAACATCAATTCTTACTCATTCTCATCATGATTTGATCCCTATCATAAGTTACTATCCTAGCTCTAAAAATCTCTACTATCTTCCTGACTGCAAGTTTGTTGGTCACTCTTTTTCCAAAATTATTCTCCTCAGAGTCAGCATCTCCTATGAACACTCTTCATATCATAGATCGCTATCATAAGTCAAAACATTGGTTTTCTTATTCCACCATCATTGTTTGTCTTGCATCTTCTACAATCCCGTATGTTGTATTATCATCGCTTATATCCTTTATCATATTGCTGAATAGCATTGCATTTGGTCTTTTTATGATATCCTCACATGCTTATCATAAATCTTAGGAGTATCTTTTAGTTTGTGTTCTTTTTAGCATATCATAAATTCAGTATTCTCTCTTATGGTTCATTTTAGAATAGTCATTCATCATTAGATTATGGTTCATTTTAGCATCGTCATTCATCATTAGATTGTGATTCATATTAGCATTATAGTCATTTATCATTAGGTTAGGTTTCATTTTAGCATTGAGGTTCATCATTAAAGTTGTACTTCATTTTTTTATTTTTTTATTTTCATCTTTTATTTTGTCAATTCATTTGTTTTAATCTTTTATCCATCTTTAGTTTGTGTTAAAATCTCATGACACTGTATTCATTTTTTCATATCATAAATCTATTGATTATCCTTTAGTTGGTGATTCATTTTACATTTGTCACTTATTTTATAGTTTGTACTTATCATCATACAACATCATATCAAATACTCTCCAAAGCAATCAATTTCCTGAGATCACATCACATCTATCATAAAGCAACATCACATCATTAGGATCATATTCGAAACCCATACTACATGATATCTATCATATAGAAAATATCATATTCATCACATCTATAATATCATAAGGAAAATCATGTCATCAAGGATCACATCAAATCACATCACATCTATGATATCATAGATCAAAATCACATCACATCATATCTGCACTATCATTGTTGAATCACATCAAAATCATATTATATCATGTATACAATGTTATCAAAAATCACATCCTGCATCATAAACTATCAGCACAATCAAAAAAATCATAGCACTTGTCGCATCCTGCATCACCAAATGTCAGCAATACCATCGAAACATCACTATCAATCACTATACATAACATCACCAGTCCATAAACAATAATATCACTGGAATCATCCAATCTATATATCAATGAAAGAATAAAATTCCATCAGTGTGCAATGTTCATATAGTACAAATGGGTCTGAGCCCACACCAAATCTCCATGTGTCTCAAAACAACCTATATATATATGGAGTACTTAGTATCCCAAAAAGACACTTGCTCATTGATGGTCAACCCATCATCCCTACATCATTAGTCTCCTCCTATGCCCCTCTCCCAGCCCCTGGTGTTGGTGGTGGTGGAGGTGGTGGCCCCATTAGTCCTCCCCCTATCCTAGAGCTCTCTACCTCCTCTCCCATCCCATGCTGTTGGCTTGACCTTTCCCTCTATCTATGCCCTATGCGTCGAGACCCACCTACACTCTCTCCCCTAGTGCTCCATCCACTCTCCCCTCCTCCCTACATCCCTATGTGGGTACCTCCTATGCCTGACAAATTCGACCGCATGTAATGCTCAATCTGTGATGCTAGCACTGCAGCATGGTACCTCCCCCAGTAGAACCCAACCCTCTCCCTCAACTCCTCCATCTTTTCCCATAGTCTCTGTAGCTCATCCAATCCCCATCCCACTACCACCAATGCCTGTAAGGTTGCCACCTCCACCACCAACCTATCTAGCTCCTGCTAGAGGGCATCCAGTCTCACCTGCACCCCCTGTCACTTCACCGTCATAGCATCAAACCTCCCCTCCACCCGGCCCACCTTTGTCTATAGCCTCCCCACCTCCACACCTACCCTGTCTGCCTACCCCTAGGTTGTATCTCGCTCCTATCTAAACTGATCTCACTCTACCCAGAGCTAATCTCTCTCCTGTTGAGTGTCATGGAGCAGTTGGCTCATCACTGCATGTGCCTACTCTAGAGAGGCATACTAGCCTGCCAAACTATCATCTCCTCCCCTAGCAGATGATCCTCTTGCCTCTCCCCCTCCTGACTTCTATCACACATGTGCCTCCTCTCCCCCTCTCTCTAGCTAGGCTCCCCTCTCCTTTTCTCTCCTCTCTGGCTTCGCTCTCCTCCCCTCACCCACCACCCTCCTCCTTTGATGGGTAGGCTCCTCCTCCTCTGCAACTACTGCTGCAACCCCCTCACCACATATTGCCCCTGTCGAGTTGCTCGGGCTAGCTCCCCTTCTACCACCATTGGCCTCATGCCCTATGCTCTCCCCACTAGTCTCGATCTCATAAAAGTATCTCCATACTCCTGTGTGGAGCTCGCATCTACTGCCCCACTGAACCAATCCCACTGCTATGGCTCCAACTCTTGCCATGCCCTTAATAACCCATCCCTTCATAGGGATGGCTCGTACATCAACATTGGCTCATGTGTAACCTGTTGATACCAGTGCAGATCTCCTACTACCACCTGCTGCCACCTAAACTATCGCAGTGCCTTGTTTGGCCTATATTGCTTTGCCACATACTCCCATCTCTTGAACATGAAGCATGGAGAAATGGTGTAGGGGAGATGCTCTCCCTCCTCTGCCCATAGTCCTAGGCCCATGTATGGCCTCCACACCACTTCCACTATCTCATCAATCCGCACTCTCTAGTAATCGACTGAATCCGTGTGGTGATATGTCAAAGGCTCCACCCAACTGTATGCCTCTAGCTCCTCTAGCTACCTATCACTGCGTCCTAATGGCTTGAGCACTACAATATGCTCTCATGCCCACACCTATAATAGTGTCGGGAACCCAATGCTCCTCCCCTGTCAGTCATCACCCTGGTACACTATCTGATGCAGGTCTTGGTATAGCTCGGCCAACATCAAAGAACCCCATGCCGCTGGGCATCCTACATCCATAATCTGTATCACTACTAGAATCAATGTCAGTGTAATCCCTGTCCCACCTATGTCTAGAGCAATGTACCCCAAAATCAGCCTTAGAACATAAAAGTAGATCTGCCTCTCCACCGTTATGCGATCCAGATGCTTGTCTAATGCAAATTGTCCCCTTCGGATCCTATACTCCACTTCGGGCCCCATCAGTCTCTACACAACCACCTCTGCTATCATCTCTCTAGTCACCATGACTAGCGTCCCCTACACTGGTAGTCTGAATATGTGGTATACATCCTCCAGCGTCAATCTCATCTCCCCCATCAGTAGGTGAAACGTCATTGTCTCACTATGCCATCTCTCACATAGCATTGTAACTATCATCATATAGGTACAGGTATGGGGCAACCTCACCAAGTAGCCTAGCTTGATCTCCTCGACCCATGCCTAATCAGATGACATCAACATCTCTCCCATGTGCAACACTGCTGCTCACCGATCCTGTGAGACAAATGCATCCAACAACCACTACACACCACCAAAACAAATCCAACCATTAGTTTTCTACCTCCTTTTTTATCCTCCCACCCTACCTTACCTCAACCCTAGCTTTTTCTATTTTTATTCTACAAAAATCATGTTCTTGTAGAAACAACATCCCTATGAAGCCTACCACCTACATTCTTGTGGAACTATTTTTTGATGGGATCGTGATGTTGACTCTGCTCTAACCCTTGACCTTTCCCCTCAATCTTGCTAGAGCATTCTTGTGCTCTCTCCACCTAGCGATCCTACTGATCATTGATCCTATGGGATCGTGTTCCTACACTATCTCCTTTTCCCTCTTTTTCACTATACAATGACCTTAACCCACGGGGATGCGTTCCCACTATATGAATCTCATTCCTCTTCGTAAGGACAATCCCACTGACACTATCCCATTCTCGCATGAATTCCCATCCTGGGATCACTTTCTTGCACATTCCTATTTAAACCCTTGCATCATCCCACCTACGCTATTTTTCGTGGGTCGTGATCTTGTTAATCTCGCTCCCATTTCCACTGGACTCGTGCCTATGTGATCGCATTTTTGCCTTCGTGGGAATGATCTACCCATAGCATAAACAAAAATCCCTCATACTCGTACTTGTCGCACTATGTCTGCTCGGTGCTCTGGTCACCCAATACCCACCATCATAATCTCTGCTATAGAGCTCGTAATCAAAAATATCTCCTCCTCAATCTGACTAAAAATGACCCCTTCTAGCCCCCTCTTCACCCCTTATAGCCTACCTCGGTGCCCTTCTTACCCCTCTTGATCATCCCAACCTTCCAAAATAGTCCCCTCTCCCACCCACAAATCACAACACATCTTTGTACACTTATACCAACTCTTGGTCTATCAGCTTGTACCTCCTCTTTCATTGCGTATCATTATCTTTGTCCCCACTTTTGTGTCCATTCACCAACCTCAGCATCTTGCACACATCACACAACTCTTGGATAGCTTTTTCAATACATCCTTTCGCTAGCTCTCCTATTCCCACCCTGTTATCCTTCTTAGTTCAGCTTGCCCGCCGCATCCCTCATTCTGCTCCCTCTGCTTAGGTGCTCTCTGATAGATCCTTGTAAGATATAGCTTTCCTCCTGTCTAATCTTGGTTTGTTAGTACATCATCCTACACTTCTTGTTGGCAAACAATTCTCTTTTGGATTTTTGCTTTATTTTGATTTGGCTTTACCCCTTTGGGTCTTCAAGTATCTTTTCCCAGCAATCTTGTTTGTTCCCTCCTCATGATCACCATGATCTTTTATATCATGGTGTGCTATGAATGGGGCGATTCAAGTGCAAGGTCTTGATTAGGTCTTTTGTTTATTTTTTTCTGCTTGTGGGTTAGCCAGTCTTGGTTCCACACTACTTCCTCTAGAATTCATATGATGTTGGGGCAATCCTTGCATGCTTATTTTAAGTCAGTTTGTCATTCCTCTAGAAAGTTGGTGAACATGCCTTGATGTTCTTGGTAAGCTAGGCCATTAAACCAACATTCCTATATTAAATATCATGCTCAACTATGTGGTGGTACTTCTTTTTTCCGTCTCCCCTGCTCAAACCGCTTCCATGCCTTCCCTTCATCTCCCTTATCCCCCATCCAAACCTCTTTATATTCCCATCATCCATCCCCTCCTCTTGATCTCCTTTTATCATGCTCCCCCCCTTCATCCCCCCTCCCCCCCCCCCCCCCCCCCCACCCCCCAAATTTGAGATCATCCTAGGCTTGCTTCCTCTTGTGCATCTGATCTCCCTTTATCATTCTCCCATAGTGCATGTTTGAGCTACTTTAGCCCCTTCTCTTTGTCAATCTATGTCTCTACTCATCTCGAATTCTTTTGCTTTTTGAGAAGCCATCGAGCCTCATCTTCTCTCTCCACCACCTTCTTGAGGGGGCATCTCTAAGTCTAGTCTCTCCTCTTCTTATTCGAGACTGGGGCAACCTTGTTGCTAAAACATCTTCCTCATGTCGTCTCCATTCAAACTTCTTTGAAATAGTGTTATCTCAGCACTATGTCAAAGAGGGGCAAAATGTAGACACCTAAATTTGATTACACTTATTTGGTAATCCTATTTAGCTATCTCTAAAAGGCATCATTAATTAAATTCCTATTTATTTAATCCTTTGCCATCCCCTAGCTGATTAATTTAATTAATCATCTATAGTCCTAATTGATAAATCAAATAACCCATTATTTATCAATTAATTCTATTCTCCTATCTAATTCCAAATCCCAAATTTATTAAAATCACTTTAATAAATAAAACCCTCAAATCTAATAACCACTAAAGCCTATCTTAAATCCTCCATTTAGCCTAATCCACCACATCCACCCATACTAACTAAGCTTGGCCACTAACTCACCCACCCTCATCCACTTGCACATCTCTAACATCCCTAATCTAATCCTAACCCAAGCCTAACCCATCCCCTAATCATTTGCACATTCCTAAGCAAGCTTAAAACTTTCCTAAACCAAGCCAAGGTCTCCCCTCAAAATATCCCAACCAAAAAGCTATGAATGCTCTTACAAAGCCATAAATGGCTCTTACATCCTCACTCATGATTCTTACATACCCAACCATCCTCATCAAGCCTTTGACCAACCCTTATCCTATCCTCTCACACCCATCCCCCTTGTGACAAGTGTCCACTCCTTATTGGTGCTAAACAAGCATAATCCATGTGCTCCCCTTCAAGTGCATCCTAGCCTTCCCTCACCATCTGGCCATCCTTGCATCTTACCCCTCCATCCCTCAAGCCCTTAGCCTATAAATTGGATCCCCTCCAAATCCATTTTATCACAATCTTTAAACTAAAGTTACCATGTCAATTTGAGAAGCCAAATCCATACTTTTACATATACCCACACCAAAAATCCCAAATCCACCTCAATTGAAGCATTTTGAAGCTTGAGCATACATCCCAAATCCATATCAAAGGACACCTCTACAAATAAAGTGATCATCCTCATTGAGAGAGCCTATCCATGGCTCATATTATTATTTGAGGACCTCACTTTTTCTCATTTAAAGTTTATATTGGTTTTATAGTAAATGCTTTGTTTTTTAAAATAGATTAGTGTTTCTTGCTAACATATTAGTGTATACAATTAGGAGATATAAGGGTTAAATCTGTTGATTATAGATTCAGGGATATGTTCTACACTGGTACCATATTGATTGAATCTAAGGTCCACCTACCTAGGTTTTGCAGAGCCTGAAGTGAAGAAGGGTCAAGCCTTATAGTTGGCCTGATGTCTAAAATGATGTTATAAAGATGGTAGTTAGCTGCCACTAGATGTGTCATATTCTCATCAGGGTAATTGGAAACCTACAAAATTTTCAAACACCAACAAAATGGTGAATTTGCTAGGGAATTGTGTTGAGATTCATGATAGAAAAACCTTGATAATTTAAAGGGATTCAACACAATAGAAGGAATGACATGGAGAAATTTTTTATCAGAAATAAGCTGATGTGTTTAGTCTATTTCCTTGCTTCATTTTTGAGTTCCCTAGTAAGCTTTATTCACTTACAGTAGTAGTTCTCAAATTGGATGAAAATTGTGTTGAGAAATGAGTATGTCTTCAATCAGTTAACTTTTGTGAGATGTTGTTGTAATTTTAGATTCAAGAAAGTTATGTTTTAGCTTTGTGTAGAGGTTTCAAATTCAAGATAAATCTGAAGAGGTGTCTTCTATTTGCTGTTGTTTCAAATCAGTTTGTGTTATCTTTAGGACTAATGCAATTCATGTCTCACTTAATCTGAGTGGTGACTCAAAGTTAATTTCTATACTAGTGTAGTTCTATACATGAATTGTGATTAGTTTCTATAGGAGAAGAGTAGATTCAAAGAGGTTGAAACATTGAAAAGCTTGGTAAGATTTGTTATGTTCTGGTTCACAAAGTTTACAAAAGAATTGATGAGATTTTGGGTTTGCTATTGTAAGTAGTGTACAGAGAACTTGTAGCCATCTAGATCTTGAGATATTTTATTTTTCATGATGTTATTCTTTTCATGAAAGAAAGTGGTATATGTATGTGTTCTCAATCAAGTGATTTTTCACACTAGGAGGAGGAGAATAGTGTGATGGGTTTTATACACTTCATGAGAATAAGTTTCAGTTTCTTGTATAGAATTTTGAAGTGTATTTGAATAGATATATTTGGTAGAAGGTTGTATAGATTTGCTGTAAAATTAGTGATATGCAAGTTTTCCCATATTGAAAGTCTAGTTCAGAATGTACAAGTGGTAAATTGTTTCAAATATTTTCTCACAAAGTGTGAGTGGCGACTCTAATCAAAATCTCTATACCAATGCATGGTTTGTTTTAATATTAGAGGCTTTTAATATTTGTGAGCAGATCGAGTTTGTTGGGAAAGAGGAAGTATCAGTTCTTGATTAATGGTTTATGTGGTTATGTGTATCTACTGAAGTAATTGAGTTCAAATGGTAAATCACTATTGTGATTTCATTTTCTTCTTCAAGGAGGTGGTGGCTCTATAAGGATTCTATCTATGGTGTGAAGAATTCCATATTTGCACCTATACCAATCAACAGATCAGAGGTTTCATACAACAACACGTAAATGATATTTTAATTTTCATGTATTTGTCTTTCATGAAAGTTGAATGGACAAAATGGTTGCCTCCATCTAGTGGTTTTAGCACTAAGAAAATAGAGGTAGCAGTTTTAAAATTTCAAGAGATGGATCCTGAGTCTAGGTCTCAAAATGATGTACCAACTCTTGAAAGTATTTGTACAGCTATTGCTTGGCTGAAAAGATAAATTCATAATAAGCCCATCATTGGTATAAGAAATACAATTGGTAATACTAAGGGTCTTAATGGATTTCAAACATAGATGAAGTTTAAATCAGTAGTTATGAATCTTGATGAGTCCTTCAGAACTGAAAAGTCTTCATGGTCAGTGATACTCTTAGAAGTTTTTATGCCACATTCAATTGATTGGCCAGCCAAGTCAAGGTCAGAAAATATTATTGAATTCCAAGATTTTATCATAGAAATTGAAAATACTTTGAATACTAATGAATCTAATGATAGTGAATGCAATGAGTCCATTGAAAGTGATATTGAATATGAAGAGTCTCAGTTTTATGAATCAAATGATAGTAATCAGCAATCTGATGACATCCATAATGTGGATTCATCTTTTTATGATGATGAGTATAAAGAAGAAGAAAAGTGTAACAATAGTAATAGTCTTTCTTCTAGTGATGAATGTAAATGTATTACGATACCGATTGTTTAGGTATTGTCTAAAGAAGAAGATGTATGGAATGATCAGAGTTCTAATTATTCAATATGTATTACCAATGAGTCTATTGTTGAAAATGTGTCAAGCTACTTGGATAATAATCACAGCTAAGGAAAAGAAACTAGTAATGAAGTCTTGTTAAATGTTGATGAGATTTTAGATTTGTTGGCTCATGATTTTGAAAGGTATGCTAATCTATCCAAGGATGCTTGTGCTATGTCACATTTTTAAATTTTATATAGTGAAGTCATTTCCCCTAAATTTGATGTTGAAGAAGATATAGTTTCAGAATATGCTTTGTCAAGTTTTGGAGGTGTATGTGATGGTAACCCATATATCAATACACATGATGACTTCTATGTTGAGAATGAAAATGTAGAGATAAGGTTTGTTGTTGGTTCATGGTTTTCTTGTTTTCATGGGGCTAAGATACATTCATATTGCTCATGTGATGAGGAAAAAAATAGTAATGAATTAGTTCATAATAGTGAGTCATTTGAGGAAGAAATCGATACAGATCAACATATTGTGAACATGCAATTTCGTGATGATTCTTGTGATTTGGTATCTAGTCATTTGTTGGAATGTGAAGAAAATGTAGCATATGTTCAATTTGATTTATAGAGTACTGATATTGCAAATGAGGAGAAATCAAATTTTACATTTTCTTCATATCTAGAAGCACAAGGTGAGTTACCATTTGATTCATGTAACTCGTTAAATGAAATAGAATACAAAGCTTTTGTGTTTCTAATTGAAAATTTCCATGAGTTAGTTAGTGATGATTAGTTTCAATTAGATATTAGTAGGTATGATCATGTTGATTCATATTTTTATAGTGAGCAAGATGAAGAAATTAATGCTGATTTGTACATGCACTATGAAGATGATGATAATAGTTTTGTTTTGCCTAATGAGGTGATTGAAAGTGCTGATGTATTGGTTCAAACAAAGGAGAAAGATAATTTCAGTTTACCTCAAGAAAATGTCATTGAAAATCAGGTATATGATAGAGGTAAGAAGTTTTGAAAATAGTCCAGTGGCTTAGGGCCATCATTTGTACATAGTAGGAGTAGTTGTTTTTACTTTCAATAAAGCTATTCAAGAGAAGTTTTTTTTGTTTTAGGAGTGGTCTAATTCTACCAAGGATTTGAATTCTTTCTATGCCAAAGCCACTATTGGGACGAAAAATTGCATGGTCAATTTTTAGTTACATATTGAAAATTTTGAGAAATCAAGCCCTATAAAACCTTTTAAATGCATATGTACTTGGTTGTACCTTTGAGGTATGTGAGTTGTTTAATGTTTCTAACACCTTTAATTTAATGCATTTGTGTGTTTCATAATGTTAAACTATCATTCTGAGCTATTCCATGAAGTCCCATTTTGAGCAATTTACAATTCTACATTTTTGCTTAAGTGCCAAACAGTGACAGGAGGTTGTGTTTGCAAGTGAATATCTCACACCTAGTAATGTTTCATGACTTTCTACTTTGGGAGTGTTTATTTTCCATGCATCAAAGCTTATGTTTCAAATTGTGAGTTGTTTATAATCTGTTTGACTAGGTTTTGAATCCCTCAAAGTTGGTCATTTACTGATGTCATGTTGATGTGAATTGTTTAGAATTCTAGAAGGCCCTATTTGACCTATTATAATTTTGACCTAGTTGACTAAAATGAGAAATTTCCTTTTGAGTTGCATTTTAGAGGTTAGAGACATGCCATGTTTTAGGTTTGAGCTTATGACAAATTCATTTGATCAGTTTTGAAATAAAATTCCAAATGCAATTTCTATCTTTTTATTAGTGTCAGTAAGTGTAGATTTGTTAGTACCTTTATTTTTGATGTCATAACTTGAAATCTATGATAGGTGAGATTGAATGGATTGTACCACTGTGTTGTACTCTAAAAATACTTTAAGTGTGCCAGTTTGCAAGCTTTGATGAATCCATCTACACACTTTCCTAGGTCAATTCCATTTGCAAAAATTGATTTTCTACCATTGTTTCAATCTACAAAATCTAAGTAGCCTACTTTGACTGCTCGCCATTTGTGTCCTATTATTCATCATGAGCCCAAATAACATATTTATATTTGCGTCATGATAGTGAAAAAATGCCCCAGTTTTCATTTTCTCGAGTGTCAATTTGCCTAGTTTTCAAAGCCAAATCCGAATGCAATTTATTGTTTTCTAATATGTTTTCTTACATGCAATTTTGAAAGGGTAACTTTGATACTCAATATATTTTGATTGAGGATTTTTCATGAGACAAGATTCGATGGGGTAGAATTATACAAAACAAAGAATTAGTGTGCCAATTTTGAGAGCTCGATCAAGTGTTTTGGTCAATTTTTTAAGGCCAGTCAAAGGACCTCCTGTCACAAAGTCAAAAAGTTACAGATTGATGGTAAAGTGATCTTTAATTGATGGTTTGGTGATCAAACTCATTTATAATTAGTATGAGATGGTTAATGGATTAGTTCTACAGTTTAGTTGTTCAGAAATTAAATTTCTTTTAGCTAGACCCACTTTGGGGCTCGACTAATTTTCACCAGATTGATAAGATGCTAGGATTTGGGGTGTTCAAAAGATGTGACAATGTTTCAAACTTATCTTAATACATTATTATAGAAAATAAAAATTCTTAGGGAATGGTTTACTCTAGCTAGCTATAAGCAGGATACAATCTGTATATCTTGGTTCTTCTACTGGACATGTTATGCATGCTATTTCTAAAGATGCTTCAAATCCATCAGTTCACTAGTCTTCAAAGCCTCTTCTTAGCATTAAATTGTTTGAAAATAGTCTTCATTTACCTAGCAAAATTTATTTGAAAGGACCTTTATGTGGAACTTGGAGAAGTCCTTTTGCAATCTTAGCAATAGACCCAGCTTCTACTGAGAAACTTATGGAGACATTTGACCTTGATGACTAGTGTCATCTATAGGTGAATGTCATAAAGTCTATAGGTGAATCTCTAGCAAAGATGAATTTGTAGGTTACAAATAGCAGCCCATCCTTAATTCTTCATTGGGATGCAGTGAGGATTGGGCATAAAAATTGGATACTTCCATCAAATTGGCCTTGTGGAACAACAAATTGTAAAGAAAGGAGCTTTACGAACTCCTTTTACAAAGTCTGGGGATACATCTTTCTTGACAGTAGATATACATGATTCAAACATATCCTCTATTGAATTTATTTTGTATGATGAATCAAGAAAAAATTCGTTCAAATTTCAGGGACAAAACTTTCACATTGACTTGCCCAGGAGCAAGAATGAAATCTCTCAAATATAAATTCTTGAAGACAATGTACTAGTCCAAGCCTTTTTGTGATGGGATCAAAGAGGCAAGCAAATGTATATGCCAAAGTAGGAAAAGGAAGAATATGAAGTAGCTTGGATAGATTTACAAGATGAAGTTGCTAAGGGTGTTTCTTTTGAGGAGATTAGGGGACAACTTTAGAGGGGTGCAAATTTGGGCAATGTTTCTTCAAGTCATAAGATCTTAAAAGATATACAAAAGAAAGTTGTTGATAAAGGTTTCAAGCCTACAGATAATCAATGCATTGAATAAGCTAGCATATAAAAGAATGAAGAAAAAGACCCGCACAAAAAAGAAGCCATAACTCATTAAGAAGAAAAGCACAAGTGTGTGGGCCAAATCTTCTTCAAGGAAAGGGGGTAGGAAAGATATGGCTAGTAATGGTACAGTCATAAAAAAAGATATAGTTAACATAACCCCTGTTACCAGGATTCTTGAAAAACTTGATGATGTACCAGAAGATATAATTTTCCTTTTGAAACTACACAAGGAAAACAAACAACAACAACATGCGTAAATCTCTTGTGTAGGTCTTGGGGGCTAGTCAAAGGAAATATGTCGACACAAAGGAGTAGACTTGTTAGAGTGTGGAGGTGGAATTTTAAGAAGGAGCTCCACATTTAGTTGCAAGATGCCATGGAAGTCAAAGTCACATGAACAAAAGGAAAACATAGCTAGGGAGAGGAAATTAATTGTAGGGGAGCTATTTGCAAAGTCTACGGCAATCTTGTAGGGAATCTGCCAATTAAAGAAGGGAGGAGGCAAACATTTTGATGTATAGTGAAGAGGAATCCATGCTGGAGAATGGTGTCTACATTCACATGAGGTAGTAGAGGAGTCATTTTAAGCTAAGGTGGTAGTCAAAAATTAAAAACAAACTCATAATGAGCAGATTTGAGGCATGGTAGATGCAATACAAGGTAGCATAAGGAAGAGGAGGTGTTTCTAATATGATGCATAATCTAAAAAGAAAGAAGTCAAGCATGAAAGAGGGAATAGTAGGGATAAAGCTATAGCTTATAAAAGGGTAAAAAAAAAATACTCACAGGTGGCAAGAAGCAAGAAGAGGAGTGGCATATAGGAGATCCAATGCCAGTTTAAGGAGGTGCCTTAGGTCAAAGATGAAAAATCCTTTTCTAAGGCATATGAGGACTATTTGAGGAGGTTCACACATCATTTAAAATAAGATCTAGCATGAATAGAAGCCATTAGTTATTAGGAAGCAATAGCATAGAACAAAGCATGGATTCTTTTAAAGCCATATATCCCACATTGCTCATGGGAGGGCTTCTCTATAGTTTAAATAAAATTCAACACAATCACTAAGTGTTAAAAATACATGTGGTTTTGTAAGGCACGTAGGGTGCATGGGACCCATTGATGGCCAACTATGGGTGGATGCTAGTTGGAGCAAATAAATGCATAATTTTAAACAAACCAACAAGAATGATGACATGGTGGGTTCAGAGGTAGAGGCTTAGATTTTGACACATGTCCTCATCTAGTGGTGGGTGCATGCTTGCAAAACAAAGCTACTCAGACATTAAATAATGCAGGGATGCACTTGACTGACACATGATAGAGTGTCCTGGTGCATGGTGACATTGTGAGATAGGCTCAGATTTTGACACGTGTCTGCATTGTAGGGCTGGCACATGCCTACAAAATGAAGATGCTCACTAGTTAAGAAATGTGGGCATGCAAGCAAGTGACATGTGGTAGCATGAGCATGGCTGGCAGTGATGTGCAAGGTGTTGGCTGAGTAGTGAGGTGGGAATCATGTAGCAATTCAAAAAGGGCCATGTGGTGATGAGGTGGTACGTGTTAGAGGTTAACCAATTAAAGGCTACCACATGGCACTTGGTTAAAGGAGGGTTGACCCCAAAGTTGTAGGGGGTATTTTTCAAATTGAGATTTAGGGGTCTTTCGAGAGACAAATATAGGCATATTATATATCATCAGAATCAAGAGAAGATAAACTTTTGTATTCTGAGGCTAGTTTTCACACATGAAGTAGTTTGTTCAAGCTATAGGAAGTTTTGTCCTAGATTCCTAACTTGCAACCACATTTAGTAGAGGTATTTTTAAATTAGTTACAGGATGATGATGAAAACCATATCAGATCAGATGGGTAGAAAGAAGAGAGAGTATATTCAGTTGTAGTGGATGTAATTCCAAGTGGACACATGTGATTTTGAGATCAGATCTGGGAATTCATCTCTCTTCTATATCTTTCTTTCTTTCATCCATTGTAGGGGTTCCAATTTTTTCATTGTGAGACCATTGTTGGTGGGAAATTTTCAGTCCTTTTGTGAGACCACTTTTTTAGATCCAAAACTGCAATTCCACCTTCATTCTTCAGCATAATTCTCTTGTATGAACACTAGTAGGAAAGGTAATACAACAAGTTCAAATATATTAGGTGTTTCTTTATTTTAAATTCAGCATATGAATTTATTATTTCAAGGAAATAAATAAAAATAATAGAATGTTTTTGAGTTTTCATTTTAGATCTTGCTCCTTTCTTAGTGAATTTTCAATGTTTAATGATCTTTGAACAAAGAGCCTAGGTCATAGTTATGGTCCCTTAAGGTTGTATTTTGTTTCATTGTTGCTTATAATTCAAGGAGTTATGTAAATGCTTTAGAGAAATCAATAGGGTTGCAAGTTTGTTAAGGAGGATATCGAGTAAGAATGAGATTTAGATTGAACATAGATGTCTATTTACAAGGTGAATGGATAGATCATATATTTGAAGATACAAAAAAGTATCAGATATCCATATGTATGTGTTTGATTCATGGAATTGCCCAATAGATAAGGTACTAATTTACAAGATCACTAGTTCATGATGTTGTATATTAGGGGTTTTGTTGAATTCAACATTATTAATCAAACAATTTTCCCCTTTCATGTTGAAGAGCTGAAAAGTCCTACCCTCACTCAGCTTATGAATTTCATAGATTTTGATTTAGCTACTATAGATCTGTGTTATTGCATGAGTTATTAGGAGATATAAGGGTTAAATCTATTGATTATAGATTCAATGATATTTTTTTCACTAGTACCATATTGATTGAATCTAAGGTCCACCCGCCTAGGTTTTGTAGAGCCCGAAGTGAAGAAGGGTCAAGCCTTATAGTTGGCTCAATGTTTGAAATGATGTGTTAAAGATGGGAATTAGCTGCCCCTAGATGTGTCATATTATCATCAAGGTAATTGGAAACCTACAACATTTTCAAACACCAACACATTTTATTTCATTCATGCATCTCATTTGTTAACATTTCCTTTGCACATTTCACTAACACATTTCACTCACGCATGCTAGCTAATTACTTTATTCACTATCCACATATTAGGCTATTCTATATACTATATTACTCATCCATAAATCAATCCACATCTACATAATCCCATCAATCAAGACATACCATCACATGCATAAGACATGTCCATGATATAGCCAATGCACTAGATAGAGAATCAAAATGCACGAATATCTCATAAATCAAAAGATCAAACAACATATCAAAAATATAACATCAACATGAATATAAGATGGATTGCATCTACGGAATCATCCAAATGATCACATGACTTGAACATAACATGATCACAAAGTATATCCTCATGAATATCAAAAGATCACCAACTACATTAGGATGAATATCAAATTGTCCTCACCAATAACAAAACATATGATTAGTACTGCAAGGACAAATGAGATAAAATCATTTGTGCATCTCATCACCTACATCATATGTATGTGGCTGGTTTGAAGGTCCCTACTCACTAGGGGCACTCCTATCCTCTTGTGGAGCTTTCTCAATCACATATGTCATCACTATAATATGTATGGCTGTGGCCACCTGACTAGTCATAGCCCCATCTATCCTTGGTGGCAGTGGTGGCCTCAGTGCCATTGATGTTATAAAAGCCTGTAGCATACCCGTCAAATCACCCATTAGAGCCTCCATGACACTCATCTAAGCCTCTAAACTAGTGGATCCTCTTGGCCTCTCTGGTGGTGACTACATATCTAACAAAACCTACTACTATCCTTGTGGTTGTAAATCTTGTGGCACTTTGATAGGCACCAGTAATTGTAGCCTCTATCAACATGTTTTGCCTTGCCTTGTCCATAACATAACTGTCCCACTGACTAGATCATGCTCCGTTGTCGATACCTCTTCTAACCCTAACACCTTCACGAACATGTATCCCTATAAACCTCCCCATAACCACATCTACTAGCCTCTACACTAGACCTCATGGAATAACTCTTTGTGGTAGTACCACTACTGCTCAACCTTGACCCCCATATCTCCCCCATGCTCTAACTCCACTTCTGACCCTACCCTCAGATCTACCTCTAGCTTGACACTGAACCCTACCTTTCCCATGCCCACCCTCATCATCCCCATCCTCTCCCCCATTTGACTAATCATTAATGCTTGGAATAGGTTCTGCTAGATTTGTGTATCTTAGGAATGGATGCTCACAAAACCATTGTGCATAGTCTCCCTCCATCCCTACATCTACCTCTCCATATCTCAATTCCCATGGCTATGGTGTATCTATCACCTAGAGAAAGGCCTCTAGGAAAGCCTCATACTCCAAGGTCAGCCCCCATACTACCCTCTCTACCTAAACCCAAGCATAATGTGTTGATCCCTATGGCATGCCCTGTTACCACCCAAACTGTCTCACCACTTTCCTTAAACAAAATCTCTTTATCACAATGGGAACCCAACCAATAAAATATCTTGGGCCAAAGAAATATACCATCTCATCATCATCCTTAGTCCATAGCTTAGTAAACTTGTATGGTCTAATCAATGTCATCTAATATCCATCACCAATACTCTATATTGTCCAAATGGGGCTGCACAATCACAATGGAATAAGTATATATGTAAGGCATATCTTGAGGATTTTGTCACACACATATCAAACAAGTAATGGGTAGATGCTCCCATGTCTATAACTATAACAATATCAACCCTGCTGACAGTGATGCAGCTCTAGAATATACAACTTGATGCAAATCATGATATAAGTGGGCCAATATGTAGTTGCCCCATGAAAATCTCCATGGTTGATCAATGATTTCCTATATCAAATGGTCCCATCCAACTAGACATCCCCACCCTCATCTATCTAGCAAAAAAATTCCTCTTATCAATCCAGCCAACATTGCTAGCAAGAACTCATACTGCAACATCTGGAACCATCATACACTATCATCACCAATGCTATCATCTCCAAAAAAATATCTGAATGCAGTATCATCTACAATCTGCTCATAGTACACTAGGTATCTCAGTGTTGGGATCCACAATAATTGATATACATCCTTTGATGTCACAATCATCTCACCCATGGGTAGGTGAAAGGTGTTGTGGTCCAAGTGCCATCACTCGACCATAGTTGTCAATAGCTCTTTGTTCACTTAGAACTGGGGCATATGTAACAAATAAGTGAAACCACATTTGTCAATAACCTATAGCTCCCCAACTAACAATCTACTTACTAAATCTAAGGGCCATAGATACAATCCTCACACCATGAGCTTTAGCCCATGCACCTGTTTGCATCAAACAAACACATAAAAACATTAGTCTTTATCTCAAGTGATCATTATACATTGGTCTCCTATCAATATATAAGCTATTTAGCTACTGGTTCTATCTTGGACCTATTAATTATCCTTCTCTATCATAAGCGAGACATGTTTTTTTTCCCTACTTTTTATCCTAAGTTGAGGCAATATTCTTTATCTATCTTCACCAGATTGATCCTATGACATCACTTTATGACTACCTAGTTGCTATCGTTTGCTTATTTTGAAATATCACTACCTAATAGACCTAGAATCTAGTCTTTTGCATTATCTTACACTAAATCAAGGCTTCATAGTCAATTTCTACCCTTCAAGTTCCCATTAGCACGACTTCAACATGCACATGCTCTCCAAAATTCCTTTGTGCTATTTCATGGGGTGGATGCATTACAAAACATAGTAGAAATGATAAAACCAACATTTGCATTATTCTAACACTTGAACACACTATTACACACTTCAAATGCACTATAAAATATGCAAGTGCTAACCTAGTTTTTATATGTGCTACAATATGCTTCAGATTGACCAAAATGTTCACATGTACTATTCAATAACACATATGTGCTATTGTTTTCCTATATGCATTAATTATCCTATAAGATAGTTTTTGTATGTGCTAAATCATTACTTGTATGCACTAAAAATCATTCAAATGTGCTATAAGATTTCAAATGCACTAAAAGAAAAGGTAGATGCGCTAAAATAGCTAAACTACCACATTTACCAAAAAAATTTGTGCCAAATTCAAAAAACTTAGTTACAAATGCAAAAATTTTAAAAATCGAGGCTCTCAATGACTTGTACCAAGGAATCATAGTTAGCTTGACACTTGTACCTATGACCCCTCTCAAATCTATGCTCTCATAAATGGACCACCATCCTCGCTACCTCATACCTCCAAATTGCCAAATGTCAAAGAGGAGTGTGAAAATGACAAGGGTAAAAGGTCTTTTGACCTATTTAACCCTCCTTAGGGGCATTTATGTCACCTTTTTAGTCTATTTACCTAAAATTAGAATATTTTACTCACTTTCATGAATTGGGTATTGTCTGAAACCAACATGATCATCTTCATCTGTTAATTATCAAACATTTCAGAAATAAAATTGGAACCTCCTTAATATTTGCACCTTCATTTTTTTGCAATTTCATTTTTGAGGGGATAGTATATCTATATCAAACTAGGCATCAATTTTTTTTGAAAAAATAAAAAAATATTTTACCCTAGCCAAAATTTGAAAAATCAAATCAAACAAAACCAAGGTATCCAAGCACAAACATCACAACATCAATCAGAAAAATCAATGATAGTCAGATATCATATCAACCTAGAAACATCAAAATATCATTGAATAGACATTCAATCATTAGAATTTGACCTAAAAACCAAAAATCAAGACAGTCTTTGAACTAATATGTTTTGCCTATTAGCTCAAAGAGGGGCATTTGTAGACACCCAAAAATTGGCAAAGACCTAAATTACACAATTTTGATCAATCAATGCAAATTAAGGAAGAAATAAGAGGAACACACCATACTTTCAAATCAAGGATTGCATTAGGTCATTAATCATCTATCAAATCAATAAGACCTAAATCAACTTCAAAAAGAGGACAAAAATAATTCAAAATCATAAAATGAAATTCAAAAAGGGAGAAGGAAAAAGACAAGCTTTTGAAAATAAATAGAACATTTATTAAATCGATAAATTCATTTATCCTCAAAAAAGTGAAAATCCCCATTTTAATTTTAAAAGAATTGCAAAAATCCTCATTTATGCTCAAAACTAAGTTTTTGGACTCTTCCTCCTAGTTGCTTATGAGATATTTTCAATTTCACCTCCATCCACTAGTCAAAGGTAAAAATCTTGATTCTTACCCACAACTACTTTCGAAATCCTATAAATAGGAGGGAAATTCAAGAGCTAAAGGACCCAAGTTTTAGGCATCTACACTATAAGCACATTCTGAGTTATCATCTTTGCATTTTCATTATAGCAAGTTCATGTCATTTTGAATAGCATGTTAGCACATGTTTAGCCCATTACACATGCATTTAATAGCATTCTAGAGTTGTTACATGCATATAATCTACATTTAGTGACACATATTGTATACATTATTGTAAATCTTAATTTTTAGCATATTCCCATTCTAGAACTATATCTGAGATGTTCTTCTAAGAGCTTTAATAGTAGTTGTAGTTAGGAAAACATGGGATGCTTATAGGTTTCACATTTTGACAATGATGTCTTGGGTTTAGTTTGGTTCGTTGTCATTTTATCTACACTCTATATTAAAGTCTCATGAATATGTGAATATACCACGCACACTAATCTTAGAATCAAAATGTGCCTCACATTCATTTAGTAGCTCAACACCTAATTGTAGCTTGATTCAAAAATACAACTTGACAATCATAGTGTGTGACTCGATAGTCACTAAAACTTGCTGTTGATTTGCAAATTGATTTAGAAAATCTTTATCAGTAGGCATACCTTCATAAAATTATACAAATGATTTGTATCTCTCTAGTCCCTTCATAGGTTCAGCCTCATGTACTTCTGTATATTCATCAAATTTCACATTTTCACTTTCCACAACTTTGTTAGTGTTAGTATTTAAACACTTATAAGATTTAATTTTTTTGGAATAGACAAGGAATATACCTTCTTCACTTTTAGAATCTAATTTACCATTTTTGAAATCTTTAAGAATGTAATAGTTGCTTCCAAATACCTTATAATATTTTACATTAGGTGACCATCCATACTATTGTTTAAAAGGTGTTGAATGAGTAGCTTTCTCAACTTTCACATGGTTCAAGATATAGACAACTATACTTACAATCTCTCTCTAGTATTACAAAGAATTTTTTTTCTCCATCATGGGTGTCCTAGCACAGTCCATTATAGATTTGTTCATGTTGAACAATTCTGTTTTGTGGAGGGGTTCTAGGAGTAGATGTCTATCTTTTGATTACTTTCCCATTACAAAACATCTCAAACTCATTTGATGTAAATTCTCCTCCTCTTTTAGATCTCAAATATTTTAGAATTTTACCTATTTACTTCTCAACTCTTTCTAAGTATCACTTAAACATTTGGAAAGCATTGAATTTTTATTTCAAAAACATAATTGTCATCATACTAGAATAATCATTAAAAAAAATAATAATGTACTTATCACCTTCATATCTTTGTTACTGATACTACCCCAGTTATCAAAATTAACATGACACAACCTCTTGTGCCATAACCACACATCATCAAATTCTACAACAAGACAAGTAGCATCATCCATGTCAAGATAGAATATATTATCTCAATATTACCTCTAGTTTGATCACCTTTTCCCATTACTTTTCCATTAATATCATATATCTTAGCAATTTTTTTCTCAAACTCAACCTTGTACCTCAACTATTCAGTTGTGACACACTCAAAAAATTAAAATTGAGTCCTTCAACATAATAATTATTTTCAGATAAAATATTTTTTGTGAGTTTGATAGAACCTTTTCCTTTTATCAAATAGGGTGCATCATTACAAAACCTTACACTATTTCCATCATAATAATTCAAGGTAATGAACTTACTTTTATCTCCAGTCATTTGATGTGAACACCCACTGCCAATGATCCATTTTTTATTCTTGTTTACATAAGACACTAGTGTAGTTGCCTCATCCTCATCAAAATCATATTTCATTGCAACATATACCACTTCATCACCCTGATCATTAGCTCCATATTTGGTTTCCTCTTTTCCAATGTAGCAAGAATTCTTGCCTTTTTGTTTGTTATCTTCATCTCTTATGTTCTTCTATTTGTCTCCACCTCTGTAGTCCTTCTTCTCTAGACATCTAGTAGAAAAATGACCAACTTCATTGTAATTAAAACACATGATAGGTAACTTACCTTTGAATTTTCCTTTACCTCTATGAACTCTCCTTGCTAGTAGTGCTTCAAGTTGTTCTACATCCTCTTCATCTATATCATTGTTACTGGAAATATATTTTACCTTTTTCTTCTTCTTGTCTTTAGGTTCCTTTAATGAAAACTTGGCTTTGAAAGTAGATTGTAGATTGTTAGATTTGAAGTTATCAAAATTAGATAGCTCAAAACAAGTGAGCCTACCTACCAAACCTTTAAGAGTTAGATTAGAACCTCACATGCATCTCAGTTATTTTATTGTAGAAACTCTAATAGAATATATGGGCAATAGTGTTCTCAAAAGTTTTCTTAATAAAATCTCATCATCTATTTTACTAGTAGATTCTCTTATAGCATTAACAACATCTTTTATCCTAAAGAAATATTGAGCAACATTCTCACCTTCTTTCATTCTCATAGTAGTGAACTTACCTATAAGACTTTCAGATTTTGCTCTTAAAATATTTGCATCACCTCCATAGATGGTGTGAAGAGCATCCCACATTTTCTTTGCACTGTCACAACCCTTGATGTCATCAAACTCAACATAACTTGGGGCATAAGAAATCTCCAACATTTCTTGATTGTGTTCTTTCTTCTTTTATAGATCTTCAACAATTAGGGCTCTAGTAGGATCAACATGCTCAGTGGTGATGATAGAATGCGCATGATCTCCAAGACCTCCTAGGTGTAGCTTCATCAAAAAATTTCATGTAGGAAATTTATCTATATTAAGCTTGGGTACCTCTCCTTTCAACATCTTGATCTTTTTCTTCTATTACCTTCAAACTAGTCCTCTGTAGTAGATGGCTCTGATACCAGTTGTTGAAATTCTTTAGAATACTTAGGAGGGGGCCAGGAATTAGTTATCCAAGGTCTAGATGTACAAATAAAACTTTTCATAGTTTAGTGAACCCATATCCATAAAATATATTCAACATGCATGCGTCCATTAGATCATTTATTCACTTAAACTTGTAGGTTATTATCAAATCAACTTTACAGAAATGTAAGAATGAAGAATAAAAAATTCAATAACACATTTGACAGAATGATTTAATGTAGAAAACCAATTTGGGGAAAACCACCAATAACATGCTACTCATTCTCACTCTTCTATAGTGATGCCCAATGAAAGGCCAACCCTGTTAAAGGTTACAATGTACATTGTTAAATGTGACCTGGTTAGATGATTTCAATCACCCTGTTAGGAGTGAGCCTTGTTATAGGATTATAGATCATTTAGTTGCACTTTCACTTGGTTAAAGGATTTACAAATGACTGCTAGGTCAGCCTTAATCCAAAGGATTTACCCTATACCTATATAATGATTAGAAAGTAAGGATAAGGCTTAATCTAATAAAAACTTACAAATCACTTTCATATTACAAATCTTTTTTCTAGTCCTCCATTTTACTTGGCTTTCATGCACACTAGCTCTAATAGCTTTTTCACCCTTGAAGCATCCATACCCTTAACCCTTCTTGCTTTGCTTGCCAATAACAATCTCTTCTATTCGGTCACTATACGAAGCAATACTTTAGACCTCTTGTCTAACTTAGGTTCTCCAACATTGATCCCCTTGCTTTTGACCAGCCATCTCTATAAATCAAAAATTAAGATATTTTGTCATTCATCCTCTATCATCCATTTTAGAGTCAAATAGAATTATGTAGGATTCAATGAATCTACCTATTTTTTCATTTTAGTCCCTTCTAGAAACATCTCCTTCAATCCTCTTTGAATTCACCTCAAAATAGTTTACCATGAATTTTTTGCTACCAACTCATCATAGTTATCTTCCACACACCTTACAAAATTCAAGAAAACAAAATAGTCAACATAGATTCATCAAATCCATGATCTAACATGAATACTAGCACTCGACATGAATATTTTGTCACCTAGGTTTCATACTATTCTTCCACTCATCATCAACTAGATCACTTGAAAAATACTAAAGTTTATTGGTGCTTGGCATCAACTAAACTTTTCTTAGCTTACATTGTATCACTTGAAATACACTAAAATTTGACTTTTCTTAGCTCCAACTAATTTTCTTCTCAGCTTGCAGTAACTTTTCTTAGCACCTACTATCCACTTGGTCAAATTTGGCAAACTCAATTCTTCTTACTTGTTCTTCTAGACTTAGTTAGTATATCCAACCTTTATAAACTTAAGGTTGATTCCAAATTGGGGTTTGACCAAGGAAAACCCTCATTCAAACAAAAAAATTTATTTTTATGTAGATACAAGTGTGGAACAAAAAAATTGAAAAGCAGATTAGGATACCCTTTTCGCCAAACTTGTGAGCTCTGTGAACAAAGATTTGTTAGACGAGTATAGGTCAAGGTCAACTTTTTGGGGTACAATTATGCCATAGGCTAAGATTGTGCCCCACTACTAGGGTCAAGGTTGACCTCCCTTCAAAAGGACAAAACCTTTTTGGGTTTTCTTCATCTAGACATTTCCAAGCCAGAGTAGGTTGTAGAGATCCTTAAAACTATATACAAACACTAGGAATCAATATTTTCTAGAATTATTCTACTTCAAGGTTAGTAGTTTACTTTTATCTATTTTAAGATTTAAGCTCATACTTCCTAAATAGGTTGACCATAGATCCTTCCTTCTCCTTATTTTCCATCACATGATCTATTCGTGCATTGATCACTTTGTAGTGCTTAATAAATTTGGATAATTCCTATTAGAAATTAGGGTTGAGCATAGAACCTATTTTATTCCTATTAATTTTGATGAACCCAACACACTTACCCTCTTTTCTTTTGTGGAACTAGATGCCTTATTGTGTTTTGTGGTGTTAAATTTTATTTAATATTTGTTAGGTCTTTTCTTGCATTAAGATTAGTCTTTTTTTTTGCTCTTACATTTTAAAATTCAAAAATACAAAAAAATATATATATTCAATAAAAATACAAAAAAATATTTCTTACATTTCATTTACTATGAAGATGATTTGGTGTGTGGTTATGTTCATTATTATCCTTCTTTTAGCATCTCTTTACAATAATTATGAGGTTTATGAGAGTATAATTCATTTTATTATGTTCACGATCTTTCATTTAATTCTTCATTATGCTTTTGTGAATTTAATTGATACTAGTCATCCTACATTAAAAAAATTCATTAAAGATTCATGTGGTAGATTTATTATTCTTTTGGATTATGTGAAGGATTAGGTATATGATACACCATCTCCTAATATGAATCTTATTATTCCTAATTTTATGTCTAGATCTCTATCCGTTAATCCTTATTCTACTTATGATGACATTCAAGCTATAGTTTAGGATGCGGATGTGGAAGATTTCTTTAATTTACATTCTCCTCTGATTCATGATGATATTAAAGGAAAGGGTAAAGACACTTCTTTCAAACCTATTATTCCATCATATACAACTTTTTCTCATGAGCATGATAAAAAATTACCTCCTATAGAAGCTTTACATGATATGTACACTACATGATATACTATGATAACTAAACAAGGTTATAAAGTTTTAGGGCTTGGTGTCTGTTGGTGTTTGAAAATGTTACCGATTCCCAATTACCCTGTTGAGAAGATGACACATCTAGGGGCTGCTAACTCCCATTTTAAACACATCATTTTAGACACCGGGCAAACTATAAGGCTTGACCCTTCTTCTAATTCAAGCTCTGCAAAACCTACGCAGTTGAGCCTCAGATCCAATTAATATGGTACCAGTGCAAAACATACCCCTGGATCTATTGAAAGAATATTTAACCCTTATTTCTCTTGATAACTCATGTAATGAAAAAAATCTATAGTAGATTAATGTAAATCTATGACATTCATAAGTTGAGTGAGGGCATTCTATTGTAGCTCTTCAACATGAAAGGGGAAAATGATTTAATATGTTGATATTAGCAAGACCCTGGTATGAACAACAAAACCTAATGATCCTACTCTGATTAGTGCCTTATTTATTGGGAAATTAAATGAATTACAACCATACATCTCATTGGAATCTTTGACATAATTCCTACATCAAGATCCCTGATCTATCTTTCACTTTGTGAATAGACATCTGCTTCAGATTTAAATCTCATACTCAAAATATCCTATCAGTAAGTTTGTGAGGCCTCACCCCGACCCTTCGTAGCCTTAGTTGTTACTTTATCATTTTGATACTCATGACTCGGGAAGTCGAGACATTATCAGATACTTGAACATATTATATTATTTCATGCTGTGTGATGTTACTTATAGACATTTAATGTTCATCATTTAAGGTTTTAGGTATATGTATGTTGATGAATTAAGTAAAATGTAGGATTAACACATTGATTTTGGAATCTTTATGATTAAGGATATAAGTAGGATGAAAGAAACCCTAATTGATGTATGTTTCAATTTATGTGAATTTTTGATACATATATATACATATGTACATGTGATTTTAGGGACTACTGATGTGTGCAATGAGTGTGCAGATATTTTAGCTAAGAAAATTGATGAAGGAACATAACTGATCTCTATGTGTTAATTTTGAAAACATTGTTGTTTGTAATTCAAGTATTTTAATTGTGAGATGTATGCATTTTCTTTTTGTGTTCAGTGAATGTTAGTGTTCATAACTATGTTCTTTTAGTATCCCTTGACACTCGTAAATTGTTTATGTTCTTTAGTGTGCTGATTAGGGTTAGTTGTGTAACCTTTGGACCTAAGTTGGTTTAAGTTAGTTTCAGTTTTCTATTTGGTTCTTAATCAAGGTTAGTCATCCCTTAACCCAGATTAGTGCTTAATCTGCATTGTTAGAGTTGTTAGATTGGTCCTAATTTAATTCCTAGCTTTGTTTGGCTCTAAACCTATTCCTAAGGCTTTAAAACTTGGAATATTTATACCCAAGGGGTATGGGTATGGGTTGGGGGTCTTTTCCAACCCCTAAGCCCCTTTTATTGACTTTTGAGGCCACTCAAAAAGTCTCTTTTTGCTTTTGTGCGAAAATTAACTATGGCTACCATGAGTTGTCTTACCCCACCTCCACTTAGTAGTTAACCATAGTATGGGTTGAGTTAGGAGCTTCTATATTTTTAGGTGGGTGGGAGAAGTTATTGATCCCTTTGGTGGTTGAGTTTGAGGCTTATTTAGAGGCCCTTCTTGGACTAGTGGAGGTTGTTACTCAATCTCTACATTTAGAGAGGAGTCTTAAAAGATTGAAGCAAGGAAGGGAAAAGCTCTACTCAAACTTGTTCATTTTCCATTAACTCTTTATGAAGGTTGGAATTCTCATCTCTCTTGTTCAAATTTCATGTTTGTTTCATGCTTATGCTACCTTGTTGTTGTTTGAATGCTTGTATGTTTGTGGGTATGTTGGGAAGATTTGAAAACCATGTTATTTTGGATGATTGTTTTTCATGTTTATGTTTGAAATTTTGAGATTTTCTTGCATGGGTGTTTTGGTATTACTCACCCTTGGATAGGGTAGAAGTGACAAATTTTGGGAAAGGTCTATTTAGTTGGACTCCAACCAGTGTAGAGTCTCTTCTTAGGATAAGAAGAGGGAGAAAGGGTAGGATGTTATGGGCCCCTACCTGCCAGCACAAACCTTGTATGATTCTGGTATGTTGAAATGGAAGAACAGAAGTTCTTGGTTTATAGCCCCGATTGGGCATCTGTTTCATGTTGTGCTTGACTTCTCTTGGTTGGAAGAATCCACCTTTCCCTAGTTTTGATTCATTTTGAATCCTATTGTGAAAGCCTTGTATGAATATGCATGTTTGATTTGTTCTTGGTCATGCTTGTGGTCACTTGATCAGATTTTGTTCCCTCCTCGGTTCGTAGTAATGTGTTGTAGAAATTGTTATGAATCCCTTGATGAGGGTCATGAAGAAAATTCAATTTAAGTGTTGTAATTTAGGATTGAAATCCTATGTAATTTTTATTTTAAACTTTTCTTATAAATGGAAACAAAGCCAGGTTTTCTTCTTGGTTCTTTCTCGGCTGAGCCTTTGAATTAGGTTTGCCAATAAAATTGGTGTTTGAGTATAATTGTTTATCATGTGATTCAATCATAATTTTAGTTTAGATGGATGCATATCAAAAATAGGATGGAAATAATGATGATGTTCAATTTGGAAAAATTTCAAGTTTTCATATATGTTGAAAATGAAAATTTATGATCATGCATGTAGATTCAGTTTTTATGATTATTAGATATCAATTAATCTTGCATTATTGTACCACAATGACTAAATCTATGTTATAATTTCATTCAATTAATATACTCCTTGTAAAAATAAAAAATAAAAATATACATCACTTTGTAATCTATACGTAGAAAAAATAAAGCTTTCAAAAAAAACAAATTCCCCAAGAGCAAAATGCTCTCTGGATTTTGCATGGAGAAAAGAAATTAACTTATTTGTGGAATAGAGAATATTCCCTCTTGATTCCTTGTTTCAAATTTAAATTCAAAATAAATAATTAATAAAATGAATATGAATAACTAAAAAAAACATAATACTAATATCTTATATTCTACCATCCTAACACTTACCAATAAAACTTTATTGCCTTTATTGCTTAAACTTTCTCCTTGGACGTCAGTTTAAAAAGACAAGTTTAAAAAATGTTTTATATTGTAAAAGTCTTTTAGTCATCATAGAAGATGACATCACCCCCCTGTCCCTCCATAAAGTTCGTTGACCTTGGCATTTGTTCTTAGGTGTTTTAATTTGTTTGAAGTTCATAGCAAAAAATAAATAAAAAATTTCCCCTTGAGCGGCTACCTTGGTTTCCACCCAAGGCAAGTGGGATGGGAAGTGGGGAGTATTACTGACGTAGGGTCAATAATCTTGGACAGCGCGTAGAGTAGCGCTTGGGGAAGCGTAGGTTGAGGGGATAGGGGGATTGATGTGAATTTTTTTTTTTTTTGGGGGGGGGGGGAAGAAGTATAGGGGTTTGGGTGGGTAATTTAGTAGTTAGGTTAGTATTAATTTTTAGTATAGTTTGTTAGTATTTAGTTTTTAGTTATAGTGTTAGTTTTAATAAAGAAATGTTAAAAGTAAGTTAGCAATATATATTATATTAGTGATTATAAATTTTCATATTAGTTGTAATTTTAATTAAAATTGTTTAAGTATGGTTGTTTTAGAATATAGATCTTAAATTTAGTGCAATTTAGATTTAATTTAGTTAAGTATTTTAATATACATAACTTAGTTTAGCCTTGTAGATGATATTTAAATTAGAGTTAGTTATTTTAGACATATAAATTAAGTTTTAATTTTTAGTTAATTGTTTTTCTTAAAAGTGACTTTACAATATCGGTTAGATTGTCAATCGATAATTGCCTAAGAGATTTATAGTTTTTTTTGATTGAATATTTTCAATTAATCTAAACCCGAATACATTTGCATTGTCATTTAAATAATTGTTTCATATTGTTATAAGTTAATGTAAAAACGTAAATTATGATCGATACCAACTTAATAATGAGAGTATTAATTTAATAGTGTAGAAAACCTCTACCTAAATTGTGAGCATAACCTTATCATCTTAGTGCATTTTAATTATTAAAAAAAAACTTGTGTGTTTTTGCCCTTGTAGTTTGGTCATGACATTTTGGTATCAGAGCTCATGTTTCAACACTAGGAACCTTAAATCATTATGCTTCTGAAACTTAAAACTAAACATTAAATTATGTAGGATGCCTCCTGTTACTCGAAGCAACCAACGAGGTAGAGGTCATAAGGTGGGAGGTGGTAGAGCAGGACAGGAGGATGGACCACCTCCACCACCACCACTGAACCTAAACAAGGACATTATAGATGCACTTTAGACTTTGATCGATGTAGTTTAGTAGAGAGTAGTACTTGTAGTTCAACCAGTTTAGCAGATTCTAGTAGTGGAAGCAGAGGGACCTAGAGGAGGCAGACTTGGGGTCAGAGAGAGGACTAGGAGTCCCCCATTGAGACAGATAGAGGGTCAAGGTGAGCATGAAGGTGAGTCAATATACTAGAGAAGACCCCCACTTGATAGACCTCCTAGACATATAGGAGATGACATCAAGGAATTGATTTGACTTGGGCCACCATTATTTACGAGTTCCACTGAGGGGATAGTAGCAGAGGCATGGTTGCAGAGCCTACAGTGATGCTTTGGATTATGACCCTATGGGAGTAATCTGAAGGTACACCTAACAGTTCATCAGTTGAGAGGGGATGCCTCTAATTGGTGGCATTAGGAGGAGATCATAGGTGGAGTTAGGATGAACACCCTCACATGGGAGTCTTTCCTAGAAAGATTCTGAGAGAGGTACTTGTCAAAGCATTTTTGACAGAAATAGATAGAGGAGTTTCATTCTCTTTATCAGAGAGGTCTTACAGTGGTTCAGTATGAGACCAGGTTTCTCGAGCTCCTTCCTTATGTGGAATACATGAAGGATGAGAAACTATGGGTACATCACTTTATCATGGGTCTAAATTTATCACTTCAGGGTCTAGTTTGGATGGCCTTCCCTACCACCTTCAGACAGGTAGTGGAGATAGCACTAGTGGCAAAGGATACTCGAGGTAGACAGGAATCATGGGATCAGTCTCAGAACCAAAACTCTACCCAGCAGAAACCCATTGGAAAGAGAATCAGAACTATACACTAGGGTCCTCTAAGGGCCAATAGTAGTAGTAGGAACTCTCACAAGGTTACCAGGGCTTTGAGACCAAGCAATGGTAGTTACAACAAGATTAGAAAGTACATACCCCACAGTCACAGTCAGTGTAGACTCAACAGTCTTCCAGGGGTGGATTAGTGGGTTTATCAGGTTAAGGGGCCCACAATAGTCAAGATCATAGGATACAAGATCTTATATCTAAGAGCCATGCTATACTTGTGGTGGCATGGGTCATATAGCTAGAGAGTTTCTATAGGGACAGTCATCCAATGGTCAGAGAGGGGCTTTTTCAGAGCCAACAGTTAGAGACATGGGCAGGTCCCGCAGAGTTTTTACAATGGTTGACAACTGCCAGACTGAGCATCAGGCTATAGATATTGAGGCTACAGGTGGATTTGGTTAGCTAGTTAGTGCTAGAGCCTATCCATATTATTATTCGACAGACCCTAGCTCCTCAAGGTCGAGAGCTAGACCAAATTAGGGTCTAGTGGGAATGTTATGATGAGGTCATGATTTCTTGGGAGGATGCAGCACGGATGAGATCTCAATACCCTTATCTTTTGATGAACTCCAAGAGGAAGTTCATGCCTAGTGGGGGAGGATGTGAGGCCTCACCCTGACCCTTTGTAGCCTTAGTTGTTACTTTATCATTTTGATACTCACAACTCGAGATGTCGAGACATTATCAGATACTTGAACATATTATATTATTTCATGCTGTATGATGTTACTTCTAGACATTTAATGTTCATCATTTAAGGTTTTAGGTATATGTATGTTGATGAATTAAGTAAAATTTAGGATTAACACATTGATTTTGGAATCTTTATGATTAAGGATATAAGTAGGATGAAAGAAACCCTAATTGATGTATGTTTCAATTTATGTGAATTTTTGATACATATATATACATATGTACATGTGATTTTAGGGACTACTGATGTGTGCAATGAGTGTGTAGATATTTTAGCTCAGAAAATTGATGAAGGAACAGAATTGATCTCTATGTGTTAATTTTGAAAACATTGTTGTTCGTAATTCAAGTATTTTAATTGTGAGATGTATGTATTTTCTTTTTGTGTGCAATGAATGTTAGTGTTCATAACTATGTTCTTTTAGTATCACTTGACACTCGTAAATTTTTTATGTTCTTTAGTGTGCTGATTAGGGTTAGTTGTGTAACCTTTGGACCTAAGTTGGTTTAAGTTAGTGTCAGTTTTCTATTTGGTTCTTAATCAAGGTTAGTCATCCCTTAACCCAGATTCGTGCTTAATCTGCATTGTTAGAGTTGTTAGATTGGTCCTAATTTAATTCCTAGCTTTGTTTGGCTCTAAACCTATTCCTAAGGCTTTAAAACTTGGAATATTTATACCCAAGGGGTATGGGTATGGGTTGGGGGTCTTTTCCAACCCCTAAGCCCCTTTTATTGACTTTTGAGGCCACTCAAAAAGTCTCTTTTTGCTTTTGTGCGAAAATTGACTATGGCTACCATGAGTTGTCTTACCCCACCTCCACTTAGTAGTTAACCATATTATGGGTTGAGTTAGGAGCTTCTAGATTTCTAAGTGGGTGGGAGAAGTTATTGATCCCTTTGGTTGTTGAGTTTGAGGCTTATTTAGAGGCCCTTCTTGGACTAGTGGGGGTTGTTACCCAATCTCTACATTTAGAGAGGAGTCTTAGAAGATTGAAGCAAGGAAGGGAAAAGCTCTACTCAAACTTATTCATTTTCCATTACCTCTTTATGAAGGTTGGAATTCTCATCTCTCTTGTTCAGATTTCACGTTTGTTTCATGCTTATGGTACCTTGTTGTTGTTTGAATGTTTGTATGTTTGTGGGTATGTTGGGAAGATTTGAAAACCATGTTATTTTGGATGATTTCTTTTCATGTTTATGTTTGAAATTTTGAGATTTTCTTGCATGGTTGTTTTGGTATTACTCACCCTTGGATAGGGTAGAAGTGACCAATTTTGGGAAAGGTCTATCTAGTTGGACTCCAACCAGTGTAGAGTCTCTTCTTAGGATGAGAAGAGGGAGAAAGGGTAGGGTGTTATGGGCCCCTACCTATTAGCACAAACCTTGTATGATTATGGTATGTTGAAATGGAAGAACGGAAGTTCTTGGTTTATAGCCTTGATTGGGCATCTGTTTCATGTTGTGCTTGACTTCTCCTGGTTGGAAGAATCCACCTGTCCCTAGTTTTGATTCATTGTGAATCCTATTGTGAAAGCCTTGTATGAATATGCATGTTTGATTTGTTCTTGGTCATGCTAGGTGTCCTGAAGACAAAATGAGTTATGTGTATAATTGTATTTAAAACATTTTAAAATCACCTCCATAGAGAATGTGGGATATATGTCTTTAAAATTTTTCCCTTGTTCACCCTTTTGCATGGACTGTGTTTTTATACTTAATGGCATCTTCCTTCTAAGCCAGCTTCCTACTAATCATGGCTTTCTTCATTTCATTGCTAGATTTCCATTGCTTTTAACGTGGTCTCTCCAATGATCTAGCAACAACTTCCTTTGAAGAAGCCTCCCCCTTTTATTGCATGGAGATCTTTATTGGCATGGATCTTTTCATAGATGAGTGAGCTACTATTTGGTTGGTGCCTCCTTTTATTTTCTTGCATGTTGGACTCCTTCCATGTAGGTTGTTTGCAAGTAGCAGCTTTCCTTCTTTCAATGTCGCTTCCTTGTTTTTTGCAATGTGTGGTGTGCTGTGTTTTTAGCTTGAGCTTCATCGTGGAGTCTTCTTTACCTTTACATGCATAGGATTCCCTTTTTGTTTCTTGCCTATGCAGTCTTTCTATTAGTGTTGACTACATGTCACCTTCCTACATGGCACTCTTGGCTCTCCTGCCATGGCTTTGTTTTAACATGGCGCTCTCCTCTTGTCTAATGTAGGGTTTCTTTTATTCTATACTATGGGTTCCACCCTACTCTACTATGATTTATCTTTTGATCTAGGGCTTGACTTGCATGTGATGGCTTGGTTATAGCTGTCTCTTGCAAACTCACTTTGACACTGTCTCTTATTTCAAAGCGTGAACTCTTCCTCATTTCTTATGCGTAAGATGTGTTATGCATATCTCATGATTGAATAGCTTCCTCAATACTAAAAAATGCATAGATTCCTTATGGCATTGACTTCACTTAGTTGGCAGCTTCTTTCATCTTTCCACTAACTTTGCTATGGTGCCATCTGTTCTCATCCTTCAACATGATCATAGTTTCACATTGCTACCATTTTTCTTTTATTTCTAATTGTAAAAGGAGGATATATATATTGAAACCAACAACTGTACGTGGCTTGCTCATAATCTTACATTCTAGCATCCCAATCATCTCGATATAGCTTGATATAGCTCCATCACTTTTGAACCATAAAAGAAAACCAATAATCAATTTTACGTTGGAAAATGTCAAAGTGGTAGGCATTTAAATACATTTAGGCTCATAGTGATTTTCATCAATCTAAGCTATTATAGTTGTGTTTACATAAATTGAGGACAAAATAAATGGATTGGATGAGGAGACACATTCATTCAAGGGCTATGGCAACATGGATGCCCCGCATCAGGAAAGGTTAGATGCCCAAAAAGAAGTCAAGAAGAAGAATCCACATAGTCTGCATAACTTGCCTTGTTCCTTTAGAATAGTTTTCCTTCTTAAAACACATGTGGTCATGGCATGATATTTGGAGGAAAGCATTAGATTGACAATGTTCAATTTTTGAATCTAATATGTGCAAGGTTTCTTTGAGTCAAGCTATTTTGGATGTCACTATCTCATAGTAGTTTACTTAAGTGATATGAGACTTCTAGATGAAAGGGTGATTCATCCAAGATACAACCATAATTCAAAATAATGAGGGTTATTAAAAGATCAATGCAATTTTCAATACTCAGGAAACATAATACAAAAATATGAGACCTTCTTAAGTGAACAAGAGACAATACATTTCATGTCTATTGAATCGACCACTGGAGCTACCATACCCTTAAGTTTTCCAAATACCTGCTATTATTGTCAATTTGAACATTACTATATGATCCATAATCCTAAGATGTGATGACGCTGCAACATTTCTATCCTCATATGTCTCTTATAAGGAAACAATCACACATTTTAGAAATCTTGCAAATACCACTTAAAACTATTCCACATTTGAAATAATCTGAATGCCATAACAGCTTGGTGAAATTAGTAAGGCCCCAAGTGGGTGCAACTAAATTTTTGTTTTTGTTTTCGAACAACTAACTTCTCAAACAAGCCTATTGAACCCATCATACTGATTGGAACTAAGTTTGATCACTAAACCATCAATTATGAGTCACTTTATCATTTTTTTGCAAACTGTCAACTTTGCACCAGGAGGTCCGTTGACTGGCCTTAAAAATTGACCAGAACACTTGATTGACCTTCAAAAACTAGCACACTAAATCTTTGTTCTGCATACTTCTACCTTGTCAAATCTTATCTCATGAAAAATTTGGGGTCAAAATATATTTGTTGGAAATGAGAATGAAGTAACTGAGAGGGGGAGGGGGTGAATCAGTTACTACAAAAACATTTCACAGTCCCTTAGATGTCTAAAAGTTTGATCTATTTTATAGATTACTGAAACTTAATATTGTAGCAAATAATAACAATCATTAAGAACTGATATCAAAACAATTTAGCAAACTCAAACACTAGAGACACCAGATTTAACGTGGAAACCCAATATGGAAAAAACCACCAATGTAACTAGTTACTGATTTTCACTTTTCTGAAGTGAGCCCTATTAGGAGCCAACCCTATTAAAGGTTACAAAACACACTGTTAGGTGTGACCCTGTTAGAGGATTTAATCACCCTGTTAGGAGTGGCCTTGCTAGAGGTCTTTAGAAAAATTCAACTGAACTGTCACCTTGTTAGAGGATTTACAATAGGGTTGTTAAACCCACTCTATTAAGAGATTTTGAGTTCACTGTTACAATGGTTAGAAAGCAACAATGAAGTGACCTGATATAATGTGCAACTTATCTTTGTTGATTGCAGATCTCTGTTATGCTTGACTAGATCCTTACTGATCACATACAACTTTGCAGCTCCTTCAATGCATTTGATCCTTCATTACACTTCTTCAAAATTTGCTCTTATGTTCAATATTTGCTCATTCCATATCCATACATTCACACTCTTATGCATTCAAATTCTTACATCTCACGAATTCACAACTTGATCTTTCATATATACCTTACAGATTATCTTAGTCGGCTCTAATCACTGACCAATAATCAAACAAATACAATAGTCGGCCAGAAATAATTAAAATTACAAACTAACAAATCCCTTTACTAGCCAACACTGCTTGGTTAATACTATTTAGAAAATAATTCTTGTGTTAACTGACTTAGCTCGATTAATACAACGAACTCTGTGACATCCCTTCAATCACCGGGAGAACTCGGTAAGTATAGATGACTGAGTGAGCTCGGTAGAAACTCTCTTTTCCAAATTCCCTTTGGACACCGAGTGAACTTGGTAAACACTGACTTTCCTTTGTTTACCTTACCAGATCGGTAAACACTAACTTTTCTTCGGTTACCTTCCCAACTCGGTAAACACTAACTTTTCTTCGGTTACCTTCCCAGCTCGGTAAACACTAACTTTTCTTCGCTTACCTTCCCATCTCGGTAAACACTCTGTCACAGTTTCCTTCGATCATCGAGTGATCTTGGTAAGTACTGAACTTCCTTCATTTAACCAAGTTAGCTCGGTAGAAGCTATCTTTACAGTGTAATATACAACAATGCTCGGTAGACTTTGTAAATGACTATGCTTACCTTCTGAGCTCGGTAGACTCGGTCTGATGACTGATATGGAATTTGTGTAACATCAAAGACAACACTAAATTAACCAATTGTATCCAACAATATTTACTGTCAAAGTTGACCTCTCAGAACTACATACAATAAAAAAATGTTTGAAAACACAATCGCATTTGGAATCGGCTCTAAAAATAGGGCAAATTGACACTTGGGGGGTGTGAAAAATGGGATGTTGGTTCACTGTCAAGAGGAGAGTATAAATCTATGAGTTAGGCTCATGATGAATAACTGGACTCAAATGGTGAGTGGTCAAAGTAGCGTAGTTGGATTTTGCAAACTGGAAACACTGATAGAAAACATTTTTTTTGCAAATGGATTGGACCTAGAAAAATGTGAAAATGGATTCATCATGACTTGAAAACTGACACACTTGGACTATTTTTAGAGGAAAACATGGTGGTAAAATTTTTTTGATCTCACCAATCATGGGATCAAAGATATAATATCACAAACAGGGGTCTCGACAAATCTGCAAATGTTGACACCAGTAAAAAGATAGAAATTCCATTTCGAATCGTGCTTGAAAACTAATGAAATGGATTTGTCATAAGCTAAAACTTGAAACATAACAAGTTTTTGATATCTAAAATTCAATTCAAAAGGAATTTTCTCATTTTGGCCAATTGGTTCAAAGTTATAACTCATCAAGCATGGCTTCTCAGAATTGTGTACAATGTGCATCAGCATGAAAACAACAAATGACCAACTTTGAGGGATTCAAAACCTAGTCAAATGAGCTTGAAACAACTTGAAATTTGAAACATCAGCTCTTAGGTATGGACACTAGACACTCTCAAAGTGGCAAGTCATGAAACATTTTTGGGTGCTAGATATTTAGATGCAGACATAGGCTCCTATCACTATTTGACACTTAGGTGAAAATGCAGATTTGATATGTGCTCGAAATGAGACTTCACAAAATGGCTCAAAATGTCAACTTGAACTCATGGAATAGGTATATAGGTTGAACGAAAAGTATTAGAAACATTAAACACCTCACAGGGCTCAAAGGTGTAGTCCAGTACATAAGAACTTAAAAGCGTTTATAGGCCTCAAGTTTCTCAATGATACTCAAAATTGACCAAGCAATTTTTAGTCCCAACAATGGCTCTATCTGGGGATGCATGTCCCTTGTGGGTATGGAAAGGATTTAGATCTTTGGGAGAAGCAAACCACACACCTGACAGCAAAAAACTTCCTCTCGAACAACTTTATTGAAAATAGGGAAACTACTCTAACTATGTACACAAGATGGCCCTGGGCCACTAGAAAGTTTTCAAAACTTCTTACCTCTATCAAAAACCTGATTCTCATTTACATCTCTCTAAGGTAAGATGTAATTATCTTTCTCAATTTTACCAATCAGATTAGCATCTTGAATCATATCACTTGGCAAAATGAAATATTTCTCTTCATTCTCATAGTGCATATACAACTCAGCATTAATTTCTACATCATGCTCACTATGAAAATGTATATCAGCATGCTCTTGATTATACAAACTAAAATAAGAATCAAAATCCAACAATGATTCATGCATGTTGATCAGAAACACAAAAATTTCATATTCTACACCATTCACCAAGTTGCATCTACCAAAAACTTGCAACTCATCTTGTGTCTCTGGCTGCAAAGGGTATGTGAAATCTGATTGTTGCCTACTTGTAGTCATGTTATTCACTAAATTAGATTTATCCTTTACTAAAACCTCTTCACATTCTTCAAACAACTAAGTAGTCACCAAAATTGAAAACTCATTCTGAAAGTGCTAATCTAAACTATGTTGATCATAATCATTTTCTTCATCTAACTGAAAGTTGGAATAAGCCTTGAACTTATCTCTACAAGAATTATCAACATATAAAGAAAATCCATATTTCGATTGATAATATTCACTATTTTCCTCTTCATCGTGCATGAAACATCAAAACAATGTTCAGCAAGATCAACATGAAAAGAATCTAAAACAACATTAAACTTCCCTTCACTAACATGCTTCACATCCAATAATTCATCATGTGCAAAAAAATTTGAGGTACTATTAAATACAGCTCCAAAATCTGATAAGGATTGTTCGGATTCTACCTCTCTTTCCACATCAAACTTTGGGGAATTGATTTGACTAAATGAAGAAATATTATGACAGAAAATATAAAAAATCCTTAGAAAAACTTTCTTTCTTCTCAAAATCAAAAGCCAACAAAAAAGGGATTTCATTAGAGCTCAAGAAGACTACCTCACAAATCTTCTCTTGGCTGTGATTATCATCCGGATGACATGAAGAACTTATAACATAAAAATCATTAGTGTAACAATTTGAATTATTAGTATTATTACAACATTTACTCTCATCATGGCAATCACTACCCTTATTACTATTATATAATTCCTCAACTTCATATTTACTATAACCAAGTTTACTTTCACTTTCACATCCATCTTCCTTATGCTGATTGCAATTACCCGATTCACTTGCATTTGAATCCTTCTCTTCACATTCGAAAGACAAATAATCTTTCTCTATGGATTCGTTATATTCATTACTACCTTGTCTTTTAGCACACTCATTATCCTCATTAGGAGATATATCATGAAATCTATAATCATCGCTTCTGATCTCCTTAATGAATCTTTCAATTTGTAAAAACCTTTGTAATCTTATAGGTGCTGGCCAATTGACTGAATCGGGTACTAGAACATCAAGGAAAACACTAGGCAAGGAAGATTCCTTAGGTCTACAATGAAAAGGCATCTTACTGATTATTGATTTAAGCCTTAAATAAAATTGTTTAGCATTTAAACCTTGAGTATTTCCTACCTCAATTCTTATAAGATTGACAATCCTTTGTAGAATAGTCTATTCAACATAGAAATGTTATTACTTATAGTTTATAAACTCTCAGAATTTGGCAAACTAATGTCAAATATGAAATCTAACTTCATTAAAGAAATTTTTTTCTACCTCTTCCTTCTAGTATTGAAAATCGCTAAATAGAGGCTACCATGTTTTTAAAATTTGACTTCCATGAAAAGAAAACATGAAAACCAAAATATCTCAAGTGCTGATGCAAACTTTGATCTGCTGATTTGGCACAGGTGCAAGATTGAAAATCCTTTACACCACGGGTCAAAACTTTGTAGAGTCACCACCTCCTTTCAAGAGGATAAAGAGATCATTGTTGTGATTCACTTTTTATACTTCAATTTCTTATAACATTAGATTGCAAACAACACCTTAAAACTTATCAAGAATTTTAAAATCCTTTCTAAGAGACTATCAAAAACTTTAGATCTGCCTATACAATTGAAAGTCCTTTAAAATTTTGCAATGAAATCAACTAGGAACAAGATGGTACAAATATTTGAGAGTCACCACTCACTCATGTGAGAAATAAAAACATAATTTGTCACTTGAAAAATCTGAACCAGACCTTCAATGTAGGAGAAACTTGCATATCATTATCATCTTGAAAAGAAACTACACTTTATAAATCAATTCTTGACTCTGAACTTTATCAACATCACTTGCAAAAATTGAATTGATTGAAGATAGACCTATAATAGTCATAGAACACAATTTACATCCAATTTCACAACATACTACTGTCCATGAATAAAGCTCAACTAGGGATCACAAAACTTTGCATACAAGACTAAATATGTAAAATTTATCAGAGGCTTCCATCTCCATAATTTAGGCATTTACAACCTTCTCCCCAACAGCGTCACCATTTTATTGGTGTTTGAATACATTATCGATTTCCAACTACCTTGATGAGAAAATGACATATCTAGGGGCAACTAACTCCTATTTTCAACACATCATTTTAGAAACTGGGCCAACTATAAGGCTTGACCCTTCTTCTACTTTAGGCTCTGCAAAACCTAGGTGGGTGAGCCTCAGATCTAATTAATATGGTACTAGTGCAAAACATACCCCTGGATCTATTCAAAGTAGATTTAACCCTTATTTCTCTTTATAACTCATGTAATGAAACAAATCTACAATAGCTAAATGCAAATCTATGACATTCATAAGCTGAGTGAGGGCATTCTATTGTAGCTCTTCAACATGAAAGGGGAAAATAATTTAATATGTTGATATTAGCAAGAACTCAGTATGAACAATAAAACCTAATGATCCTATCTCTGATCAGTGCCTTATTTATTGGGCTATCAAATGAATTACAACCATACATCTCATTGAAATCTTTGAAATAATTCCTACATCAAGATCCCTAATCTATCTTTCACTTTGTGAATAGACATCTATTTCAGATCTAATTCTCATACTCAAAATATCCTATCACTAAATCTGCAAACCCTGTGATAAACACCAAGCAATTACATGGCTCTCTATTTCACAAGCAAGACATTTAAATAACATACATCCTTAAATGGAATGCAACCTAATTCATGCTCTTTTTTCATGAACTAGAAGAAATTACAGATTCATAAACAAGAGACAAGATTTAAACTAAACTTAAACCCTTTTTTGTATTTTATTCATTCTCCTTGAAAATGAATGCATGAAAGATGTATAGAAACTAACTCACAAATCACCTAACAAATCTAAACTATCTACATAAAACATAAATTGATGTTCATACAAGAAGAAATGTTGAAGAATGGTGTCTTAGTAGCGAGTGATTTTCTTCTCAAAATTGGAACCAATGGTCTCATAGTGAAAAATTGGAACCCTTCTGGTTCACAGAGAAAACTGCCAACCTCTACAATGAAAGAAAGATAGAAAGATATAGGAGAAGATGAATTCCTAGATTTGATCTATTCTTGACATGTGTCCACTTGGAATTCAATCTTCTACAACTAAACAACCTCTCTCTTCCTTCTCCCATTTTGATCTGATTTGGTTTCATCATTTCTTTATAACTGATTTGAAAATATCTTCTATTCAATGATGAAAACCCATTTGTTTGCCAAAATTTGATATGCATCAAGAATGCTAGTAGTACCTTGATTCAACTGACATGAAAGTGGTGAAATTTTTACCCCAACAACATTTTCACTATATTTTACTAATTTTCAGGTCATTTCCATGTTATGAAATAGTTCCAGACTTCAACACCAGGATACAATTGATAGTTGGAAATATGGGAGAAAATCTTGTATAACTCAAATAAGTTGCATTCTATTTAAAGATTTATGTGATTGATGTAATTTCTTGGTTTTTATCATAGGGTTTGCAGATTTAGTGATAGGATATTTTGAGTATGAGATTTAAATCTGAAGCAGATGTCTATTCACAAAGTGAAAGTTAGATCAAGGATCTTGATGTAGGAATTATATCAAAGATTTCAATGAGATATATAGTTGTAATTCATTTAATTTCCTAATAAATAAGGCACTGATTAGAGATAGGATCATTAGGTTTTGTTGTTCATACTGGGGTCTTGTTGATATCAACATATTAAATCATTTTCCCCTTTCATATTGAAGAGCTACAATAGAATGCCCTCACTTAGCTTATTAATGTCATAGATTTGCATTTAGCTACTCTAGATTTGTTTCATTACATGAGTTATTAGGAGAAATAAGGTTTAAATCTACTTTGAATAGATCCAAGGGTATGTTTTGCACTGGTTCCATATTAATTGGATCTGAGGCTCACCCACCTAGGTTTGGAGAGCCTGAAGCAAAACAAGGGTCAAGCCTTATAGTTTTCCTAGTGTCTAAAATGATGTGTTGAAAATGGGAGTTAGTTGCCCCTAGATGTGTCATCTTCTCATCGGGGCAATTGGAAACTGGTAACTTTTTCAAACACCAACAGTGTCAATGAAAATGATATTAAGTATCCTTTTCATATACCCTCTAAACTAGATTTGCATGGTGTTGGTTGTTCATAATATCACATTAAGGTCTGAGATGTTAATTGGCATCATCCTCTTCATAAAATTCTCCCTACACCTACTTTTTAAAAACTCTTATATTCGTCAACAGGAGGTTAAACAGGTGTATGTTGAATTAATGAATTCCAAAAAATAAGTCTTTAAACCTATATCGAACAATGCCTAATCTACTTACAAATATCCTTTTCATTATTCTAATACACACTTACTTATTGATTGTAGATATTTGAAATTGTATGTTTGTGAATGAGCTACTTTAGGAATTATATCTCACTCTCATGTAGTTTTACAATTCCTTCATTATTATGATATAGTGGATTTCCCTCCCTCTAATATAATATACTTATATTCTCCTCTTGCCTTTGGATTGGGCAGTAAGAGGTGTATTTTCATCTAGTATCCTAGGATCCATTAGGCATTTTATTAGGCTTAATTGGTATTCTTTCCTCCTATTTTTATATATGATTTTTTATTATTCTCTATTCAAGATATCCTTTCTAAGACATATTTTTTGCAAACGTTGTCCCTTGTATTCCTCCCTAAGGGGCAATGTTCTTTCTTTCTCTTCGTCTAGGGAATTGCTTTCCTTAATTTAGTGGAACTTGTTTATATTACAATATTATTTCTTCATATTGACAGATGTTTTGACTATGGATACTCCTTTTATATAAGAGGTTGTTGTCCTAGGTCATCACCTCTTCTCTTTGTTGCAAATTATGTTCTTTATAAACTCTTACCCCTTCTTTGGTGTTAGAGTTGTTTTCTTCATTCCAAAGATTTATTTTCCTCTTATTTATAGGGGGGTTGATGATTGAATCTTTGTTTCCACTTGGTTTATCTTTGAAAGATGATATTTTATGTAAAATTACTCCTCGATGGTGGTGGTCTTGTTGATAAGATCTCTTTCTTTGAGGATCCTTTTTCCATAAGTGACATATCCTTTTCATGATTATCTATTCTCTTTGATGTAGGGATCAATATTCCTCATTAAGAATATGGTATATATTGTTTTTAAATAGGATATCTACTTGCCTTTTAAAGTAGGTATCCTCTTCCTCTTCCTTATCCTATCTAGTAGACAGTCATGATAAGGAGGGGGGCATATATAGGGTCTCCATTGTACTATAGTTTATAATTTGTATATGCTAAATCTCAGAAGGTAATGTATATAATTTTCTAAATCTTGAAGAGACATACATTTTCCAATTTTATATATATCCTAAATCCTCTGAAGGTAATCCATATAAGTTGTTAAATCTTGAAGAGACACGCATTGCTAAATCCTTTGAAGGTAGCACACAAGTTGCTAAATCCTAAAGAGATACACACCTTTTCAATATGCTAAATACCCTAAGAAGACACACATTTCATATTCATATTGATACAAGGTAGATCTATGGGCATCCTAGAAGCCTTTAGAAGATGCATTACAATTGCAAGAAAAGTGGGTGAACTTTAAGCTTTGGCTACCTATTGGGCACTCCCTTTCCCTTTTGCTTTCATGCTAGTAGGACTGGATCATGAAGCTATGCCATTTATACTATTGCTCTTGTCTTTCTTATGTAATTATTTATGTTTTTATGATAGTTTTCCAAATATGATTCTAGTATGAGAAATATTTCTTAGCAAGGTTTCTTGTGCTAGTTGATTTGGGTTTTTTTAGTACTGACCCTTTCTTTGATGATTATTTTTGCACCCTTGTGCATGTATAATGAGTTAGAATCCTTAGCTTGAGGGCTTGTGTCCTTAGATAAGTGTTATTTTATCTCACTATGAATCCACTTGGATCTCTTCTTTATTCTCCTTTACCAAGATTTTTCATTGAGTTCATATTCTTACTAAAGAGAGGGCTAGATGTATCATCTTAAAATGGAAGCACTTCCATGTTAAGAGTTTTTAGCTCTTTGAGTAAGTGGTCTAGGGTCATGTCAAGAGCCTTGAATGATTTTTTCATGGATCTAGTAGTTTTCCCACTATTTTTCTTCTCTCTCTCTCTCTCTCTCTCTCTCTCTCTCTCTCTCTCTCTCTCTCTCTCTCTCTCTCTCTCTCTATTTCCAACCTATTTCTAATAGTTTTCTCTATGAAACTGAGGACTTTGACTTTCTAGGTTAACAATGACCTTTTAGAACAAGGTCAACCTTGACCCTAACCTAGGGCAAGGATGATCTTGACCCTAACCTAGGACAGGGTCAACCTCATCCCTGACCCCAAGTCCATTTTATAATTTCTAGAGATTTCAGGACATCGAGCTTCAAAAAGTTTCATTTTCTTGCTTCTAGGTTGGCTATTTTAAGTTTCAAAATGGTAGACTCTTAATTACATTTAATCTAGGTACATTTCTAGGAGTTAAGGTTAATTGAGATTTAATGCTCCCATGTTAGTCTTCTCTAGGAGTTTGTTCCCTAGATATCTATATAACGAAGCCTTCTTCCCTCATTTGATCATCTACGATCTATCTACATCTAGGGGATCTATCACACACAAATGACTGTCTACTTACTATGAGTGATTGCCTACTTTTCATAAGTAGATTTTATTAAGAATTTTATCATTCAAGCCTTTGAAGGGATTTGGTTCAAGCATTTAAGATTCATCATTCAAACGTTAGATCTAGCCATCTATTGGAAATAATCAAGACTAGCTAGGTTATGGAGAGGGAAGAGGTGACTCAATAACCTCAAACCTTATAATAGATCCAACCCATAATCAACATAATTCATTCATCATTAATTGATCTAAACTACTACATACATGAGAAACTGAAAGATAAACATTCATAGCACATGAACACAATAGTTGGTGACCAAAAAACCTTCCAAATAGAAAGTAAAACTTGGGTGGGGATGATACCCACAAAACTTCAATATTGTAGTATAAAGTTGGCCTATTAAGTCTTACAATGATCACTTCTAATGATCTACCATATTAAGAGTTACTGGTAGGTCCACCTTATTAGAGGTTTTACAAACATACAATGAAGTCTACACTCTATTAAGTGATTTAGAGAAAAGACTATTAAGTCTACCCTGTTAAAGAGTTTAAATATGATTCACCTATTAGGATGAAACAACAGATCTAAATTACAACTGATTTTCTAACTAGATCCTTGAAATGTTGATCACCTCTCTGTGATAGACGTTACTTGACTACTCCTTATAGACCTTATTGAATAATTTTCTCTAATTCTGATTTGCATTCACTCTTCTCAAAACATTACTTCTCATTACATACATACATTGGGCATGATATAGTACATTACATATATACCATTCCAATTCTCATATTAACAAGGTTAGCCAAAACAAAAGTTAACACAAATATTACTGAGTCAGCCCAAATGTGCAAACTCGAGTTCTGAATAGCTAACTTGGTGACCTTTTGATACTCAATGTCCACTACATTACTCAACATCATCATACATTCAGTAGAAGTAGAGGCTCCATCCATATTAGTCACTCAATCTTTCTTTGAACTCAGTGAATATTGGAGACTTAGTAGATATAGTGTAACTCAATAAGAATTGAACACTATGTTTACCTTGCTTGCACTTGGTAAACATTACTCATCCCATCAATTGATAGATATTGGATTCACATCAATGTAACTAATGACTCAGTAAATACTGCAAAGCTTAGTAACCACTAACTACTTGGTGATAACAATTGGACTACACACTATCTATTTTCACTCAATAACTACTAGAATTCTTGGTGTGAACTACTGAACTATTGAACTTAGTTGGCAACCATTGAATTCTCAATGAACACTAGAGACTGAGTGATGAAATCGATAACCATAGAAAATTATGAGTAAGTGTTGTCACTAATGAAAAACATTTTTTAATGCCAACACCATCATGGTGGTGTGATCATCCTTTAGGATCCTTTGTTAATCTTTGGGATTTCTTCATTCTTCTATCAAGGTGTATTCTAAGCATACAATCATGGAGGTCTTGATTTACTTTTTTTAATGTTATGTTCAAGCTTTCATATCAATATACTTGTTTACATTTTTAATACAATTGCATATCTATTGAATATCAAAGCTTCATTGTTAGATTTACTTCTACTACTTGATAGCATTCCTTATTTCAATTCCATTATTAATGTTGATTCCAACCTTGGGTTTGAACAAGGAAAATCCCTCATCCAAACAAAAAAAACATTTTTCTTGCAAATATAGGTGTGAAACAACAAATTGAAGAGCAGATTTGGACACCCTTTTTGTCAAACTTGCGAGATCTACAAAATGAAATATTATTAGAGCAGTATAGGTCAAGATTGACTTTTTAGGGTACAATTGTGCCTTAGGGTAATATTGTGCCTTGCTATCAGGGTCAAGGTCAACCTCCCTTCAAAAGGACAAAATTTTTATGAGTTTTCTCTATCTCAATGTTTCTAGTCTAGAACAGGTTGTAGAGATCCCCAAAAATATATATATATAGACACCAAAAATCAACATTTTCCAAAATTATTCTACTTCAAGGTTAGTATTTGTCTTTTATCTATTTTAAGATTTAAGCTCATGCTCCCCAAATAGGTTGACCATAGATCCTTCCTTCTCCTTATTTTTCATTACATGATCCATTTGTGCATTGATTAGTTCTTGTTCTTAATCAATTTGGATCATTCCTATTGGAAATTAGGGTTGAGGATAGAACCTTTTTTTCCTATTCAAGAAGATAAGATCATAGCTGAATAATAAAAAAGGTAGATAGCTAGCAGACTCAAAGAAACATCATTTGAAGTTTAGAAGCTTATAAATACTTGACATGATAAATCAAATAGTAATTGCAAATTAGGAAGCAAACAAAAAATATTTTGAGATAAAAAATCTAAAGTTACAAAATAAGAAATTGAAGAATGAGTTAAGGAATAAAAAGGAACTCATGGAAATGATGAATAAACCAAATGAAGAGATCAAACATTTTGAAGACATGATGAAGTAACCAAGAACAATAAACACATTAGGACTTGGATACAAGAAATTTTCAAATACTGAAGAAGTGGAGTCATCCAAAAGTGGAGAACAAAGGAATGAAAAATCAAAAGGAAAACCAACATGTCATTACTATGGAAAGATTGGATATACAACAAAAATTTGCAAAAGAAAAAATGGTAAGAAAACTCCAAAATCTAAGACAAGTGATAATTATTCTAAATGCAAGAAAGTAGGACATCAAGCTCATGAATGCAGAATAGAAAATATAGATTCAACTAGAAAGGTATCTAGATTTCAACATCACTACTACAATTGTAAAAAGTATGGACATAAGGAATATGATTGCAAACTTAAGAATAAATCACACTGGTCACCTGAAAAATAGACTCATGCAACAAGGAAAAGTAATTGCTATGACTAGGATTATAACACATTGTATAGTTGTCACTATTGTGGAGAATATGGAGACATTCTAGAGAATTGCATCAAGACACATTTTAGAGGAAATTACAAGAAGTGGCTAAATGGTGAGATAATATGTTCTAGTTTTCTTAAAGTGGGACCCATCAGTAATAACTAAAAAACTAGGACACTTGCACTAGTGCCAAGAAATGAAAATGACAAACTAGAAAAGAAGAAGAGATGGATAGAGGTAGTAAGAGATGGAATCATAAAAGTAGAAAACATTTTGATCACCTAACCTAATGGATCTAGTGATCACACCTCATCTCACTAAAAGAAAGAGGTATATAGGAACTTTATACTTAAAATCAATATCTTATATTAGTTCCTAGAATTAGAGTGATGAAAAGATATATCTACATAATTGGAGATGCAATGAAAAATGTTAGAATTGAATATTCAGTAAGTGCCAAGCATTAGCGGTACATTATATATTGACCAAGCCTTGTAGTATAGACTGAGTGATTGAGAATGATTACATACTAAGTAAATTGGTTATGATTGAGTGTATAACTTTGATCAAACTAAAGTTAAGGATGAGCCTGACTATCATACAATATCTGAGTATAGTAACATTTATTGTAGACATAAATTGAAAGATCAAAGGTATATATTGAATTTGAACAATTATTTTTCTTACCTAGTGATCAAAGAGTTCTCATAAATATTTAAAAGAGATCCCAACAACCAAAGAAAGAAACCACAAGTTATCTTCAAATTTTTGAAGAGAAGTAAGTATTACTCTTATTTCCAAGTAAGGTATTTTGTGAGAAGATTTTATTGAAAATCCTAGTTCACAATGGCATTTGGAAGTGAAATGTCAAAGGATAACAATGTAATAATAATAAGGAATTATCACCAATCTCCACCAAATTTTAGAAGCATAGTTAATATTGAAATGCCTATTGATAATGTTGGAGTATTTTCATCTATACCACTGAAAGTCTTGACTATACAAGACATCAGATCATGTTATCAATGTGAAATTGTAGAAATTGGAGATTTTAAAATAGACAAAACTTATGACATGTTATGTGTAGATGGAATTCTAAAAGATGAATTCAAAATAATTGTAGATAAAGAGCTGACTCATGCCCTAGATTTTCCTAAACTTTTAAGAATGAATGGATAAAAAATATTTTAAGTTCAGTTCATGACATGAAAGTATGGTTGGAAAGCGGACCAATCAATATCAACAAGGCAATCATTAAAATAGTAATTAGGTATCTTGCATTGGATAAACCCAAGAGCATAAGGAGTGGAAAGTGGAATGAAATTGAAAACCTAACCAAGATGAAGTGGAATGGTCATGGAATATCAATAGACAACATTGAGGATCCACTAATTGAATTTGTTGTTTGTGATCACACACAAGTTTTATCAATCTACCAGATTAAACAACATATCATGCGTTGTAGATGATTTGGTCTACAAATTATGAAGAAAGACAATGCATACAATCTCACCAAATTGCAGTTACACCTACTTATAGAGAACCTCAAGGTAGTAACAAAAGATAAGAACACATCGTGTAAGTTTGGTTCCCTATTAGTTTGTATTTTTTTCTGCATACCGAACTATTTTCCTACTGTTGGAAAGGTAGCATGGGACATAAACATGACTATTGTAGTTAAGCTAAATGACCTAACAAAGAGGTTGGTAGATAATTTTGAAGTAGTCATGGACAACTATTTTGAAGAATTCAAAACTAAAATGAAGAACAAGATGAGGATTCTAAAATAAGTTATAGATAAATATTATGATAAAATATTTTTCATTATCGATATATATTTTGTGTATGCAAAAGAAGAAATAACAAGGGTAGCATGGTTAAGGCCTATGACCTATGAGATAAATGTTGATGAAATATCAACAACAACCACTACACTATTCGAAGAAGAAATAGATGCTAGTGCCAAGCAATTTGGCACATATGAAACAATTATTGTCAAGCTAACTGTTGAAACAGGCACACCTAAGGAAGGTAAGAAAAGAAAAAGGAAATATTATATGGTGAGTAGATTGGAACAAGGAGAAGGGTGAGGTCAACCCTCAAAGGCCAAGGAAGGGAAATGCAAAGAGCTTGCAGTTGTAAAGTAGACGGCCACAAAACAAAAGAAGTTGTAATAATTGAACCTAAGGTAAAGGAAGACCTTCAAAAAGATATTCAAGAAATGATAACACCATCAAGGTCAAAGGGAAATGTTATCATTATAATAAGGAGGTCAACACAACCTACTTATAAGCTACTACCAAGAAACTTATCAAAGAAGAGAAAGTATGTAGATGAGCAAGTAAAATCAAAGAGGAAGTTGATAGTTGCACAAGAGGAGGAAGAAGAAAGAACCAAGTCTGATGAAACCAAAAAACTACTAGTTATAAAGTGACTCCCTCCAATGGAAATGGATAAATTATCTTAAGAATTAATAGAGTCAAAAAGTATTTTGGATCTTAAAGACTTACAATATGATTCTTTGAGCAATGTAGATCAAGATAAACTTGAAGAAGATTTAATTGATATGCTAATCAAGTTTAGGCATACACCCATAGAATTAGGAACTAGAGTTCCTATGGGATTGTATAGTAGAGTGAATGCCAAATGGAAATGGACATTGACCATAGAGAAGAAAATAAGAGAAACAACACTGAAACATGCCATGCCATATTGTGGCAAGATGCATATGTCTATAGTTGTTAAAGATTTTGTTAAGAAGCTTATACCAAGGGACACGACAAATTTTTTTAAAGGATAAAGTTCCTAAAGTTGAGGAAGCCAATATTAAATTCTAAAAAGATTATTTGGAGTACTTACTCCAATTTTAGAGGTAAGGGAAGGCCAAGATGCTACATAATTTGAAGATGAAGACAAGTAGGAAGTATCTAAGCTAGCAATGGAAATTGAAGAACTTGTTAGTAGAATTGAATTTAAGGGTACTATAAGAATTAAAGATGATACTAACATCCTTCCACCTAATCCAAATGTACTCACTAAAGAGGAAATATAAGGATTAATGAAGGGCTCAAGAACACTTTGTACAAATTCAATTGTGTTACAGGTAATTGAATATCTAAAGCTTGAAGTTAAGAATAATAATTAATCTATAGTCACACCAGTTATAGAGGATACAAGTGCTAAGCAATTTGATAAGGCTTTGATTGTATATTTACCGCCAATGAATTGTATACAAATTTTGAGAAAGGAAGTAAATACTAAGAAAGTTTCAAGAAAAAAGTCAAAATATGAAGAAATTACATAGAAAGAGGCTACTCAATCTCTGATTCAAATTTTGAGTGAAAGGTTATAGAACCTACACTAGTGACACCTATACAATAGGTAATATCTAAATAGTACTATAATAAAAGGAGAAATCAATTGAGAAAGGGAAGGAATTACAACTATCACTACCCAACGATACACCCTCAAGATCTTATGTTATGAATCATGTAGAAGAGGATGATGATGGGTGAGTAGACCTTAATGAGGTAATGACATTACCTACATATGATTTGAATAATCTCACCTTAGCAAAAATGCATGAACTACAAATCTTGTTGAGTTGAAAGGCCAAACAAGAACAACTAAAGAGAGAATATAAGAGAAGACAAAGTATTTTATACTATTATAGACACTTTTACAAATGCTTTTGGTATTATAGATGTAAATCATCAGCATATAATTTTGGATCAACTAGTATATATATTAGACAGATTTTAGATAGAGGACATAGAAACAAATGAAAAGTTATTACAATGGTCTAAAAGGAGAATGGAGCATAAGGTATTTTAGAAAGTCTCACATGAACTTGTTCAACACTACACTAATATTTCTAAAACTATTACACAATTGGAAATAGTTTGGAAAATAATAAATTCCTTAACATGAAAAACGTTTCACTAGGTAGATCATATCTTATGGTCAAACATTATAGCCATAATAGGTTAACTTTATTATTGCACCAATGGAGATTTATGGGTTTTGACTAACTAGCTTAGTAGATTAGTAATAAAGGATTGGACATCCTTTCACAATGTTTCTATGGTTAGAAAATATGATGCATTTTACTTAAAATAGTATATTAAATTCATTTGATTTATCAATCTAAGAGTGTAAACTTGAAATTGTGACTACAAAGTATAAGATCTAATTATTCTTTAAAGTCATCACAATTAAAATAGAGGAAATGCTGAAGAAAACCAATGCTAGAAACTAAAATGACAACTTAACTTAAAGATGAGATAATATTGCAAATGGAAAACCTATCTATGCACCTATGCTACAGGAAAAAACCAATGTTCTATTACCGAGTGGCTATAGGAGCAACAGAGTATAACTACTTCAAGAAAACATAATCTAATTCCTATTTAGTCACAAACTGAGTTCACCTTTTATGTGGGCCCCCATGAAAGAGTGGCTGAATTGAAAACTCAAAGAATAAGGTCTAAAATTATTATTTATTCATTCATGAAATCATAAGTGCAAAATGAGAAATAACAAAGTTGTATTCACTATTTGTTGGATTACAAAAATGGATTTTCTAAACATCTAAACTTCTTAAAATCGTGAACTCCAACTTATTTATACAACTAGAAAACCATATTGCTAAGAGCTAGGATCTTTCCATTCAAGGATATAGCAACTTTTAGTTACAAAAGAAACAACAATATTCAACACATGAGTAAACTGCATCCAAATGTGCAAGAATATAGGAACACATGACTGCTTGATTTCCTCCCAAAAAAACTATTGAATGAAAGAAATGTCATTGATTGGAAATAATGATGTTGTTATGTAGCTTGAAAGTAGTTTGTTATCTTGATGATACCACTTTAATGGCAAGTCTCCTTTTACCTATTGATTCATCCTTTCCTACAAGAGATTAGCACACACAAAACCCACAACACATGCCAAAGATAAATATTCATAATAAGTTTCCCTACTTTAGCATTATCCTCATCACATGGCCATCACATGGCTATAGAAACACTACCCCATTAATGTAGAATGGAAAGAATGCCATATTTCATCTATATATATATATATATATATATATATATATATATATATATATATGTATGTATGTATGTATGTATGTATGTATGTATGTATGTATGTATGTATTTTAGTCTTAAAATTAGAAAATACATACAAGCATAACATAAAACATAGAAATTCTAAATATTGTTTATGAAAACCTCATGAAATACCAAGTTTTAAAACCATAGAATCATAAACTAAATAACCATAACTTGGGCTCATCATTGCCCCCCAGCTTGACCTCTTGCTGGTCCCACATCAAACATTTTTTTTTTATTCTAGCTGTCATCCTATAGTTAGAAGCTATTCACTATCCAACACATCTCTTTGCATGACTCCAGTAAAATCCTTTGGTTTCCTTGTATCTTGCCCACCTGTTCACCTCTCCATCCATATCATAATTGTCTAAATTTTCTAAATTTTCCAACAAAGGAGACATAAGGAAAGGTGGCTAAAATGTAAGTGAAATTCAAAAACTCTCTCTCTCACTCTACCCAAGGAGATATACCATGGTGCACATATATTAGCCATGTTAAGATTAAGAGGTGAATGCGGCTCCTTATCTCCTAGTTCTTTAGCTAAACTGAGCCAAAGCCACAAGATGGAGTTCATGGCTTTAGGAAAATCATCATTAGTGAACCTTTCGTACTCATCAAATGTTGTATAAAAAAGTCTGTAAATGTGCAATTTTCCTTTATCTGAGGTGTTGTCCAAAACCAATGATAATAAGAGGTTTTAGGGTCCTTAAATTGTAGCCTTAAATAGAGGGAAATTTCATCCTCCAATTCCATATATATCTTGGCTTGGGATTCTCAAATAACTTCATTTTTAATCCAAGACATAAGAGCTCTCAATTGGATATCTGCAATAGTAAATAAAGGATTCCAGACTATCTTATTTAGAACTACCAAAGTATGGAGAAATAATTCACACAACAAGTTCTAAATGGATGCAAGAGAGTTATGAAAAGCTTGAGTAAACTAAAGAAGTTCTTGCAATGATGGGGACCTATCCTACATGCTACAAGTCATTTGGTAATTCAACAACTACTCCTTAAGAAATAAGGCATATACAGGAGATGGGGACCTATAACTCATTAACTTAGGAATGAGAGATGTTACTTTATTGATTTTCTCATACAATTACTCTTCTCTTTCTTCCTGTTCAAGGGTTTCCTAGTAATGCTCATCTATAATCCTACTCAATTATTTCTTTTGTTGCCTCCATTGTTCTCTTTCTAAAGCTAATTGATTAGATAACTAAAAAATAATAGATAACAAAGACAAGGAATCAAACTTATTTGACATAGAGCAAGTACTTCCTTTTTTTGCTGAATGGAAAATAGGGAACTCACCATTTTTGGAATTTTCTCCTTTCATGGGATCCATCCATAACACCATGGATCTCTCAATGTTACTACATTTCTACACAATAGAGGCTAATGCATCCAACACTTCACTCAAAATCTACTCTGCCATTTGATTAATAAAATCCAAGCTAATACCAAGGTTTTCTTCAAACATATTCTTCTTTGCTATAGGAGATAATTCTAGTTCATCTTCTTTCATTATAAAACATCCATAGACATCTCATCATCTACTAATCCACCACAACTATTAGTTTTCTAAGGACCCTTAGAGGATGAACCTCTTCTTTGGAATCCAAAATCCTACTCCTTAGGGATATAGTTATCATCAATTATGATAAATTCCTCAGGCATTTGTTCCACGGGAACCTATTCTTTTTCTATCTTAGGGGATTCCTCAAATAATTCCCGCTGATAAATCCTAGGTTCTCCCTCCTTTTTCTCAATGGATTCAAATTCAACATTTAACCCTTTTGGAGATATGTCTTTCTACTCAATGTTACTCAATTATTTCTTTTGTTGTTTCCATTGTTCTCTTTATAAAGCTAATTAATTAAAAAACTAAAACATAATAGATAACAATGATAAGGAATTAGACTTATTTGACATAGAGCTAGTACTTACTTTTTTTGCTGAATGAAAAATGGGGAACTCACCATTTTTGGAATTTTATCCTTTCATGGGATCCATCTATAACACCATAGATCTCTCAATGTTACTGCATTTTTGTGAAATAGAGGTTAATGCATCCAACCCTTCACTCAAAATTTTCTCTGCCATTTGATTAATACAATCCAAGTTAATACCAAGGTTTTCTTCAAACATATTCTTCTTTGCTATAGGAGATAATTTTGGATTATCTTATTCCATTGTAAAACATTCCACAAACATCTCATCATCTTCTAATCCACTACAACTATCAATTGTTTGAGGACACTTAAAGGATGAGCCTCTTCTTTGGAATCCAAAATCCTACTCCTTAGGGCCAGAGTTATCAGCAATTATGATAAATTCCTCAGGCATGTGTTCCATAGGAAATTTTTCTTTTTCTATCTCAAGGGATTCCTCAAATAATTCCTACTGATCAATCCTAGGTTTTCCCTCCTTTTTCTTAGTGGATTTGAATTCAATGTTTAACCCTTTTGGAGATATGTCTGTAGTCACATTTTTCTTTTGTCTACTACTTCTTCTCAACATAGTTTCCTCCTTTTTCTCTGAAACTTTCTACTTCCTAGCAGTGTTTGTGGCTATAGGAGACCATTCCTTTTTCTATTGGTGAGGGCTAGGGATAGTTTTTTCTTGTTTATCTAGGTTTTTTTAAGATGCCCTTTTGAAATAGGAGTAGATTTTTCCATAGAGGTCTTTTCCTCACCCTCATTCTACATAGACCCAGAGGTAGAAGGAGAAGGAGAACCTATAGGAGTCCTAACTCTAGACCTTTTCTTAGAGGAAATCTTAGTTCAAGTTCTATAATAATTTTCTTAACCCCTTTCTCAATTTGAATTTTTTGCCCAACTCTTCATCCTATAGGCTCTATGACTTGTTCTTTAAACCCATGTAATAGAAAATCATCCCATGAAATTTTAGACTATTCCCTCAAAGAATTTTCAAAAATTAAATTAATTAAATAATTATTTGAGATAGAGCTAAGTTTACCTTCTTGAACTAGAGTGACCCTCTTCTTCAAAATATTGAACATGAAGCTAGGAAATTTTATGACCCAAATTTCATGCCGGAGATAGCTTAAAAACTTGAAACGTATAGAATGCAAGGATACTTATTGTCCTTTGCAAGTAAAATATTTACTAACATGGACTACATACTATCCAAATGGTTCTAGCAAAAAAATTATGTGCGCACATTGCTTCTTGTCAATATCCAGAGGTGGGTCTATGTGTAGGGTAAACTATGCCCTGGCCGTTATTGGATCAAAGTCTTCAGAAAACTCTTCCCCTTCCTATGGAAAACCCATAATGTCTACCACTACTACCTATGAAAAGGGAGCCTTTAATCCCTTGGCCTTGGCCACTCCTTCCTTCAAGGTGCTCAAAAATTACAATGCAACATCTCTGTCCTAACTAGTGAGCTTCTAAATATAATCAAGCCACCCTCATGCTTGGAAGTATGGAAGAAAAGCTTTATCATCTAACAAAACATTGTAGGCTCATACTAGAGAAGGTCACCCCCATCTTCAGGTTGTCAAATTCCTTCTATAATGGTGTTGTAGGAAATTTAAACATGCTAAAACACAACTCAAACAAGGAGTTTTTAAAATATCTTTGCAATAGAAAATTTTCAAAATGAAAAAAGGTTTAGGTATTTTGAAAAATAGTCTAAAAATGAGCTCTTAAACAGATTTGAGTGCAAATTAAGCATATAGCACACATTAATTGCCCATAATTGCATAATCAAAGACTTTTAATAGCCATCTTTGCATGAAATGTGTGAAATAAACACATAGTTCTTTAAAAATTGTCACATCACTCCAAGCAAGGGATGGAGAGAAGTGTGAAAGAGTATAGTTAAGACTTTATAATAATAAATCATAATGATTTTATGAGTATATTGTTAACCTCATAATGGTTTTTGACACTTGAGTGCCAATACACTTAACCACTTTCTATATTGGAGCCAAGTACACCATGTATGTCAAGCCACAACATGAGCTGAGTCAGGAAAGACTTCAGGTGTTGAGTGATCTTTAGGTGCCGAGTGAAGATCAGGTGCCAAGTGAAGTTCAAGTGCCGACTGACTTTAGGTGCCGAGCATGATACAAGTGTCGAATGACTTTAGGTGCCGAGCATGATACAAGTGCCAAGTGATATTTAAGTACTGAGTTATAGATGATGCCAAGCAATACAGAAATGCAACAGGAGCCAAGTAAGCCAGTTTGTTATTAGTGTCAAGCATCTAAAATTAGCAAGTGCTGAGTAACACAAAATGTACATATGAGTTTGTAACTTCATTGATTCATATGTAAACCATTTTCATGGCTGACATATGATAGGATTAAATGATAAGATAGAATATTATTTATTTCCTATGCAATCTACATGCAGCCAATAAGAAAAATGGAGAAGGCATGCAACCAATAAGAAAAGTGCAAGGAATGAGTGGGAAGAAAAGATTCAATATGGATCTTAGATCCATACCTAACCCTAAGTCTTCGAATGTCTTTATAAGGAAGATGAAATCTCATTAGAAAAAAAAATGGATGTACAAGGGTATGGAAGGAAAACTATTTCAGAGTAAAGAGTATCAGATCTCAGAGGATCAAGATTAGAGAAAATAGATCAAGTGCTTGTATTCAGCAAATGAAGGATTGCAAACTATTAGGTTTATTGTACCTAATACTCTCTAGCAATTATATTAGATTGAAAAAACCTATGGTGATAGGTTAGCTTAATAGCTATTTTGTAGATCCTTTAAATAGGTGATTAAATCCTTTAATAGGGTGACACTTCGTGTAAAGTTTTTGTAAATCCTTTAACCAGGTCACTATTGATATAGTGTAAAGCCTTTAGCAGGGTAGGCCTTTAATAGGGCAGACCATCATAAGTGGTTAAATATTATTACTGTAGTGATTTTGTGGGTATCATCCCCACCCCAGTTTTACCTTCTTATTTCTGGAGGGTTTTTGGGTTACCAAAATCTCAAGTGTTATGTGGTGATGCTTATGTGTTTATCATAACTATATGATATGTTCATATACATGCAATCTACTTTCAGTTAAAAAGTTTTACTGGTTAAAATATAGTACTTTTGATTCACTCCCCCCCCCTCAGAAGCATTCTTCCCATTTGAATATTCCAACAATTGTTATCAGAGAAAAGTTCTCACAAGAAGAAGTTAAACAACTTGGAAAAAAGATCTAAAGATGGAAGTCTTCAAACTTGGGAAGATTGTTGACAATCAAGTGATTGATGTGCAAATGGCTCTACACAAAGTAGAGGAAGCAAGGGAGGAATTGAGAAAATCCTTGAAGAAAAGGAAGGATATAGCCATAGCTGAAAATGATATAAACTACAAGGAGATTGATACCACAAAATTGTGTGCCAATGGAGACAGCAAAGAGTTTGATGCAGCAATAGCAGAACTAATGGAGAAAAACAAAGTTCAAGCAGGAGAGATAAGATCTCTCAAGATGTAACATGAATCACAGGCCATAATGTTATGTGAAATCGCTGAACAAAAGAAAAGAGTAGTTGAGGACAAAGTCATGATGGAAAATGATAAAAGAAATCTTGCAAAAAGACTTGAAGAAAAATGTATTGAATAAACAAGGATCTCAAACACGCAGATGGATACACTTGCCCAAATGATGAACCTTCATCATGAACTCAATATGAAAGATATTGAGATCTCTACTTTGAAGATGCAGAATGAACAACTAAAGAATGAATTAAACAGAGAAAAAGAGGTGGCAGAGAATTTCAACAAGTCAAGTGAAGCCATCAAGTATTTTGAATAGTTGCTGAAATCCCCAAAATCCACCCATGATACATCAGGACTTGGATACAATAGCATTGAAGTTGGAGAATCATCAAAGAGTGTTGAGCAAAGAAGTGACAAAGGTAAGGATTCTAAACCCACTTTTCATTATTGTAATAAAAAGGGACATACTACTAATATTTCCAAGATTAGGAGATTCAATCAGACAAATACACCCAAGAGCAAGAGTTACTATCACAAGTGCAACATGCAAAGACATATAACACAAAATTGAAGATCCAATGCCACAAGGACTCAAAGATTTGATGGACATTGTCATAATTGCAAGAAGTATGGACATAGATCATTTGAATGCAGATCAAAGCCTATGTGGACATCAAATCAACCAACAAAATCAAAAGGAAATGAAAATCACTATCATTGGGATTACAACACCAGGTATAGCTATAATTATTGTCAGGAATATGGACATACACCCCAGAATTGCATAAGAACACATTTCAAGGGAAACTATAAAATATGGTTGAGCCAAACTACATGTTTCAGTTGTCTGAAAATTGGTCATACCAGCAAAAACTGTTCTACAAGGTCAAAGGCACCCAAAACTGAAGAAAATAAGGGCAAAGAAAAGATTGATGTTGAAAAGATAAGGGGACAAATGAATAAGACTTGGAAAAAGAAAGATGAGTACAACACATCAAGTGGAGGGATCACTTCACCCAATGGGTCAAGTGATCACACTTCATCAAACTAAGCATGAGAGGTATATGGGATTGATATAAAAATTTATATCACACATCAGTCCCAAGACAAAGAAGCAATGCAAAGTATAAATCTGCATGAGACAAGATGTCAAGACAAGATCTAAATGATATTGCCAAGCTGTCTTTGGATGCCAAGCTAAACTCCAACACATGTCGAGTTCCTAACAGTGACTAAGTTGATAACTGATGCCGAGTTCATTAACTCCAATGCAAGCCAAGTAAAGTGGAAGTGTAGTACAAGCTGAGTAATGTTAAAATCCATCAGAAGCTGAGTTGGCAGTTGAGCATTTAATGCGATGAAAATAGGGTATATTATCGCGATTCCAATCAGTTTTCCTCATCACGATTAAGAAGCAAAGAAGAGAAAGAGAGTAGAGTGACTTCATAGTAGAAGATTAAGCATTTCAAGTAGATTGCAACATCTATCAATGCATTTTCATCAATCTTGAGTTATTTTCATTTGTGCTGAGCTACGTAGTTTTATATTTTGTAAAAAGGAAACCCTAGTTTTCATAAATGGCATCAAGTTCCAAGAAAACTGAGGAGAAAGAATCATTTTAAGTTCAGTTAGTGTCAAATGAGGTCAAGCAACCTGAGTTTTGTCCCATCCCTAAAGTTGCATACAAAAATGACCCAGCCAAAGCTCTCTCCCAAATACCCCAAAAAGTTGTAATGGTTTAAGACGTAAGAAGATGCTACAATTGTAAGATAGGATCCCTACAAGATATGGAGATAAGGAAAGCCTATGAAAAATTGTGCATAGATGGAGTCTTAAAAGATGAATTCAAAATTGTTGAAAGGAAGGGTTTGACCCAAGTTTTGAGCTTTCCCATCATATTCAAGACAAAATGGGTTAAACTTGTGTTAAGCAGAATTCATGGTGGAAGTCTTTGGTTGGAAGATATTCCCATAAAATTAACTAAAGGAATGATACATAGGGTAACTGGGTATCCTACCCTAGATCAGTTCAAAACCTTGAGAAGTGAATCAAAGGAGGTTATTAAAAAGAACACTGGTGCTCAGTCGAATAAAAGAGGAATGACAATTCACACCATCTAGGATCCTCTAGTTGAGTTTGTTGTTAGAGTCATAGCCCCATTAGTTCTATCAATCTAGTAGACTCAATAGTGTGCCATGTATTGCAATAGATGTAGGTTACAAATTGGTAAAAAAGGATAATACTTATGATCTTGCAGAACTGCAACTACAATAGATTACTGAAAACCTGGCTGCCATAAGAAGGACAAAGGGTGCTCAATGCAAATTTGGAGCAATTCTAGTTTGTATATTCTTTTATGTTCAGAATGAGTTTCCCTCTTTCAGCAAAGTTACATGGAGGAATGATAAGACTATCATTGCCCAAATCAATGAATATATAGAACAGATGGGAGAAAATTTTGATACACTGATGACAAGTTATTTTGATAATTTCAAGAAATCCATGAAGCAAAGATCAAGAATACTAGTTTCCTTAGTGGAAAAACATACTAATGATTTTTGCTTCTTAGTTGACATTGATTTTACCTATATTCAAGTAGTAATTCCAAGGGTGAGATGGCTAAGGCCATTTGGATATGAAATCAATATAGATGAAGCTTTTGCAACAATAATTGCATTATTGGAAGAAGAGATAGATAAAAGTGCTCCACACTTTGGCACTTATGATGTGGTAAGATCAAAGATAAATATGGAGCTAAATACTACCTCCACATTAAAGAAGAAAGAAAAATTGTTGAAGAAGATTAAGAAGAAATTTGGTGAAGAAATTGAGGCTAAAGTAGAAGAAGATGAAGATGACAATGATGATGATGATGAAGATGAACAAGAACAAGGCCCCATGGAATTGACCCAAGGCCTAGGTGAAGACAAGGAGGAAGGTGCAAAGGAAAAAAAAGCCAAGGAAGCACCAACTGAACCTGAATCAAAGAAAAGCAAGGCAACAAAATAGCCTCTAGCTCATCAAATTAACCAAAGAAATCTGCTATGCCATCACCTCAAAAGCCAACAACCCAAGCTGCAACAAGGGCCTCCACTAAAAAGGCTACAGAGGAAGCTAAAAAGAAGAAACCAATCAAGGAAACATAGGAAGAGCCGAGGAAAAGAAGAAGATATGTGGCTCAACCTGATACTGATGAAGAAGATCAATCTGAAAAGGTAAGCCATTTTTTAGTTGATAATTTATGTAAAAATATTGGAAATGGTGATTTAAGCAACTTAAATAAAGTTGATTTCAATAAGTTTACTAAAGAAGAACAAAATAGGATAGAGGAAATAGTTTATGGAATGATGGCATAGTTCAAGTACACTCCTCTTGAACTAGATGGACAATTGCCGGAAGAACTCTAAAATTGTAGAAGATAGATGGAATTTTTGTTTAAAAATGGAGAAGGAGATGAGGGAATCAACCCTAGCAAGTTTATTGCCTAATTTTACTAAGGAAAATATAAAGAAAGAATTAAAAAGGCATAATACTAGGTTTACACCTAAGTATAGGGCATTCTTTATTCTCCAAAACAAGATGGAAGAAATTGTTCAAAGAACAATGAAATCATGGAAAAACTTGTACAAAAAGATTGAAGATTTTCTTGAAGAAGAATACAAGGAAGAAGAAGTTGTTCCACCAGAAGAGAGAAGAAAAAGGAGAGAAGAGAAGACAGTACTAGAGAAGGGAGAAGAAGAAAAGAAAGAAGAAGAAGAGAAGAATGAAGAAGAAAAGAAAGATGGAGAGGAGGAAGAGACACAAGAACAAGATGTAATGGCAATAGCTGAGCAAGAGCAGCAACTAGACTAGAGTGTGCAAGACACACAATTGCCACCCTTTAGCCCTCCTCATGTACCCATCACACCTGTAGAAACTATAATTATAAAAGATGTTCTGACACGTCTGGTCAGAACATCAATCCATTAACTATAGAAGACCTCAAAAGAATCCTTGACCAATCTACATAGCAAGCAAGATTGTGTATAGATCCAGTATTGGTCAGTATGGATGAATTACAAAAACTAGTAGAAAGTACAGTTAATGAAAAGGTGAATCCACAAGAACCACCTTCCATCATCTCTACAACTACTAGTGGTCAACCTCAAATGCCCACAATTATTTCATTAGGCATAGTTGACACCTCAATATAGAAGCTGAGTGCAGCTATAGAAAAAGAAACAAAACAAATAGGATAGACTATTACATCTAATCTTACAACACAAACACAAGGTGCACTTCTTAAGATTACCATAATTGATCAAGGAAGTAGACAACAGGAGGAGAAAATAGAGGAAAATCCTAAAGAGAAAGAGGCAATACAAACATTGATAAATTTGCCTACCTCGGGAACTCCTTCACAATAGCCATTGCAAATATCTACACTAGGATCTAGTACTACAAAAGTTGCAAGGGTACTTCACAATGGAGACCCTAAATTAGATGAGGAGATAGTCATACCAGGATATGATTCAAAAACAATAACCATTGATCAAATCAATGAGGTGCAGGAAGCACTAAATAGGAGAAAGAGACAAGAGATACTCAGGAGGGAGTATAAACAAAAGCAAACACTACATGAGATTAAGGACATCTTTATGGATGCCTTCAGTTTGCAGTCACTAGATGAGTCAAAGCATATCATAGAGCAATTATCAGATATTGTTGACTAGGTGACAAATGAAGACCAAAAGACAAATGCAAAACTTATAGAATGGTCTAAAAGAAAATTCTAGGGAAAAGTAAATGAGCAAGTATCAAGTCAAATTGCACTCTCCTAGGTTGAATTGGCAAAGCTAATAGAAAAAGTGAAAAAGGTACTTGAGAATATATTCTCATTGTACAAAAAGTTGTGTGACTTTTCATACTTCACACAAGAGACAAGCCAAAAGATACTGAGCTTGGAGAGAAATTTAAATATTTCAAGCATGCAGCTACCAGATGATCTAGGTCAAAGTGAGAAGCATTTTTCTCAATCGCTTCACACTCAGAAAGAAATAGCTATATTATCAGTAGATAAGGCCAATATCAAGGCAAAACTGATAGAGCTCTAGTCCTCCATTACCCCACATTTGGAAATAATCCATAAGGAACAAGTCTATGTAGAAACTATTCTCAAGAAAGATCCCAATCTTTCTACTTCAGATGGACTTATTCATCTTGCTGCAGAGACTGCCATCCGGCACAAGTCACTGGAAATTGCTTTGAACAATTGGGATGCAGCTCTTAGGATGATTATGGAGGTAAACAACACATTTTTGGCAAATTATGGTCTTAACCCTTAAAATCTTTTCACATAAGTGTCAAAAAGGGGGAGATATATATCTTATTAACAAAGGGGGAGTTATTATAAGATGAATGAGAGAATGGGGGAAATAAAACCAAGGAAAAAAAGGGGAGCATGATATACAGAGAATGACACAAACAACCAACTCAAGGAGAGTTACAATAATTTTGAGGTCTATATATTGTAAGTTACACAAATTTTGATCAAAGGTTTTTTAAACCTCTATATATACCAAGTAGATTAGTTAATGTACTAATAAGATTAGTTGTGTGTTTTTGTCACTCATGTCAAAGGGGGAGATTGTTAACCTCATAATGGTTTTTGACACTTGAGTGCCAATACACTTAACCACTTTCTATATTGGAGCTGAGTACACCATGTATACCGAGCTACAACATGAGCCAAGTTAGGAAAGACTTCAGGTGCCGAGTGATCTTTAGGTGCCAAGTAGCCTTCAGGTGCCGAGTGAAGATTAGGTGTCAAGTGAAGTTCAACTGCCAAATGACTTTAGGTGCCAAACATGATACAAGGGTCTAATGACTTTAGGTTCTGAGCATGATACAAGTGCTAAGTGATATTTAAGTGTCGAGTTGCAGATGGTGCCGAGCAATACAAAAATGCAATAGGATCCAAGTAAGCCAGTTTTTTATTAGTGTCAAGCATCTAAAATCAGCAAGTGCTGAGTAACACAGAATGTACATATGAGTTTGTAACTTCATTGATTCATATGTAAACCATTTTCATGTCCAACATATGACAGGATTAAATGATAAGATCAAATATTTTGTATTTCCTATGCAATCTACATGCAGCCAATAAGAAAAATGGAGAAGGCATGCAACCAATAAGAAAAGTGCAAGGAATGAGCGGGAAGCAAAGATTCAATATGGATTGTAGATCCATACCTAACCCTAAGTCTTTGAATGTCTTTATAAGGAAGACGAAATCTCATTAGAAAAAAAAGTGGATGTACAAGGGTATGGAAGGAAAATTATTTTAGAGTAAAGAGTATCAGATCTCAAAGGATCAAGATTAGAGAAAGTAGATCAAGTTCCTGTATTCAGCAAACAAAGGATTGTAAGCTATCAGGTTTATTGTACCTAGTACTCTCTAGCAATTGTATTAGATTGAAAAACCCTATGGTGATAGGTTAGCTTAACAACTATTTTGTAGATCCTTTAAATAGGTGATTAAATCCTTTAAGAGGGTGACACTTCATGTAAAGTGTTTGTAAATCCTTTAACTAGGTCACTATTGATACAGTGTAAAGCCTTTAACAGGGGAGACCATCGGAAGTGGTTAAATATTATTACTGTAGTGATTTGTGGGTATCATTCCCACCCCAATTTTACCTTCTTATTTCTAGAGGGTTTTAGGTTACCAAAATCTCAAGTTTTATGTGGTGATGCTTATGTGTTTATCATAACTGTCTGATATGTTCATATGCATGCAATCTACTTTTAGTTAAAAAGTTTTAATGGTTAAAATGCAGTACTTCTGATTCACCCCCCCCCTCTTAGAAGCATTCTTCCCATTTGAATATTCCAACATATATGTAAAAAAAAAATGACATATCTTCCCCTTAGTTTATTTTTGTAATTGGTCCCACAATTGGACATGTAACTAGGAAAATAGTGTACAAACCTAAAAATTGGTAGTAGGCATCTACTATCATCATCCATGAATGTAAAATGATGAGGTGGATTAGTGAAAAGATATGAGATGATGATGTGGAGTTATTGTGGAGAAATGACTTTCATAAAGAAGTGTTTAGTATGGAAGTGACAAGAAATTTTAAAGAAAAGAACCAAAATGAGTAGAAGGCTCATTTGCAGAGGCTATAGGAACTCTACTTTACTTTGTGGTTTGTGGTACAACTTCAACCTTTGACCATTGACTAGTAGTTTAAATTGAACAAGATCAATAGTAGATAGCCAAACCGCCCCATTTGGAAATACATCAACCATTTCATACAGTCCTAACCACAAGCTTGAAATTTTCTTAGATTTTTATGATACCTAGAATCATAAAGAAGTGCACAATCTCCTATAAAAAACATTTTATCCTTGATAAAATCATCATCCCACTATTTCCATTCATATTGGACAAGTTTTAGGTTATCTAATGCAGATTTGTGCCATTCATCAATGCCATTTAAACTTAGCATTCGATCTGGTTATGTAATAGCAAGTTCTATACAAGGATCTGGAGTAGTCCTTAACATCTTATATTCAAACTTTATAGGCATTACAATTGATCTGCCATATAGTATCTTAAACAAAGTGAAACCTATTGTACATTTTTAGGTGGTTCTATAAGCCCAAAGAGCTTTAGGGAGGTGTGTGGCCCAATCATTCCTATGGAGTGCTATTATTTTGGTGAGAATGTTTTCCAGCTCCATGTTGGTAACTTCTACTTGGCCATTGGCTTGTGGATGGTAAGGTGATGATTTACCATGCCAAATGGTATATTCCTCCATGAGAGCAACTATCAGATTATATGTAAACTAAGCTCCTTGATTAGATTAGAACTGCCTATGGATACCAAACCATGTAAACATGGATTCATACAAGAACTTGGAAACATTTTTATCCCTTGGATGCTTCATGTGTTTGGCCTGCACTCAATTAGTTACATGGTCAGTGCAAACTAAAATGTAGGATTTACCTTGCAAAGAAGGTTCAATAGGACCTACAAAATCAATCCCTCATTTATCAAAGGGTGCAATGAGTATTTGAGGCTATAGAGGCATTTCATATAATAAGTGAGTATCCCCATGTGTTGACACTTATCACATTTATTTGTGTATCTAGCTATATCCTTATGTAAATATGGCCAATAGTACCCAGTAGTTAATATTTTAAAGGATGTCAAGTTGGCTGCAAAATAACCTCCATGAGGCTCATCATGACATGCCTCAAGATATCATATATTTTGTCTTCCCTTATATCCTGACACATTACTTGATTGGGACAAGTATAAAACATAAATCTAGAAATCCAAGAATTTTTAAAGCTCTTTTCAATTAATAACTTCCTTTCTTTAGTAGAGAAGTGAATTTTTGTCTTTCCTATGGTTAGGTAATTAGCAATATCTGCATACCATAGATTTTGTGCTAACAATAGAAAGAGATGTTCATTTGGAAACTATCATTAATGGTTGTAGGATCATTAGGGACATGCAACCAAGAGAGAAAGTTAGCTACCATATTGGCCCTGCAAGGCTTATCTACTATTGTGATAGCAAATTCCTACATAAATAGAAATGAGTGAGCCAATCTTTTGGATATTGCAAAATTATTCATTAGGTATTTTATTGTAGAGTGGTTAGTATGAACAAATATTTCATATCTATTAATATAGTTCTTAAATTTATTTAGTGCATAGATAACTACAAGTAGCTCCATTTTAGTGGTTGTGTAGTTAAACTCTACACCTTGCAAATTTTTACTGATGAAATAAATAACATGTTCATCTAAGTCTACCTTCTGGGCTAACACAACTCCTATAGCATAGTCTAAGGCAATTATATGAATGTGAAAAGGTAGTCCCCAATTGGGCCCTCTTAAAAATGGTGCTATGGTTAGAACTTCTTTAAGCTACAAGAAAGATATAGTACACTCAAAGTCCTGAGAAAATTTAGAATCCATTTTTAACAAGTTATAAATTGGTGTTGCAAGTTGATGGAAATTCTTAATAAATCTTTTGTAGTACCCAACATGGCCAAGGAAACTTTGATCCTTCTATCTTTTGGTGTGGGTAAGGTATTAATGACCTTAATCTTTATTGGATCTACTTGGATAACTTGTGAAAAAATAAAATGACCTAGTACTACTCCTTCCATCATCAAATTTTTTTTCCACTATTTAGGGAAAGGTTACAGTCTTGGCATCTATTGAGTACCATTTCTAAATTTTCTTTTGCTTTCTCAAAAGTAGTCCCATAAATAGTAAAATTATCCATGTATATTTCCATATAGCCAATAGATATATCGAAAAGGATACTTATGACAACTCATTGGAACATGGCTAGGGCATTGCATAAGCCAAAAGTTGAAATTGAGTAGGAAAAAGTTCCCCATGGGCAGGTGAAGGTTGTTTTTTCTTGGTCCTTTAGAGCTATTTTTATCTAATTGTAACCACTAAGACCATGTAAAAAAGAAAAATATTTCTTGCCATTTAGGTTTTCAAGAACTTGATCTATAAACAAAAAGGGAAAGTGGTATTTCTTAGTGGTTGAATTGAGCTTCCTAGAATCTAGAAAAACTCTCCATTTTCCTCACTTCTTTGGTACTATAACTAGGGGTGAGACCCACTGGCTATCCAAGATGGGGTGGATAAAATCATCACTTAATAGTTTATGTAATTAATTCTTAACTATATCCCTCAAAATAGGGTTGACTCTGCTTTGAGGTTGTTAGACAGGTTTGAAGTTAGGATTGATGTAGATCTTGTGAGTACAAAGCATAGGATCTAATCCTTTCATGTCCATGTAGTTCCAAGAAAATGCTTTCTTGATTCTCCTATAGTAACTATAACATAATTTTCTAATGGGAAGGTGATAGGACATTGCTAACATTCAGTTCTCTTCCTAGACCAACTTCCATCTTAATAACCTTATCTATCATGAATAAGTAGGCAAGTGGAGAAGAATCCACATAATGAGGTAATAATGAATGAAGAAAATGGGTAGCTTTTGAATTATGAGGTGTGTTCAAATGTGGAAATATGGTTTTTAGGATACACTCTTCTTGAGGACACACTTGAGAATCTATTCCATACTTATTCATGATAATAGATGAAATTATCTCATCTTCTTCTCAAGAGACTACAAATGACTCTTGACCTATCATCATTAGCTAATGGGTGGAATTGACCTTTGGATAATCATCACCCAAGTTTGGCTAGATTACTTGGCCATCTATCAATAGTGGCTAAGTAGGGGAGCATAAGGTTAGGTTCTTAGTATGGATACCATTAGATATTGTCATCTTCCCAGACCAAAAATCTATATAGGCATTTGTAGTAGCTAACCATGGTCATCGTAAAATTAAAGGATATCTACCCATGTTATCCTTTGGGGAAAGGACAACAAAGTCTACTAGATACTCCCAAGAGTTTAAGGTGACTATGACATCTAATATCATCCCATCTAGCTTAATAGTAGAACTATCAACAAGTTGAAGTATAGTTGGTGTTTCTTTGAGACAATGTATGTAATTAAGACAATACCTCCTTTTTCATGACATTTATAGATGCTCCTAGGTCAACTAAAGCATTTTGAACTTGCATCCCATAAATGGTGATAGTAACCACAAAACTCCTAGGGTCAAAATATTTAGGTATAGTTAATTTCTCCAACATCAGATCAAATAATTGTACTAAGACATGAATAGTTTTTTAGTCCTTTTTTCTTCCTGGCTACTTGATACATGCTTCCTTGATGACTTTAGTATAGGCAGGAAATTCCTTGATAGCATCAAGTAATGGTATTTTTAATGTCTACTTTAGTTGATTAAGAAAATCAATTACTTCTTGGTTCTTTGCAAGGTGGCCTTGTTTTATCAATCTATGAGGAAACGAGGGTCCTTGGATATAAGAGAGGTTTATTGAGTTGACACATCCACTTATTTAGTTGGGGAGTCTTCAAATTCAGTTATTATAGGCTTTTGGGGTGAAGGAAGAGTAGTTCCTAACCTTAGGTGGATATCATAAGAGGAAATAGCATAGCTTTGTTGTTGTGCTAGCTATTTGGTATTTTTGTTAGGCTAAACTAATAGTTGAGTCTTCTTAGGAGGATTATTAGTGGCTTTAGAAGGAGGCATTAGAACCTACTATAGGGGTGGTGGTATTAAGGATTGCTGACTAGGTTGGGTATTCCAATTTTGGGGTTGCTGACATAATTGTTGAGGTTGCTGCCAACACTATTGAGGTTGGCGCCAACCTTGCTAAGGTTGTTGCCAACCTTGTTGAGGTTTTTGCCAATTATTATGCGCACTAAAACTAGTATTCTGAGAATTCTTCCATTGATTGTTATTATTATAGTTTTGATAATTTTGAGGAGGATCTAATGGCATAGCTTGTCTTTGAACCCATGGCCTTCATTGAGTAATGTAGATAACCTCTCCATCTTCATAAATGGCTTTAAACTTAGTAGGCATTGGTTGTGACTCCAAGCTTGCATCTATACTTTCTTTTCTTCTCCCTATAATGTGGACAATATTTAGCTAACATATAATTAGCTTCATCCTTCTTCCTTCTTGATTGCATGGTATATAGTTGAGTGGTGACATCATTAATTATGCCTTGCTTGAAATCTGACAACAAATTGGATAGCTCCATCTTTGATACTCTTGAACCACCATTAGATTTATGTTGTAGGTCTGTAAGTCCCTACCTTTCTTCACAATGGCCCTAGAATAATTCAGACACATACTATATATATTAGTCCAATTTTTTTTGAGTGATATCTCCTCCTTCCATAAGATCTAGGGCCTCAAAACTTCCATCATTTGCACCTCTTAGAAAAAGATGTTTCTTTGATTCCTCATTTAGCTGGTGTTATGTGTTACATTGTAGGTTGAACATGAAATGTCAAACATAGTCTTTCAAGGTTTTATCTTCCTTCTAGGACATTTTGAAAATGTCATCCCCTTTCAAATCTTGGCCCGTACAGTATTCTTTATACATTGTAAGAAAAAAATTGCTCATTGCAAGCCACTCTACTATAGCATTGGCACCCAACCCCATGAACCATCTTAGAGGAGCTTCCTTTAGGATGGATGGAAATAACTTCATCTTGTGAGGATTAGTTCTATAGTCATAAATTATGGAAAGGATGTCATACTCAAAGAGAAAGGTTTTAGGGTCTTCTATAATTAGGCCATAGAACTTGGGAAGTGTAGTAGAAGGTATGTTCTTCAAGTTTTGATTACCTTGCCAAGGAGGCATAGGAAAAGGAAATATAGGATGTGATTGAGCCATTCCTAGAGGAGCATTCTTTGAGGAGGACTTGGAAGTGGTGGTTGATAGATCACAAGGGCAATTGGATTATCTTGATATTTAGGATCAACAAAAAGGTTATTCAAATATAAGGACTCTTCAGAGGATGAGGGTATTTGTTCATGAGAAACAAAAAATGGATTTTCAAAAGGTTCTTATTCTTCATACTCACTATGAGGTTTTTCAAGCTTAGGATTAAAAATATCTTCCTAATTATTAAGAGGAAGAAATCTCCTAATGAGGTCTCTTCTTTTATGCATGCAAAATAATGCAAAATTTGAACTAATATAATGACTTCAAGGTCAAACTATATTGACACCATTCCCAAAAATGACACCAAAAATGACTGATTAGTTTAATTCCTTAGTAATAAATGATTGGATATCCTTTCAAAATGATTCTATGGTCAAACAACATCATGTGTTTTACTTAAAATAGTACACTGAATTCATTTGATTTATCAATCTAGGAGTGCAAACTTGAAATGCTGACTACAAATAATATGCTCTAATTCTTTTTAAAAGTCATCACAACTAAAATAGAGGCAATGCTAAAGGAAACCTATGCTAGAAAAAAAATGATAACTTAACTTAAAGATGAGATAATGCTGCAAATGGTAACCCTATCTATGCACCTATGCTACAGGAAACAACCAATGTTTTGGTTATCAAGTGGTTGTAGGAGCAATAGAGTATAACTACTTTTTAGTCACAAACTGAGTTCACCTTCCATGTGGCCCCCCACAAAAGAGTGACTAAATTTAAAACTCAAAGACTAAGGTCTAAAAGTATTATTTATTCATTCATGAAATTATAAGTACAAAATGAGAAATAAAAAAGTTGTATTCACTACTTGATGGATTACAAAAATGGATTTCCTAAACATTTGACCTTCTTGAAATGACAAAATCTAGCTTATTTATACAACTAGAAAACAAAATTACTAAGAACTAGGATCCTTCCATCCAGGGATACAACAACTTTTAGTTATAAAAGAAACAACAAAATTCAATGCAAGAATAAACTACATTCAAATACACAAGAATATAGGAATGCATGACTGCTAGATTTCCTCCCAAAACAACTACTAAAAGAAAGAAACCACGATTGGTTGGAAATAATGAAGTTGTTATGCACCTTGAAAGAAGTTTTTTATCTTGATGACACCACTTTAATGTCAAGTCTCCTTTTACCCACTAACTCATCCTTCCCTACAAGAGATTAGTGCAAAAAAACTTGCAACACATACCAAAAATAAAGATTCACAATAAGTTTCCCTACTTTAGCATTATCCTCATCACATGGCTATAGGAACAGTACCCCATTAATGCAAAACAAAAATAATACTATATTTCATCATACATAATCATATAATCTATATATATCCATTATACTATTTTAGTATTAAAATTACCAAATACATATAGACATAGCATAAGAACATGGAAAGTCTAAATATTGTTTATGAAAACCTCATGAAATACCAAATTTCAAAACTAGAAAATCATAAACTAAATTACCAAAAATTGAGCTCATCAATTTCTTGCATAATTCCTTTGCTTGTTCATCATTTATATTTTCAATTTCCTCTTCCATTCTTGGTTGTTTTATATTCTCTTTAAATTATTTAAGATATATCTATTCATTCTTCATGTCCTCTTGTACTTCAATCTCCTCATATAATTGTTGTTTGGAAGCACTATTTAAAAAAATAAATTCTAGCCCTAAATTTATAGTTGAAATCTCTTTTCCATTTATCCATTTTATCTTGATAATAAAATTCTACTTCCAAAGGTAATTGATTGCAGATTGTGCTTTCTTCTATTTTAGTTTCTTGGATATCTTATCATATAACATCTTTCTTGAGAGGGATTTTCCCACCAATTAGGGTTTTCCAAAACTTATTGAGTTTCTTTATTTTCCCCCTTGCTTTCTTATCCATTTCCACTAATGTTTTTTTTTCTATCTGTCTATCTATACCTTTAGTTTGAGTTTAGACTTGTTTCTCTATCTCTACTATGCTTCCTTTGTTACATTATTGTTGTTATTATTTGGATGCATAGGAGACAATATTTGACATATATCTTCTTTTTTATTGTTGGTGCCTTATTGAATTTGAATCACCTTGCTCTTAGGTCTAAGTTCTTTACTTCCAATTATGATAGTCAATTTTTCTTTATCTATAGTACATCTCTGAAACTATGATGGTCTTAAATAGTCTTCAGTTTCTATATTTGCATTACTATTCTTGATTTTTACTTTAGATGTTTGGTGTACTTTGAACTCCTTTTCATGTCCATTTACTACATCTAGCGAATTCCTTTCAGTAATAATATTAGATTCCTCATTCTTTCCCAAGTTATCTTTCTTCGAGTATAAAGGCTTCTAAGATGTGCTCATATTTTACTTAGCTACTATGTCCAAGTATTTTTTATGAGCTTCCTCACAAAGGATGAGTAGATCCCCTATATCATTATGAATCAATAAGAGTTTTTTAATAAGATTATTCTATTTCCACATGTTTTCTTTTATATCTTGTATGAAAATATGTTATTGTAGTTTTCTAATCATTTCCTCATTTTTGCTTTTGATTTGCATGCTACCTTTTTCCATATTTAGTATTATAGCTCCTATCTATGTTTGTTCCCTACTAACTGTATATGAGAAATGTTAGTATGCTAATAGAAACAAAATTTAAATAAATCTTCTACAAACTAAACAAAATTCATAAACTTCAAGATAGACTAAGATGAGCTCTCAATTGAGAATATGAGCCATTAATGGACTCTCTCAATAAGAAGCTATCTTTTTGGGTAGCTTTGTCTAAATAGATAGGATGTATGCTCAAGCTTATGCTTCAAAAAGGGCTTCAAATGGAGTTGGAATTCGGGTGTGGGTGTATGGTTTTGATGCAAAATGGCCTCTTAAAATGGAATTATGACTTTACTTCATGGATTGTTTTATTTTTCAAAGGGGAAGGATCTAATTTATAGGCAAGAGGCTTGAGGGATTGAGGGCTAAGATGCAAGGATGAGAAAAAGCTCATGGAGGGCTCAGATTGCATGAGAGGAGAGCACATGGATTGTGCTTCCTTACTACCAATCAAGGAGTGACACATGTCACATGGTGAGAGGATGGAGGAAAGGGGAAGGATGAGTCAAAAAAGGAGGCTCAAGGGATAAAATCTTCATAAAGACCCTCATAATGGCTTGTAAGAGCAATAAAAGGGCTTGGAAGAGTCATTTATGGCCTAGTGGGCTTCATAAAGTTTTATGGTTGAGATATTTTGAGGGAGATGAGAGCAAATTCGACTTGGAATTGATTAGGAAGGTTTTAAGCTTTCTTAGGCTTGTGCAAATGATTAGAGGATGGATTAGGATGGTTTAGGATTAGCTTAGCGATAGGCAAGTGGATGGCATTTAATGAGGGTGGGTGAAGGAGGAGATATTTGTTAACTTTGGCTTGGGTTAGTAAGTCTTAACCCATGTTTATGAAATTTGACAAGGTTAGGAGGGGATTAGGATTAGGTTTAAAGACATCTTCTAGAAGAGTCTAGACTTTGGATGAGGATAAAGACTTTCTAGAATAGTCTAGAATTTCCTAGGATGAGGATGAAGACTTTCTAAAAGAGTCTAGAACTTCTTAGGATGAGGATAAATTAGATTTTTAGGAAATAAATAAAGATTTATTTATTTCAAGGGTTTGGGTTGAGGAGATATTTATTAAAACTTTTTTAATAAACATGAGGATTAATATTTAATCTTAATTAAATATTTTGAGTTGGGGTTAGGGGTAGGAAATGATGAGATTAGCCTTTAATCAAAATTAAAGAAGGATTAGAAGATTTTGGAAGAGGTTAGTGGTCTTAAGGAAATTGGCCAAGTTTTGGTCAAAAAATAAATTTTTTATTTATTTTGGGTTTTTTGGTCAATTTATTAATTAAATAATTAATAAATAAGGAAATAATGTCTAAATAAGATTTAAACATTTTTGGGAGGGATTCCTTAATTAAATATTTTTAATTAAGATAAAGGGATTTAATGGCATAAAAATAAATAAATTAATTAAATAAATAATTAATTAATAAATGATGATGTCATCAGAAATTTTTCAAAAAATAAAAATACTTTATTTTCTAAAGGTTTTTAGGTGTCTACACTAACTTCTTTGCCTTTTTTTTAAATTTATTTCTCTATACTGTTGGTATTTATTTCTAGTTGTAAACTTTCCTCCGCCTTCATTATCACTCCTTCCTCTCTTTCATTCCCTTCACCAGTCAATTGACGTTGATTGTAAATTTGAGTCTTTTTTAGGATTGGATTATCTTGTTTTGTCTATAATTTCTTGTTTATACCTTTCTTGATCATACTAGGAAGTATTTTGTTTAGATTTGAATATCTATGTTCTAATTTAAAATTTGGATTATTAGACACCTTACTCCTTTCCTTATCTATAATAGAGATATTTTTAAGATATCCTTCAAATTTTGAAAATTATAATTCGTAATGTGATCTATTGGTTATGAATTTTATTTTATTTTTAATAGTGATCCTTGGTTTCTTTTTTATAAATAATTTAATTTATTTTTAATCTTTGTGTTCTATGTCCAAGTGTAAAATTCACTCAATGCTGATCTAATCATTTCCAATATGTGAAAATGAAGTATTTCTATAGGTATGGATCTAATTACTATCCAAGTAGGGTAACTTAGTAGACTAGTTTCTTGTTCATCAATATTTGGGTTCAATTGATTTTTTTGATAGTATAGACTTTGTAAAACCATAATGGAAGTGCTAAAATTTCATTTGTAACTATTATGCTTTTACAATGTAAATAAACCAAACAATTAGAAAGCAAGTGGATACTTACTTGTTCCATTTTGAATGATTCAATCCATTTCCCTAGATAGGGTTTTTTGGACTTGGGCCTATTCCAATAAGTGTAAATGCTATATGCTTGGCATCTAGGCCACCATTCTTCACTAGTTTCACTACTTATAATAATGATGTTCCCATGGTTGAACTTCTTTTTACAAGTCATGTAAGGCCTTCTTTTAAGCCTTTTTTTCCTTCCCTTTTCCATCCTATGTCTATTTTCGAGAAAATGGGGCAAAATATATTCCTTTTTCAACCCATTTCCTTGAGGGGGCACCCTCCTCCCTTGTTGTCACTACGACATGACTCTTTCCACTCCTCTCCTTGTTAGGGAAACCTATATTTTTTTCTTTAATATATCCCTTGATATTATAATTATTAATTAATTAATTAATTAATTATATTTATCATATTTCTACTCATTTCATTAAATTTATTTAATTAAATAGTTTCATTTTCCTAATGTATTTAAATTTAGTTTAAATGCATCCCCTCTAATGTGTTAAATTTATTTAATGCATAGTGCTCCATAAATTCTCTTTTAAATATTTCTTAATTTATTTAATTCACTCCTCTTTATTAAATTCTTTAATCCTATGATTAATTCAAATCCTAATCCCATCATAAAACCTAGTCTACACCCATCCCTCTCATCCTTCTAAGCCTACCCATTACTTAATCCCACTTAACTAATCCTTAACACCTTTCTAAACACATCTTAGTCCCTAAGTATTTGCTGACACATGTGTGAGCAAATCAAGATCCAATAAAGCTTCCATTTTAATATTTTATTCAAAGCCTCTTATAACCCTTATATACTTGTCCCCCTTTCCTTTCTCCAAGGTTGCTCACACGTGTGAGCAAAACTTGAGCTATCCCTTTTGCCCAAAAGACTTATGTTGACCTTTGCATGACTTGTTCACTTAGTCCATGTGTATCCCTTATGGCTCCTATGTGGATGCCACATAGATGCCACCTTCCCAAGGCCTCTCTCAAGCCTATAAATAGAGACCTTGTCTCAAGCATTTCTCATCTCCTCCATTGCATCGTTATCATACTAGTTTGTGCTTAGAGTTTTCTAGTTATTTTAGAGATTTTTTAGTACTAATCCTTTAGTAGTTGTTTATTTCTTGCATTATTTTAATATTCATGATAGTATTCCACTCTTAGATTTTATTTTTACATCCACTTCCATATTCTTAAATGCTCTCAAACATGGTTGCTTCCATAGCCATTGTTTGAAGGCATTCTTCATTCATCTTAGCTTAGTTTCATTTTTCATTTTTCATTTTGGGATTCAAATACTCATGTTTGGGAGAGGAAATTCACATCCCACAATCTAAAGCACACCAATAAGGCCTCTTATAGGCAGCCTTGTTGAGCTTCTTTGAGGTTGTGTGGGGACTCTTGTTTATCAATTGCATTAGTATTAAAACACAATGTTAGTTAGTAGTTATCTTGATTTTGATATTGTATGCACATGCTACTAATGTTTTATTGTTTATGCATGCTCCCGAGAGAGAGGGTTTTCATGTATAGATTTTGGCATAGCCAATAGGACCCATTTCCCTTTTCCATTATCAAAATTGGTAAAAATGTGATGCTTTTTGTAAAAAAATTGTGCACTATCATCTCTGTTAGGATGCAATGTCATCTGAGAAAACACTTCATCATCTTTGTAGATCATCATCTCTATGTTTTGGTGTCTCCACTAGTGACAAATTTAAAACCACTTAAAATTGCAAAAGAAATTGTTTTTTCATCTCTGTTGTTTAGTCATCTTCGTAGATTTTATGTTCTACTGTTTGTGTTTTGTGTAGTTGAAAATTTATATTTCTAGTGGACTGTCATCTTTGCCTTTGAACTGGCATCTTTTCTTGTAGAACTGTCATTTGTGATTTCTTGGCCACCCACTATTTTGTTATCCATGATTTTTTTGGTAGCTACAAGTTCTGTTGTCTGTGTAGTTTGGTGTCTCCACTCGACTATTGTCATCTGTGATTGATCAGAGTAAGTATCAAGTATTCACTATTTCCTCTTCTATAATCTTCGTTCTATTTTCTATAAATTTTTATCATCTGCACTTGCATTCTATAGGGTACGGGCTATTCTAAGCCTATTTAGGTATTTAAAAACAAAAAATGTTGAAATATTTTTTTCCATAGTTAAGCTTTCATTTTTGGGGATTTTGTTGAAGCTAATCAAGTTTTTCATTGCAACATTGTAGATGGGAGCCTTCTATAAACACTTAACCATGTTTTCTTATAGGTTTTCTTAATGTTTTATTGCTCTTGGGAATGAACTTGAATGCTTAATCATTCATCTTTGAATGAATGTTACAATTAAAATCAAAAATTAAATGCACTCTTGAATCACTAAAATTTTAAAAAAACAAAATTCAATCATGAATGCATAATCAATTGAACAAAACCTTTCATTTGGATGAATGTTATTAAAACATAATCTTGAATGCCTTAAGGAAAGTCATGAAAATTTTTTTGGAATGGATGTTTAGAAGTCAAATGTACTCTTGAATGCATAAGGTCAAAGAACATCACAATGAACATTTGGATTTGATGCTTAAAAAAAACACTCACTCGATCTTGAATGCATAAAGGAATTGACTCTTTCCTTATTGAATTTCTTATGTTGATGATGCTCAATTTTCTTATGTTGATGAACTCTCATTTTTTATTATTTTTTGATGATGCTATCAAGTTGGAAAGAACATTGTATGCTATAAACACGAGTGTCTTCAAAAATAGATTACAAAACCTAAATATTCAATTCAAAAAGAACAAGTGTATTTTAAACCCAATAACACTTATGTATTCACTCCTCTTGCACCTTCAGGTGATCTTGAGTGCACAAGAAATAAGTGGCCTTATTTTACACTTTATAGGAGGCCTACATGGGGATTTCATCACCCCTTGGAATGACCTCAAACTCTAGCATTCTAACAAAGTATAGATATTGGAAGGTGAATTGAAAGACACTTCTCTTGAAAGTAAAATCTTGTCACTCTTGGCTAAGCCCCAAAGAATTTTATACCTTTGGAAAGTGAAGGTGGAGATTTGGGTTACCATCTCCTCCTAGCTGGGTGGCATTATTTTCTTCATCTACAAATTTGGGCCTCACGTACCTTGCATTTATCAAGGACACCTCTTGCTGAGCTTGTATGTCCTAGTCAAAACTATATAAGATTTTTAGTGTGTTCAATGTTCTAAGTGTTCAAAAACCTCCCCATTTGAAGAGGAAAAACCATATAATATTTTCTTGTATGCTTTGCATGTTCTACTCTAGAAAAATCCAAAACATTTCAAAAACAATAATAACAAAAAGAAGCTCTTATATTCCACACTTCTTCTATCCATCAAATTCATCACCATCATGCACCTCTTGTCTTAATCATTCACATAATTCCTCTAAATCTTAATCATCTCTAATAATCCTAACCATTTCCTCATCTTATTAATCATTCAATCAAATTCCTAATCTTCATTCTGGTCAATGATTCATAACCCACATCAAGATCCAATTTCCTTAGCCAATCTCATAATTCATTCTTAATCAAATCCTTCAAATCATCATCTGTCTAATCCCACCCCTTGTCAAATTCATTCCTTTCTAATAAATCCCTAATTCAATCCATTTACATATTCATCCAAAATTAATCCTTCTAATTCAATCTATTTACATCTTCTTCTAATTCAATTTTTCATAAAAATCTTCAAGTTTGGACATAGGAGCACCATCATAAAACTTGGACTTTAATCCTAGCTATCTTGATTGACCCAAATCAGTATCATCAATAATCTTTCTCATTCATCAAGATTCAATCCAATCTTTAGGTAGAATTATCTTTCTAGAGTGTGATATTTGACCTTTATCCTTCACAAACTTACATAGTTATACTCTCTCACTTGTGATCATTTGTCCATCATCAAGTATTTAGTCATCTATTGTATATCCTATTCCAACTTGGGATCATTTGTCCATCTCCAAATGGGAGAAGATATCATCATTCAAATCCAACATATATTTATTTCCAATATCATAAGGTCCTTATCTACAACAAGGTTATCTCAAACCTTCATCAAATATCAAATCAAATAAAATCCAAATCAAATTAAAACAAAGTCCAAAATTTCTCCTAGTCCCAAGTTCATATTTCATCCATCATCAAATCTTTAATCACCCCTCATCTAGGTTCCATGGATAAAAATTGGCTTAACCAAATAGTTGGGGACCTTCAAAGGCAATATGGAGTCATACCTCTAGCACAAATCCCATATCAAATCAATCCTCAAAACTTTATATCTAATTCTAATCAATCTCATGTTCATTATTCTTCTACCTTTGACAAGGGAAATCCTCCTCATTATCCTTCATCCACATATGATTCACCTCATAGCCCACATAATTCCTCAAATAGAAATGGCATTGCCAAATAAATTGAGGAAATCAAGAATTCTATCTTGAGCCTACTAAATCAAAAGCAAAAATCTACCTTCAATGACATATGTCCTCTTTCCCCATGTTTTGAAGACCATATTCCTTATGTCCCATCCAACTTGAATCCTCCATGTAGTTCCCCATACTTTGAACTTAATGTTCATAAACACCACCCCAATCCCCTAACTATACCTCCACCTTCACACAATCCTAATCCTTGAAAATCAACATCATTACCACCTTGTAATAGGTTTATCTCACTAGAAACCTTGTGTAATTATAAAATAAAAAATAAAGTGATCCAATCACCCAAAGTCATACACCCAATGCCATTTGAAGACCTTAATCCAAAGCATGCCATTATGGATTCCTTTTATCCTCTAGACCTAAGCACTTCTCCATCCAATTATTCACTTATCCTTCAAAATCCATTTATCACTCTTAATCCATCTCATGATCCCCATCCTAATCAAGATCAAGAAATTTCATGTACTATGCACATTAATGATTCCATTCCATCTAGAGAGTTAGCATCCATAGATCCTCCACTTCATGAAGATGCTCCTTCCTATTCATCCACCAATACTCCTCCATGTCAAGATCAAATCACTCCATCTCATGGTTCCATTCCCTCCACTCCATTATATGACTCTATTCCATCTCATGATCCAATCATTCCTTCCATTCCACCATATGATGCTCTTATAAGTCAAGACCAAAGTACCTATTCATTTTCATTTCATGATCCCAATCCATCTCAAGAGCCTATTATCCTTGATAATCCCCCTCATGATCCTAATCCTCCACAAGACCTTGCCACACCTATCCAATCCACTCATGAACCCCCTACATATGGACTCATATCTTGTATTGAAAATGATAAGTATCCCATTAAAGAAATAATGTCCCAAGATGTTGGTACACCTTTAACTCCTTCCAAATCCAAAATTTCTTCATCCAAACCTGAATGTTCCCATCATCCATATTCCAAGTCCATTTTGGGACCTTATATCCATGTTCCCATTACTTGCTCAATTCCATCCATTTTGGATCCTTATATTCCAAAACCAAACCATTGGTCCCTTCCATCCATTTTGGGTCCTTACATACATCAATCAATAATATCCAACTCTCCCACTTCATTCCCTCACGCTCCTCCTAAAGATCAACAAAGGCACACATCCTTGAATTCCTTCCAATCTTCACCATCTATAAGCTCTCCATACATTGGCAAATGGAAGCAAATTTGATGCCAAAGATAAAGTGAATCAAGCCAAAAAATACAAAAATCTAGGGATTTGTTGGTATTTTTACACTACTAGGCAACAAATTACTTAATACCAAGATGGTGAAGATTAAAATAACCTAAGGATTAAATAATTCCTATAAAAAACTATATGTTCTTTAGATCTAGACCCACCTTCAACAAAATCATGAATATTTTTTACCCTTTTGGCTCTACGAAACCAAGGTGGGTGCACCTAAGGGATAAAAATATTCACAAATTGATACTACATTCACATTTCATTCATTCCATAAAATATTATAACAATATTCATCCCCTATAGTAGATTGGTCACAATTCTTAGATCTACAAATAACTATGGGCAATAACAGCTAGCTAAGACTCAGAGGTTAAATGTAAACAAGCATTGACTAGCTATGATATTCTCCATACATTTAAAGTAAAATTGATATTCATTTTTAGATGTTTTCTTGACATCTATCTAATATCTTTTCATATGTTAACTAAATACTTGATCAGTGCCTCATCCATTGGGAGTAAGAGTCTATCCAATTTCTTGACCTAATTGACTACATTATAATCAATATTATAAGCAATTTTCCCTAAACTCATTCTTACATAAGTTCTTCTTATTTCTTGGAGACCCTACCACATTCATTGAAGCATTTACACAATTCATTGAATCAAAATCAATAATGAATTAACATATAACTTATCGTAGTTGCATTAAACTAAACAAGCTTTGCGAATACAATATCAAAATAACCAGCCACTAAAAATGGAGACAAGATTTAGAGAGAAAAGATATGGAGGCAATTCATCTTTGTATTAATTGTCATTGAAAATTATGTAAAATTGGATAATACTCAAAACAACTAAAAATAAGACACCATGATCATGGACAATTAATGTATTTTTTGAATTACAAAGAAAATACACCAAAGAGCTAAAATCAAGGACACCAGATTGAAATAGACTAGTAGAACTAAAATTTATACAATAAATCATACCCTTTCTATAGCCTTGGAATCTCACTTATATAGTGTAAGATGTAACAAGCTTCAAGCATAGAGAAAACTGACAGTTGTCCTTATGACAGAAAGAGATTTACAATGTTACTACCATAAAAGACAAAAAATAGTCCAACAAAAAATCTTTACATAATAAATATTCTCTTGTTTGGACCACTTTTTTCTACACTTTTCATTGCTCAGAAGTTCATGATTGGTTTCAAGATTATTGGCATTCCTTGGATGTTGTAACCAATGGAGTTACATGTGATGGACTTGGTTCAAATGTTTGTAGAGTTACTTCAACTCAAGAGTCTACATCCATGTCATCATGCACTATTAAAACAATAGTTACATCTGATTTTCCTATTTCCATGTCATCAGTTTGAACCACTATGCTCATTACTATAGTTGATTGTTCTTCTTTGCCTTCTTCTACTTGAAGTGATGTATTAGTTACTTGCATCTAATCTTGATCCATTTCTTCATCATCAATTTCTTCAATCACTAATTATTTTGAATGCACAAAATCCTCCATCCATTTATTAAAAATTGTGTCATTTGGCCAATCAAAACTCAAAACCTCTCATTGCTTCTTTATCACAAAACTCCCTAACTTAATAATTTCAACAAAATCTTTTCTAATTGAGTTATAGAATAATTGTTCTTTAACAATTTCTTTAGTGGACATTTCCCATAGCACATCCCCTTCCTCATTTATAACCCCATTTATTCTAAGGCATAATAATTCATCTAATTCTTCGCCCTATTCTTCCTTTTCTTTCAATTTATCAATTTTTTAAAGTGTATGAGGAAAAAGCTCAAAGTTCTCAACAAGATATTTTAAAAAGAATATTATTATCTTCTTCTATACTACAACCCTTTTCTCATCAAAATCAGATAAATCATTACCCACATCAAAGGTTTTTTCTATCTTTTCACAAGATAGACTAATGACTAAAATCAATAAAAAGGTAATATATTTGTCCATGTTGCCCCATTTACTCATGATGGGCTTTAAAGCATCTTCACCACTATTTATTTCAGTCCACATGTCCATTATTTCTACTAATTGTTTATAAAATTTTGGCCATTCAATCTTGTCCACTAGATACAAGATTGTTTTTCTGATTTTATCTTCATATAAATCATTTAACTCTACATTTAAGGCCTAGATTTTATTCTTATCCTCTTGAAATTCTTCACTAGTGTAAAATTTTGGGCTCTATAGGGTGTCTAGTAATCCTACCAAGGGAGATGACTTGAATGGCTCAATTGGGGGGTGAGGATAAGTAATTCAAGGCCAACTAGATTCTCTCACTTTTATTTTTCCTAATTGTTTATCCATTTGGGCTACTTAAGCCTCCAATTGATGTATCCTATTTCCTCTCTCCTCATATGTTGTCAACATTTCTTTAAATTTGGCATTGAGCTCAAGGAATTTATTTTTATCTTTTTTGGCAACCACAACCCCAAAGTCCATCATTTCTCTAGTCATTTTGTATACTTTTTCACTGTCTACCTCCTATGCTTTGTACACCATGAGGCTACCTATATGCTCATCACTTGAAACTTCATGTATTTTGGCCTTGTCTCTTTTTTTAATGGCCCATATCACCAATTCCTAGTGATCATTACTATATTTCAATCCTTTGTGTGCCTGTAGGACTTCTTCCTTAGTTTTAAATTGAGTGTCTTTTTCTTTCCTAACAAAATCAAATATTATTGCATTGGCTATGTCCTACTTAGGTATGATTAAAATTTCTAAGTCCTTTAATAGTTGTCTTCCCCCTTTAGGGGTTATTTGTGCAAATTCCTCCATGAATTTAGCTTTAACTTCTTTAATTTTAGAGTCCATTTTACTAGGCTGCTCTACTTTTATTAGCTTGCATTTATTTTCAAAATTATCAATGTTTCTTCTCCATAAAAATTGGGCAAAACCTCTAGATTTCACAAAATTTTCATCATCAATAATTTTTTTGGTTGCTTGTGCTATCATAGGGTCTATTTCCTTACCTCTATAACCTCCTACAATAAGATTAAAAGATGGCACAAGAGGTTATTTAGATGTTCCTTCAATATCTTCAATTGTGACCAAGATATCCCTCTCCCCTCCAGTTTATTTTAATTGTTCTCTCAAGGATATTTCATCATCTATCCTAAGTGGAGTCTGGGTAGGTGAGTATTCTTCAACATGATAAGATGATCCTTGCTCTAATATTTGTTTCTTGGGAGCATGTGTATCAACTAGGCTTTCTAATCTTGGTCTTTTGTATGGAGGAACATACTGTACATTCCTAGCCACCACATACTTGGCTCTTTTTTGCAATGTATATTGCCTAGAGGTCACAATCATTCTACACGCTAGCATCCTCTACACCTTAATGGCCTTGCCTGGGTATTCTTGTGTTATGTTTTATTTCTTCTCATTCAATTTTTGTATAATCCCAACAAAGTTGTCCATATGAATATCTATTTTCATACCTCAATACTTTCTGTCTTCTAGGGGATCATAATTAGGCTCAAAAGCATTTATAAAGTCTAGGACTTTACTATAAACTATCCATCTTTCCTTCTTGAGCTCTTGTACTTGCAAAGAGAACCTATTTCTAATTATGTCCTCAGGAAAGTATATAGTTTTCTTCTAAATTTTAGCCTTACTCCTTTCTCTAAGGAGGTCATAAAATCCATTTGAGTCTACAAAATATGCATGGGACTAAGCCATCTGCTATCTATCTAAGAATTTCTCCAAGTTCCTCCATTCCTTTTTTAACAAAAACAAAATTATGAATGATAGTAAGCTATGGAAAGAAAGTATCTTTAGATTTATCCAAAAAATCCTTCTCCTCAACTGATCCAATTTTCCATAATAATTCAAGAATCCCTACTTTCAAAGTACTTGGTATGGTAACACATGTGGTTTTTCTAAAAAACCATAAACTCTGAAAATAGTGGACACAACATATGGAATAATGTCACCCCAATTATGGCTCACCAACAACCCTTTAGCATCATCTTTAGGTCTTATCAACTCTAATAGAGACTGTGATATCCTAGGTTTTTCCTCTCCTAACAACATTCTAAGCCTATAAGAAAAATATATGCCAAACCTGGAAAAACTAGCATCAGTTACCTCCCATGTCATATTTGCAGTCCATAATTGAATAGGGAAGCTTCTCTTCATCTCTCTCTAATTCCAATTTCATCTTCTTGGAGAAAAAAGGCAACTCCTTTGTATAAGCATATATACATTAGCATGGAGTACTAGCAGAAGGGCTTGTCAACCTTAGCCTTTGTTATTCTGATTAAGCCATTATGAATTTCTTCGGCCAAGTAAGTAGAAAAATCAAGAATTGGAATCATTTCATATTGAAAAGTCTGAGCAATAATAAGGAAAATAGAGCCTAGCCGGTGATCTTGTTCATTCATACCAAAGATCTTACAAAGAGAAAAATACAAGGCCTGTGCTCTAGGGTTAAAATGTTTTTTCAATAAAGGCTCAAGGGTGTTTTGTGTAACCAAAAAAAAGATCCAATTTTAACAAAATATTCCTGCAATAGTCCCCCCTAGATACATTCCTTGTGCATCATACCTAGCTTGGAGGTCTTCTATGTCTATTTTTTCATGAACAACATGGTTAAGGTTTAGCTTAAAAACTTCTTTAATCAATTTAGGTGAAACACTAAATAGATTATCACCCACATGGTTCTTCACAATTTTGGTAATCAGGTCATACTTCTTTGCCATTACTGCCAATAAATCATCATCAAAGAAAAGTCTTGGAATAATCAATTTTCCTATATCAAATTCCCACACATTGTTTACTAGAGTATCTAATCTCCCTTCTGTAAACCATTTCCAAAAAAGCTCCAACTCTCCGAAAGACACTTTTGCATCCCTTAACTAGTTTTCTTTGTAATAGAAACCCTCACTGACCAATAACCCAGGGCTTTTTGGAATAAGCTCTCTTCACCTAACTAATTCATTCATTGACTGTGGCATTTGTTCCAAGAAATCATCATGTACTACCCTCTTTATGTAATCAAATTTTCTCAAAAAATCCTTTCGTGGAGGAATTTTTGAAATTTACCCTAACACAATTATAATTTCTCAATTTTCTAGAAGCTCAAATGACTTACCCACTTTTTCTTTCCTTTTCTTCTTTAGAAATTTCTCAAAAATGTGTTGAAATCCTTGAAAAGTCTTTCCCTTAGCTTTGGAAATTGTTATGCTATGAGAATTTTGTAGTCTTTTTACTCAATAATGGAGAATTAGGAATTGTATTACGTCATTAAGCTCACACAAGACAACATTGATAAAATTTAATGCTTTAATAGTCAAATTTTGCATTGTGTCATGAACTTTGAAATTCAACCATCGATCATGAAGAATCAGATGAATTGATTTGAAATCAAAATGGTTGCATTAACCTTTTTTAAAAATTTCCATGCATCAATAGGGTACATTCTTGCATTTCATAATGTTCAAGCACTTTCATGAAGCAATGAAGCACTAATTGTCGATCTTCCAAAGATCGATGATCATGAAAATCCTTCTATCTTGATAATTTTGGCTTCAAAGTTATGGGCCCACTAGTACAATCACTTTCCAGCTTAGCAAATAGATAGACCATTCCACCTATCATCGTGTACAATGTCAATATGCTTTCCACCCTAGCGTGACTAGGTGACCCTCTAAAAGGCAATCAAGTGCTTCCCTACTTTGGCTAAACTTTGTTCACTTTTATATTGTAGGGATGCACCTTTCATTGATCTTCCCAAGCTCAATGGTGCATAGATCTCATACCTTTTATGACCCAGTTAGCAAGAGCAACCAATAGAATAATGTAATTTATCTAGCATGTTTGACACTTAGCAACTATACTTATTGTACTACTACCCTTTTTCAAATTGAGGGTGCATGACCTTATCCAAGTACATGTGGAAAATGGGCACTCTACCACATCAGTTAAACTTTGCACATCTCTATATAGTGGTAATATGCCTATAATAGATCTTTCAAAGATCAATAGTCAACCTTATAACATAAAAGGTAACTCAGTTGTTCAACTCAACCAATGAGGGAACTTGAAATTCCAATGTGCTCTAACGATCGCTTGACAATTTTGAAGTCACTCTAACATCTCAAGCTTTTGTGGCACATTGAGAGGGAAATGTCACAAGATGCTATGTGGCAAGTGAGAACTTCCTTTTATTTCATAAAGGTTGAGAAAATTCATGATGTAGGAAAGCACTCATCTTTGATCCTTTTGAGATCAATAGTTAGCAAGAGTAAACCATAGTAGTTAAAGTATTTTGGGAAAATGTTAAGGAAATTAACAAAGATAGAACCATGGTTAGAGAAAGGGTCTTATAACAAAGGATTTTTTATTTCAAAAAAGTAACTTAAAAATAAATATGGGAAAATGTAAGAGTAAAATCTTAGGATAAAAAGCTTCCCATTTAAAAATTAAGAACACTATCTTCTAAGATTTTGATAAAACTAGGGCACATAACAAGGGTTTCATGAAATATTAATAATTTCATCTATGGTTTTAGACATAGGACTATTGGTATTTCACCATGAGTGTATAAAAATTATACAAGGTGGAAAACCAAGCCAATAGGATCAACATGTCCCCTCAAAAAAACATGTCCAAGAAAAGAAAATTATGATCCAAAATAAAATCAGAAGGCCATGACAACTAAAAATAAAAGGTGCAAAAATTATGTGGATTCCAAAGCTACTTAATGAAGCAATGAATCTGAAAGAAAGATTCAAAATGGCATCCAATTTTGCTAATCCAAAGGCTTCCTTCACCCATATATCCTCAAAATTTTCATTTTCCACATCCATTTTGGGTCCCTATATCCCAAAATTCAAACTTTCTACTACATATGCTTTGAAATTTCCTCCTTTCCGTCAACCTTCAAGGTGTGTGCCAATGATAATATTTCCACCTCCTTCATCCACTCATTCATAAGTCTTCCAACCTAGAATCCATCAACCATGTCTTCCTCCCAACCATTTCACTCCCTTAATCCAAACTTTTTCATAAGCCCTTGACCTGCATTTCCCGATCCACTTCATCTTTCTATTCACTATCCTACCAAAATCTATGAGAAAATAGTAGAATTCTTGGAAAAGAAGAAAGAAAAATAAAAAGGGATACCATCCATGTATCTTGATGCTTGATTCCTCCCTTTGTTTTACTATCATGAATCCAACTTCTTCCACTTGCACTCTACACCGGGGGAAAATCCCATCCATATTTCATTGCCTTACATATCTTCCATATTTCCATCTATTATCCACAATCCTTTCCATCTTTGATCTTGACTATCCTATTTCTTTCATCCCTTCATGCTCACTTTTCATATCCATCCACTTTCATGTATTTGATCTTGACATCCTACCCATGTCTTTCATCCCATAGTCCTTGTCATGTTCATTTCCTCCATCCTCCATCCATACTCCTACATAATTTCATACACCTTTCATATGTCTTTGGTATTGATTATCACATGCATTTCCTCCATTTCATGTTCCACATTTCATCCATATCCTTCATATCATTATCCCTATCATATTCATACCCTCCCTTTGATGTCCTGTATTCATATATCTTTCACTGTCATACCCTCCCTCCAATATCAAATCCACTTTCAGGTCTATGCTTGTAATTACTATGAAAGGCATGATAAAAAAATGTTCATACATGTATTGGACATCTATATGCCTTCCCTTCCTCCATACAATAGCCTTCACACCATCTTTCCATTTCTATGCATCTTTTCCCACCATATTTCCTTTCATTTTCCTATCCCTAGTATGGGGCATTTTAACTCCTTTGAAACATGGCCTTTGGTTCCCCATTTTCCTATACCAAATCCTTTGGTCCCCCATATTGTTCCACCATTTAGATATCCCTACCCTTCTCATTGATTTACTATTTCTTGGATCTCCCTTGTCAATGGTCCCAATCTAGTTCTTTTCATCAATTCAATCAATTCATTTCTCCTCTAATCTAATCATATTCCATTCTTTTAATCCTTTCATACAAATTAATTTCCATCATCAATTCCTTCATTTTTCCATCTATTTGCATATACCTTGATCAAATTTCTAGTCTTCTATTAAGAAAACATTCCTCTAGAGAACATTTATCACTTTCTCTCTCGCATTCCCCTTCTATTCCAATTCAATTCATCCATCATATTATCATATCTTATCCAAATTCTTCTATTTAACATATGATCTCATGACCCTAAGCTTCACTCATCAAACTAAGATTATCAAATAGTGATTGCAAACAAAACTTACAAAAATTTAGATTGAGACTAAATGATTTGAGAACCTTGTTCCTTTCACACAATTTCTAGTGAATAATCACAAACATTTCAATACAATTCAATAAAACAATCAATATTCACCTTACAAGATGAATCATTCCTACAAAGGTTGGACAAATTCACCATCAAAATAAAGTTCATGGCAAGAACTTTGGGTTGAATGACTACTTGTTCATAAGGTCTCTTTTGGTTGATTTCATTTTTGTGTGTTAGTAGTGGCCTTTTACAGTGCACCTCAATCTTCCATATCTTGGTATCACTTGAATGGTTCCAATTGACTACACATGTCATTTTCATGATTCTTTGGTACATCTATGTCAATATTGAGTTATGGTTATGCATTGCTCACTGGGGGCAATAGGTTAGCATACTTTCCTCCAAGATTCCTAAAAAGGATTTGGGTGTGCCTAGACATCTCTAGTACATATATGACATTTGTTCCATCATGACTATGAACACTACATCTCTTGTCCTCAAGTCTCTATTTTTGAGAGTCTAGTCTACGCAAAGGAATCTTGTCATGTATGCTACTATAAAATTTGATGCATAACTCCTCTTGCAATATCAAACTATGGTGTTCTCTCCCATATGAACACAACTAAATCCCATGAATTCATGTAGTTAGGATACATTTAGATTAATCATTATGCAATTCACCCTACTTCATTTTGATCTTACCAATAAGTCATGCAAGCCCTTCTTTTAAGCCTTTTGTTGCCCTTCCCTTTTCCATCTTGTGTCTATTTTCAAGAAAATGGGGCAAAATATATTCCCTTTTCACCCCATTTCCTTGAGGGGGCACTCTCCTCCCTTGTCACCACTACGACATGACTCTTTCCACTCCTCTCCTTGCTAGGGCAACCTGTATTTTCTTTTCTTTGATATAATGTCATCTTGTCATCACATCAAAGAGGGGAAAAATTTAGACACTTAAAATTGTCCTAAATACTATATTAATTGATTTAATACTTCCCTTGACATTATAATTAATTAATTATCAATTAATTATATTTTTCATATTTTTCTACTTATTTAATTAAATTTATGTAACTAAATAGGTTCATTTTTCTAATGTATTTAAATTTAATTTAAATGCATTCCCTCTAATGTGTTAAATTTATTTAATGTGTAGTTCTCCATAAATCCCCTTCTAAATAAATCTGAATTTATTTAATTCCCTCCACTTTATTAAATTCTTTAATCTTATGATTAAGTTAAATCTTATTTAATTTAATCCTAATCCCATCCTAAAACCTAGTCTACACCCATCCCTATTGGAAATATAGATGGACTAGTTGAGAGGGGGTGTGAATCAGTTACCATAAAAATATTTTAGATCCCTTGGATGTTAATAATAAAACCAATTGCTACTGTCACTTGGTAAACATACTGAAAATGTTGTAACTTGGTAAGTGTAGGGTATGTTTTACTTTTAACTAATCTCAAACATTCATAGTGATTAGCATGCAAGCATAAAAAAAATAACATGAACACATGAGACACTAGGATTTAACGTGGAAACCCAATATGGGAAAAAACATCAATGTAACTAGTTACTATTTTTTACTCTTCTAAAGTGAGCCCTATTAGGAGCCAACCTAGTTAAAGGTTACAAAACACACTATTAGGTGTGACCTTGTTAGAGGATTTAATCACCCTATTAGGAGGGGTCTTGCAAGAGGTCTTAAAACAATTCAATGGAACTATCACCTTGTTAGTGGATTTACAATTGGCTATTAAACCAACTCTGTTAAGAGATTTTTGGATCACTGCTAAAATGGTAAGAAAGTAATAATGAAATGACCTGATTGAGATGCAACTAAATTACTGATTATAGATCTTTGTTCTGCTTCATGCTAGATCCTTCCTAATTGAATATTACTTTGCTACTCCACAAGGATATCTGATCATCCTTCAAGTTTGCTCACACTTTCCTTCTCAATCAATCAATACACTTGCATACTCTCACATACATTAGAATCTCAACTTGACCTTTCATATATACCATCTAGATTATCAAGTCAGCTCAAATACAAATCATAATGACCAATAAACATTACCATAGTAAGCTAGAATCAATACTTGAAATAATTAAACTTCATATCCCAAATCAACAAAATCCTTTGATAGCTAACCTAGCTTGGTGAAGACTGGTCCTGACATGATTTCTTGTGTTAACCAATAGAAGCTTGGTTAATACTATGAAATTTGTAAAATTCTTTGGCAACTAAGTAAACTTGATTAATACTAACTCTAACCAACTTTCCTTTGTTAACCATGAGAACTTGGTTAACACTGCGTTCTGCCATAATTCCCTTCGATGCCTGAATGAGCTCAGTAGACACTGTCTTTGTAGAGTAATCTCCAAGAATACTTAATAGAAAAGAAAAGTTATCTTATTGACCAAGTGATCTTGGTAAGCATAGACTAACAATTGATATGACATTTTTGTAACATCAAAGACAACGCACAATTATACAATTGTATCCAACAATCCTTCTTAGCCTTATAAGCCTACCCATTACTTAATCCCACTTAACTAATCCTAAACACATTTCTAAACACATCTTAGTCCCAACGTATTTTCTCATACATGTCAGTTTGTGGTGATTGATCAAAGAAGTACTATTTGGGACATACTTCATAAAAAATATCTATTCCTATTTTATCATGCCTTATTTAGATAGGCATATTGTAACCCGAAATTGGGAATATATTATATAAGATAGCTTTGGGTTAGGGATTGTGGTAATGTGATGTATAATGAGATAGGTTATTCTTGCGGCAGTATTGAGCTATAAGGATTTGTACTATAATCACTAGATAATAAGAAAGGTTGGACAACTGTGTAGGTGGACATAGCCTAGGTTTTGGGTGAACCACATTAAATTTTTGTGTTATCTATATTCTTATGGTTTTCTTCTTTTGTTTCTACATTTAATTGTTTATTTGTATATTGTTATGGATATATCCAATCCTAACAATTGGTATTAGAGCAAGGTTTTTTGTTGTAGATTGATAGGACTTTTAGATTTGAGTGGGAGCAATGGAGGATTTCAAATTCAAGATTGAAAAATTCAGTGGCTAGAATTTTTAGCTATGGAAAATGTAGATGGAAGATTATCTGTATTAGAAGGATCTATGAAAGCCATTAGAAGGGATCATAGATGAAGATTGGGAAATATTGGATAGGAAGGCACTGGGATCTATTCAATTATACCTTTCACCATCTATAACATTCAATATATCAAAGGAAAAAATGACTGTAGAGTTGATGGAGACACTAGCTAAGTTATATGAGAAACCCTCAACTTCAAATAAGGTATTTCTTATGAAGCATTTATTTAATATGAAAATGGGTGAGGGAGGATCTATGATAAATAATTTAAATGACTTTAACATAGTCACTAGTCAATTTTCATCCATACAAATTTCACTCAATGAAGAAGCTAGGGCTCTCTTAATTTTATGTTCTTTGCCAAAAAGCTAGAATAGCTTGGTCATTGTTGTAAGTAACTCTGGCTTTGATTCAAATACTTTGAAATTTGATGGAGTTGTTGGTGTTATCCTAAGCAAGGAAATTTGATGAAAAAGAAAAACTGAAACTTCAACCTTATCATGTTCCACATTGAATGTGGAGAATAGAGGAAGAACAAGTCAAAGAGTAAAAGGCCCTTCACATGATAAGTCATGAAGGAAGTCAAAGAAAGGACGTTCTTAGTCTAAAGGAAAGAAATATTGCTAGTACTATGGAAAACCTAGTCACTTGAGAAAATATTTCTAGTCTCCAAAAATAAACAAGGAGACAAAAATGAGTATGATAGTAAGGAAGCTAATGTTGCAAGTAATTATTTAAAAGATTCTTTAATATTATGTTTAGATAATGTTAATGATTCTTGAGTAATATATTATGGGGTCTCATTCCATGCTACACCTCATAGGAAATATTTTTAGGATTATGTTCAAGGTGATTTTGGATAGGTATATTTGGGTGATGATGAGTCTTGTCCTATTGTTGGAAAAGCAAAAATAAATATCAAGTTGCCAAACCTAAATGACTACATACTATAGGAGGTAAGGTATGTGCCTAATTTAAGAAGAAATTTAATTTTTAGAGGACAACTAGGTAATGAAGGTTGTGTAGTCATGTTTAGATAATGTCTAGAAGGTAACTAAAGGTTCATTAGTAGTAGCTAAAGGTGAAAATGTTTGAACATTATACTTGTGTACTTGGAACACTTATTCCACTATAGTTGCTACTGATATTGAAAATGCAGGGAAAACTACTATAAATGTGACAAGAATAGATTCATTTGTTTGGCACCATAGTCTTGGGCACATGAGTGAGAAAGGGATGAAAATACTTCACTCTAAATATCTATTGCCAAGGTTGAAAAATATTGATTTAGAGTTCTATGAAAAATTTGTTTATGGTGAATAGGGAAGAATCAGCTTACTCAAATTTGGAAAAGAGAAGAAGAGTGAGAAGTTAGAGCTAGTACACTCAGATGTGTGGGGACTAGCTCAGGTATCATCTCTTGGTGGCTCTCATTACTATGTTATTTTCATTGATGACTCAACTTGGAAGACATGAGTGTATTTTCTAAAGCTAAAATTTGATGTCTTTGAAACTTTCAAGAAATGAAAAGATTTGGTTGAAAATGAGATAGGAAAGAAGCTAAAGTGTCTCAAATCAAATAATGAAGGTGAGTATTGCAGAAAGTCCTTTGAAGATCACTATTATGTTAATGGGTTTAGAAGGTAGAAAACTATTCTAGGAACTCTACAAGAAAAGGGTTTTTCTGAGAGGATGAATAGGATAGTCATGGAATATGCAAGGAGCATGAGATTGCATGTTGGGTTGCCACTTCATTTCTAGGCAGATGTTGTAAACACTCCTATCTATTTGATAAATATAGGACCTTTCAATCCTTTGGATGGTGGTATTCTAGAGGAAGCATGGACTAGTAAAATGGTAAATTATTCATTTTTGAAAACTTTTGGCTATGAATCTTTTTTCCATGTTGATAAAGAAAATAGAACCAAGCCTGATGCTAAATCTCAGAAATGTACCTTCATTGGATATGGAATAGATGACTATGGGTATCGATTATGGGATTTTGAAAATCTTAAAATAATTAGAAGTAGAGATGTTATATTTAATGAGGTCATGTACAAAGAATAGTTGCAGGAAAAGAAGCATGAATAGGGCAAAGAAAACAATGTGGTTTTGGATGAGACTCATGAAAAAGAAATGCCACTGGTATCTAATGCTCAACAACAATAGATTATCCCACAAACTATTGTAAGTGTTAGATGTTCTACTCAATTGAGTAGACCTCCTAAAAGGTTTTCTCCTTCTTTATACTCTATTTTATTGTTTGATATTGGTGAACTAAAGGAGTATAAAGAGGTAATACAAGTAGATGCTAGACACTAGTGGAAATTGGGCATGAAAGAGGAGATGAATTCCTTGTTAAAAAATAAGACTTGGGACTTAGTTCCTTTACCTAAGGAAAAAGAGCCTTGCCTAAAAAATAGGTTTATAGACTACATGAGGAAGATGGAGGAAAGAAAAGTTATAAGGCCAAACTTGAGGTAAAATGTTTTGCATAGAAAAAGGGAATAGATTTTGATGAAATATTCTCCCCTATTGTTAAAATGGTTTTAGTTAGAACTATACTAAGTCTTGTTGTTGTAGATGACTTGCATCTTGAATAGCTAGATGTCAAAAAAATGCTTCTCCATGGAGATTTGGAGGAGGAAATTTACATGCAGTAACTAGAAGGATATAAGGTCAAGGGTAATGAGAATTTGGTGTGTAGGTTAAGGAAGAGTTTGTATGGCCTAAAGCAGGCACCCTACCAATGGTATTTAAAATTTATAGTTTCATGGATGAACAAGGTTACCATAGATGTCATTCTGATCACTGTGTATATTTTAAGAGATTGGGTAATGAGAGTTACATTATTCTATTACTCTATGTTGATGGCATCCTTTTTGCTAGGTCTAATATGCAACATATAGATGAACTTAAACATAAAATACCAAGGTCATTTTCTATGAAGAATTTGGGTGCTATTAAGAAAATCCTTGGTATGAGGATCACATGGGATAGGAAAAATAGAACCTTGAATTTATCCCAAAGTGAGTATATAAAGAAGGTGTTGAAAATATTCAATATGTAGGATGCAAAAGTAGTCAATACATCTTGTATTCATCAATAGTTGGCAATCTAATATATGTATTGGTATGCACATGGCTAGATATTGCTCATGCAGTGGGAGTTGTCAGCAAGTATATGAGTAATATGGGCATGGAACATTTAGTGTTGTCAAATAGATACTTCAATATTTTAGAGGTACTACAAAGGCATTATGTTTCATAGGATCTAGTTCTGCTCTAAGTGGATTTGTTGACTCTAATCTAGCAAGAGATGCTGATACAAGGAGGAGCACTACAGGGTATGTTTTTACTGTAGGGGGTATTGCAGTCAGTTGGATCTCTAGATTATAGAATGTTAATGAACTTTTGACCACTGAAGCTAAGTATGTACTACTACAAAATCTAAGAAGGAGATGATTTGGTTACAATGTTTTCTTGAGGAATTGGGTTAGAAGTAGGAATATTTCCCATTGCATAGTGATAGCCAAAGTGCCATTCATCTTGCAAAGAATTATGATTTTCATTCAAGGAAAAAGCACATACAACTCAGATACCATTTTATATGGTCTTTTTTGGAGGATGGCCAATTACGGCTTGAAAAGATTCACACAAGTGATAATCCTATAGACATGCTCATAAAGATAGTCCCCAAGGAGAAATGAGTTTCTTGCTTAGCTTCTATTGGGCTTCTTGACTAATGATCATAGAGTTAATACACAAAAAAGGCTTTTATCTAGTGGAACCCCATGTGGTAGTGGTATTGCTAAATGATTAGTCTTCAAGTGGGAGATTCTTGTCTAGGTTGGAGTTTGATCAGTCAGCAAGTGGGAGATTGTTAGTTTGTGGTGACTGATCAAAGAAGTATTGTACATACTTCATAAAAAAAATTCCACTCCTATTTTATTGTGCCTTATTTAGATAGGCATATTGTAATGCTAAAGGAGGAATATATTATATAAAATAGCTTAGGGTTAGGGATTTTGGTAATGCGATGTATAATGAGATAGGTTGTTATTGTTGGAAACAATAGTCCACCAAGATAATTGAGGGGTGGGGGGGGAGAATCAGTTATCCAATAATTGAAACATTTATCAACCTTAAACAATCTTATCCATTTAACCAAAGTAAACAATAACCATAACAAGATGCACATAAAAAATTACACTAGATATGTTAACTAGGGAAACCCTTGATCAGAGGGAAAACTTTGATGGGAATGATGCCCACAAGATGATGTACTAATATAAATAATCCTTGTTAGAGGATAGACCCTGTTAGGGGTCTTTTATAACATTTATTACATAATAGTCCTTATTAGGAGACTTTGAATCCTTGTTAGGAGATTTCAACCCTATGAGGAGTTGTAGAAGATAGAAGGACCCACTGTCAAAATAGTTTCTAGGGCAAGACCACTGAACTCACCATCCAACTGATATCTCAACTATTCCTTGTAGAATAATTGTGTTTACTATACTGTAACTTCTATCCTCTATCCTATCAACCCAAACAATCACTATCAAACCTTATAGACTAGGTCATGAACCTCAGATCCAAGTATCCAACTTTGGATCACCCAATAAAGCATCAACAATGAAGTTTCCTTCACTTTGGCTCTACGCTGTTCAACTTCACATTCCACTCTTTGTGTTGCTTACAGTTACTTATCTTACATACTCATGATAAAGGAAAATGTCCTTCCTTTATATCAAATCCATAAAATAATTCCCTAAGTTAGTTGTTATAGCTTCTCAATTAATTATTATAGGACCACATTAAGAACACATTACACTTAGCGATAACATTAATCTTTTTCCTTGCAACTTGAATATCTTTCCTTACATGTAACATTATGATGAGCAAGCTTAACCATGTCATAAACAACATTTCTTCTTTACATCTATAACTTTTTCTTCTTAGAATAATAAGAACACATTACACTTAGTGATAACATTAATATTTTGCCTTGCAACTTGAATATCATTCCATACATGTAACATTATGATGAGCAATTTTAACCATGTCATCATCAAGATGTCTTCTTTACATCTATAACTTTAGATTCTTAGAATAATAAATCTACTAAGAGATATGACAAGTTTATGAGAACATTCCTTTGTAAACTTTATCTCAGAACAATCTTCACCAAAACCCACATAACTTGTTCTAGACTCAATATCTTATGCTTTCAAGGTTGCCTTCATATACTAGACACATAGTATAATCTCACTTTAACCTCACTACTAAAAGTACTCAATGATATGTCCATACCAACTTGATCTTTCTGTTGTTATTATGTTAGATACCACAACAAGCTTCTATGTTGACATCAATGACAAACACAGTCATGAATGTAACATATCATCATGATAATAATCTAAACATGTTTCTACAATACTGCCCCATAGGAATATCATCAACACTCATGCTTCCAATAGTTCTTTTGGTGTATTAAGCAATAAGGGTTTGTATTGTAATCATTGGATAATAAGAAAGGTTGGATGGTTATGTAAGTAGACGTAGGCCAGGTTTTGGGTGAGCCACATTAAATCTATGTATTATCTATGTTGTTAATGTTTTCTTTATTTGTTTATGAATTTAACTATTTATTTGTATATTGTTCTAGATCTATCGAATCCTAATAACACATGTGTGAGTAACTTAAGATCCAATAAAGCATCCATTTTATTATTTTATTCAAAGCCTCTTACATCTCACAATCTAAAGCACATCAATATGTCCTCTTATGGGCACCCTTATTGAACTACTTTGAGGTTGTGTGGGGACTCTTGTTTATCGATTACATTAGTATTAAAACACAATGTTAGTTAGTAGTTATCTTGATTTTGATATTGTTATATGCACATGCTACTAACATTTTATTGTTTATGTGTCCTCCTGAAAGAGAAGGTTTTCATGTATATATACACACACACATATACATACATACATACATACATACATATATATATCACATAATAATAAACTTATATGTCAAATATAATAGGTATATATGCATTAAATCTCATATATAATCATATATATTCATAGGCTAATTTGACTAAAGCTACCAAACATCAACACTCCCTCTTAGCTAAGGAGGATAAACACAAGACATATATTTCATGCACACCATTGGTAAAATTAGGCATGACAAATTTTAGGGATATCTTTTATCAAAAGATATCCACCATTTTGATATCACATTTGATATCATGAGTATTGGCCTTCAAAAGATATGATATTCACTGAATACTTCAAGTAATGGTCTTTAAAATATCAACACTTGATACTCACCATCTACTCAATAAGGTAATGGTCTACAGAAAATCAACATATGATATTCATCATTTTTATATCACATTCGAGCATTGGTCTAGAGATTATCAATGTATGATATTCACCAAATACTCTTTGAGTAATGGTCTCTAGAATGAGATGCAACATGCCCACCAATTACTATGAGTAATGGCTTCTAGAGCATCAAGTTGTATGATATTCACCACATACTTTGTGTAATGGCCTCTAGAAAATTAATTTGCATAACATTCACCATATACTCAAAAAAATATTTATAGGGTATGTTGACACACATTCTCATAATTCTTAACGTATAAACATCCACCATGCAAAGTATAATTTATCATGATCTCATAGACATCATAAGATGTCCATCATAATAGAAAATTAATTTATTGTAAGATTGTCACCTTTCAATAACTTCTGCAAATACAAGTGACATCATTTGGACGTTATAACTTCCTCATGAAGTACATAGGGAGTAGTCCCATTAAAATCACATAGTCATGAAGTATATTCATTAATCACATTCCTCTTGACTACTACAACTTAATGATCATTGGATACTTCATCCTAATATGATTTACTCCCTCTGAATCAATAAAGGTTGAAACATAACATTTATCTTTTGATCCTAAATTTAAATATTAAAAGAATATATTTTCAAAAACTATTTATAATTAGAGATTAACTCTATTTTATTATTGAACATATGTATTATGATAAATATTAGAAATATATTGTAAGGTTTTATTTATTAGAGTGGGGTTTCCATTGCACCAAAGGACTGATCTGTTAATGTCTGATACAACCACTAAATTTATAGTACATAGGAGTTAGTTAAGCCCTTGTCATGAATCCCAGGGGGAGGGTTGAAAAAATTTCCAACACTCTCCTCCTTAGCGTTACCTGAGGGCCTAAAGATTCCAACCTATGACAAGCTTTGATACCACTTGTTAGAGTGGTGTTGCTATTGCACCAAAAAACTGATCTATTAATGTTTGATACAACCACTCAACTTATAGTACACATGAGGTGGTTAAGCCCTTGTCATGAATCTTGAGGGAAGCACTAAAAAAAATTCCAACATTATTTCGTATCCCAACAATGTATGGAATTTATTATATTTTGTAAAAGCGGTATCACCAACTCAAACTAAGAATTCTTAGTGAATTTAATTACACATCTCCTCTTATATATATGTAATCCTATTCTCATTTCTAATTATATCTATAAAAAATATTAGATCTTGTATTTAAAACTATAATATTATAATATAATAATATGGAAGCAACATAATCCTTTTCTAGCAGTGGGTTCCTCATATGCATGACGCATACCTTTCCCAAGAAGTTGGGAAGGTCATTGTTCCACGTACATAATTTTAACTTATTTTTCCACTTCAAAGTGGTCACTTTACTCCCACACCAATCTCATTATGTGTGCACCTATAGGTGGGTCCAACAATATTCTCTAGTAGCAACATGGATTTTTGATTGCTTTGAATTCTCTGCCACTAACTTTGTGATTTTGATCTCTTGTTCGATCAATGCCTCCATGCCAAATAGTAAATGAATCTTTGTCAATGAATGGGTTCCTTTTGGTTTCAGGCATAGGAATTGGAAATTAGAACTTAAAATAGGAATGAGAATGGGAATGGGGAATGGGGATGGGGAATGGAAATTCTAGGCCCATTTCGTTCACTTGGAATTTGATTGGGAATGCGCTAATCTCTTGTTTGGTTGTAAAAAATTAGAATTAGAATAAGATGAAGGTTATATTTCTTAAAAAATTCTGAAAATTTAATTTGTCTCACATTTATACAGTGATTTTTTTTAAAAATCTCACATTTATTTCATATATGTTCCTATGAGATAAATCTTTCATAAAGCTAAAAAAAAAGATTGCTAATGGTATATAGATGGAGTTATTAATATTTTAGAAAAATAATGTATATAGTAAACATAGAGAGGGATCCAAACAACTATGGGAGTTAATGAAGCAATGCGGTATATTGTGACTCTATTGATGATGATGCCTAAGTTAGATAGCTATTGTTTACAAATATATGGATGCCCCAAAAGGATTAAATAGCCTTATAGAAGAGTGCACACACATTTGAGGCCTTGGAAACATCAACCTAGCAAGTGATGCCTCTACCTATGACCTCATATGCTTTCTCTTTGCTTCCACAGTAATAGACTGCCACTCTTTCTCCTTTGCATGTCAAGTGAAGGGAAATTTCTCCATTGATCCCTTATGATGCACCTATTACAATGGCTACACACCCTTCCAAATTATAGTGCTCTGCCATTATTGTGATTCATTTCATTCTGCCATCTTTCTCTCTGTTGTGTTAAATATAGTGGGGTTGTCAAATTTGTGCTCATGCTTACACAATGAGCTAGTGGAGATTTTTTTCCAAGGTCAAAGATGCTATTGATTAGTTAGGTAGAGTCTTAACATATGGTGCAAAGCAGAGATGTGGGTATCCAACACTACTAGTGGAGGGATCTTTGGGGATACGGGATAGAGGAGGCCTTGCTCCTAACCCCTATGTGTGGTAGCCATAGTCCATGAATATTTGTCTTGGTAATATGAGCAGATGCCAAAATGATTTAGTCCCTATGCCTATATGTAATGTCTCCTTTTAGGACATTAGGTTTAAAAACATTGACCACATATATATTTTCTATTTCTTCTCTTGATGTCTCCTACTGTCATTATTATTCTATATATATTTTAATAGCAAGAGTTACAACCTTTCATAATTATAATCATATTATATTAATAATAATATAAGAATACTTATAAATATTATTATTTTAATATTATAATAAATATGATTATAATATAATATAATATTTATAAATATTATATGATTATAATATAATATAGTATTACTTATAAATATTATTATTTTAATTATTAGTATTATTTTTTATATAATACTTATTTAAATTATATGTCAAGATGGGGATATCACACTATAACCATGAATCTACAAAACTATATAATTTGGATTTAAATCGAATTGAGAATAGGAATGGCTTGTTCCAATAATAAGTTTTTTTGGCATGGACATATGCTCATTTTAGGGGCAAAATAGGAATATGTATACCTATTCTCAATTCTAATATGGTGCACCAAATAGAGGATACAAAACATATTCTAATTTTCTCTTCCTATTCTGATTGTATTCCAACAACCAAAAAAACCCTTAGTGTTTGATGTCAACCACATTTATTCATTCTCTTTCAATTAATATTCTCAATGGTGAGCCTTCCTATGTGTCACATCTGAATCATTGGTGGGCATGCGATTTAATGTTTTGGGACTCCATTTCATCATTCTTTAATCATTCTACTAAATCTCATTGGTAGGTGATTTGGAATTTTGCAACTGTCAATGTAGAATTTGACATCTCTTTTAACACTTCATATGAGATTTGTGTGTTTGCTAAGAAGGGGTGATTGGAATTCCACAAAGGTAACCCATGGATTCTTTATTAGTCTTAATAGCAAGCCAATCATTAGAAGGTATGAGCATAGCAAGTCACCCAATCACGAGGAAAGACAATCACATAGTAAATTTTGTTGCAAATACCCAAACCATAACAATAGAATCCACATAATACACAGAGCAGTAATGTTAATTATTATCTTTTCTATCATTGTTGTTAAAGAATGATCCCAACTCAATTTTCCAAAACATTCCTCCATGATCTTCAAAAAATTAATTTTCGCTGAATATACTTGTTCAAACTCCACTCTCTTGCTTTATGAGGAACTTGATGTTTGTGCTATTTATTCCTTTTGCAAATATATAAGTTTCTATTTTAATGCATCTTCCTCCCTATTTTCAATGAAATGAAGTGTGACCTCTTATGCCTTGCACTCTGAAGCAAATATAAGATGTCAATGTTAGTAACATGTTTGATGCCCACATACATTTCACAAGTACCTCCTCTTTTCTTATTTCTTTTTTTTCTATTCAATTTACATTTGCAACCTAGCTTTGATGCCATGTTGATTTTAATAGGATTGATGTAGATGTAATTGAATTGCCTTCTTGGTATATTCTTTCCAAAGACAACGATCTTATATTTATATTAGTGAAAGGATCAAGAGTAGACATGCCCATGAAGAGACATGTCCATTCATTAACATACTGATAATTACATATTTCATTGTATTAAAGTCTCTAATATAATAATAATATATATCACATTATATATAATAATAACAATAATACTAATAAACTTCTTATGTCAAATATAACAAGTATATATGAATTATATCACGTACATAATCATATATATTCATAGGCTTATCTGACTAAAGCTACCAAACATCAATATTTCACCCAAGGGTCAAAGTCAACAACTCTCAATTAGGAACCAAAATAGAGAATATAGAGCCATCGTGTGGAGACTTGAATCTTAGTTGTAGGCACTAGAGACAAGAAACCCCACCATTTCACCAAAGGCACAATTATTTTTAGAATGTGAGTTTTCTCTTCAAAAAGAACCTTCCCCACATAAAACCTTATTTGTAGTATGAATAGTATTTATTTTATAATTATTTCTACAAGTTATTATAGCTATGAAAAGATATGAAAAAGTTTTTATATTATTCTCCTTAGAAAAGAGAGTTTTGGAAGGAGATTCTCCTTAGAAGAAGCTAGTTAAAAGACAAATTATATCCACCTCTAAGAGTCATACCTTGATAATTGTAAATTAAAAGAACAAACTTGTATTAACTCAATTTTCTAAAGTGTATAGGTAAGGGATAACTTTAAGAAACTCTTGCTGAGGAAAATATGTAAAATGCTAGTGAATTCAACATTAAATATGCAGGAAAAATTTCTAATTGAGGGTGATTTTTTCATTCGAGGCAAGGGAGAAAATTATTTTCTATTGGAATTTTTTTTTTCCATATCAAAATTTAATAATAATTGTGGTGAATTATTATAATTTTTTTGGTATGCAAATAAATGTAGGTGATTTTTTTTGTTGGTCATAAACATTTTTGTAATGTAAGAGGTAAATTAATTATTTCATATAACATAAAATATTAACATGGTTGGTTAATATATCAGTTTCCAAAGAGAGATTATTTTTTTTTTTGGTGAATTTATAGAGTCACAAGTGGTCTATGGCCCACATGCCAAGTGTTGTACTTTTAGTATGCCAATCCATTAAGATTTAATTAATAATGTGCCATTTTTTATTGCCAACTTGGTCGTCATCACTTTTAATGTTGTCATTTTTATGGTGAAAGGAATTAATTTGGACCATTGATGTAATATAGATCAATGGCTTCAGCTCTATTTTGGGCCAAATTTTAAATGACATATCATAAAGTCTCAATCTTCTCAGAATTAGGACATGTGTCCCAAAGGCCAAAATATAAAATAGTTGGCTAAATAGGGATAGTTGGAGACACATGTCACTAAAATGGTAGGTGATGGTCAACCCGAGGGAAAATATTATTTTATTTTAAGGGGGAAATAACATTGTCCAATAAGAAAACATTAGGGGAGCACTGGCAAAAATTTTAAAATAATCATGGTCTAAATGTAGATTACATTGGCGATTGGACTGGGATTTGGGACCAATTATGTGTAAACTAATGAGTGATTAGCCTTGGATTTTGACCCAAATTATTTAATATCTTGACAGCATGGTTGACCCCAAATGTAGGTTTTATTTGCCAAATTGCAATTTCCCAAAGAGAAAAAATTGCTAATTAACAAAGATTCACCACTAAAAAAATCATTAGTATCTAGATCCATTACCTAAAATTTTAGTTGGAAAGATTACTAGATCACATTAGGAAACACTTTTTTTGTTATTAGTTGAAATCAACTGATTTGGTAAAATGAAAATCTATTAGGTATTTTTTGTCACTTAGGTTTGCACCCTTGTCCAAAGCCTATGCGTGAGGACAACCTAGTGAAATGTGGAAACAACCTCCAAGCTATGGCACTTGAACTGTGAGGTTGAGTCTCTAGAGAAGGTCGGCTTCCTCTTACTATCAGGATGCACCTAACTACTCTTGGAGAGGAAAAGGGAGAAGGAGAGCATGAAAGCAAATCTACCTAATTTAATCTAAAGAGGTGATGCACCAAAATAGAGTGTTCAGACCAATCTCTACCCATATATGCACTATTGAACCAGAATGAAACTAAGGATATACACATTCAGACTTGCTTTTAATCTAATAACCACATATAGACTAGAAAACCTAAATGAATGACACAAGGAAAGAGAAGATTCGCTTATATGTCATTCACAGGCTAAAAGAGATATAGTCAGGAAGATTATAGATTTTCACAAAACAATGGTGAAGGCAAAGAGTTCTTGCACTTTAATACCAATGGCTAAAGGAGATAAGGTAGAGAATCATACGGTTCAGAGGCAAGGGGAATTTTACATTGGAGTTGCAGAGCAATAGCAAAGAACAATCAAGAATGTTTTGACCCTTTCAAAATTTACAAAATCTGCCTTTATAGTGTAGGTATAACTAAGATGTCCTCTAATTGTAGTTACTCCTCAACCACTACATTGAAGTCCTACTTAGAACAATCATGGGGAAAATCTGATCATGGATACAGATCTAAGGCAATGATATCTGATCCTCTGCATCAAATAATGTCTCGAGAAGACATAAATGGTGCCATAACTGTGCTCTGACTAGGTAGATGGATTACTGGAGGCGGTGGAGTGCTCTCTCGCATTTAGCATTCATTTCCTAGTGGTTGGGATTGATCATGAAGATCGAATTCACAGAAAAACTTGATTTCCTCTGTTCCTGGTTTGTGAATCAGCAAGTTAACTTAGTCAATCTATCTTGGCACTGGGATGAGCCATGTGGGCCAATCAGTTCATTCCATTCTGCCACCTCGCGGGTCTTACATGGTTGACCATTCATTCCTTCACTAACTGCACCCAACTTTTCTCAAAGAATCCTGACCGTGATGTTACACTAACCGTCGGTTGCATCTATCTATTACTACCTCAACTAGACCCACAAAACTCTAAGGATACGTGGAAAATCCTTGCTATGTCGCTATAGGTAAAGATTGAGCATCTTTCCATAATGACCTAGTGAGAAACATCAATCTTCCACCATCTGACGGTCCTAAAGATACACCCACTCTGTCAGTGTGCTGACCAATAGAAACCTGGCCTTTCTCCAACTTGTCCAGTAAGTTCTTGCTTTTGCGGCCCACCAAGGAAAATAGGACCCACAATCCATGTGTCGCTAGGTCGTTAACTCACTATACCTAAATAGCGTGCATCTTCCCATAGCGAGTTAACGAGGACCTTTGATCCATGCTGATCTGACGATAGTGAAAGATGTACTGAAGGGACTGGCCCACTTTTTGCACTGTCATCACCCTAGCCAATTAGAAATCGACCAACTACTGATGTGTCATTAATCTGTACACTCATTCTTAGTGCATCATTGGTTCGAAGTCCACCCTATGGCTTCTGGAAAAAACCTGGCCCCACAAGACATGTGGCAACGAATCGTTATCTTGCTATATATATCTTCTGAGCATCTTTCCATAGCGAGTTAATGAGAGCCATTGATCTAAGGTCAATCCAAGGGTTAAGAAACTACATCAGGCATTCTGGAGATTGGTGGTCCCATACTCGCTAAGTCGCTATGAGTAAATAGCTTACAACTTTCCATAGTGAGTTAGTGAGGACTGCTGATTTTGCATTGATTTGATGGTCAGAATCCCTCCTGAGCATCCACGTCGCATGAGGTCCCACCAAACACTCATTTCACGGTGACTCGCTATGTCGCTAACGATGAGTTGTTTAAATTTTCTAGTAGCAAGGTAGCGAGCGCCGATGACTTTATCCAAACTCAGTGCCAAAAAAAAAAAAAATACCCACCGCTGCCAAATTGGGCCCACTGATCTATGTGGCAAACACTCGCTAAGTCGCTATGCATATCTATCGAGCATCTTTTCTTGGCGATGTAGCGAGGGTCGTAGATCCTGAGAAGATCCAAAGACAGGATAGGATGCAGGCCGACCGAAACATATCATAAGTTCTATTTTTTTTTTTTTTTTTTGTTTCTCAGGCATTTAAAATAACATTAACTCTGGGAACTAGCCCTTGGCGGGTAAGCATTTAAAAATTGAATATTGGCGGGGCGCAAAATGAGCAACAGTATTATTTATAGACTCTTTAAAATTGGTATTCAAATTTTTTGAAACTTTCTAGTTATACTTAGACTTTGTAATTTATTATTATCCTTAAATCTATTAGATATTTATACTGTTTAAAATTGATATTCAATTTTTTTTTAAAACTTTCTAGTTATACTAAGACTTTGTAATTTATTATTATCCTTATATTGCCATGCTAATTTCTTGAATGATTGGAGATGGACTAGTGCTGGCAGAGTTCAATTACCCCCTTAAAACCATTTATAAACACCTCCTCTCTATCACCATCTCCCCATTGTCCAGTGAGAGGTGGAATTGTGTCTTTGTTATGTCCAAGAAGAATAAACTCAAATTCCAAAGCAATGCCTAGTCTGAGCTCCTTCCATTGAAAGTGTGTTTTTCTAATGCCTACTTGTCCATTTTGTCTAAAATAGAGTCCATAAAACATGCCTTTTAGCTCTACACTTTATGGTACTCTAGTTTTCATCTCTTGTCCTTCTTTATTCCCTACAGCATGGACTTTGGAATGCTGTTGTCTTGGGTGTTCGGCAATCCTCTTATTCTCTTCCATACAAAATCAAATAAAAATGAATTGCAGAAGAATCCTTTCATTTACTCATAAACAAACAATACATGTTTATAGTTATAACTCAGAAACTTCCTATAATTTTTCAAAACACTTTGACAGCTAATTGGTGGTGATGGACAACGAACTGAAGAGTAAACAAAAATTCACATTAATTAACAATGGATTTATCACCTCAAACAAGATAAGAAACTGAGTCAACATGCACTAAAACAAGACGAGCATATGTTTCTCATTTCTGCTACACCCATGAAAGTAGAAACTTCACCTTTCAAGATTCTCAGCAAGTGACAAGCAAAGACAAATATCCAAAGCAGTATAAAGGGACTGTATTCAGCTGGTATACCCCAATAAGGATTGGGAACTTCTTTTTACGCATCAGAGAATATATACTTGAATGCCTTGGAACTTTGGGTAGACAAAGAGCATTTAATTAACTTCTCAGCTCTATTGGATGGCTGTTCTTTATTGGCTAATGGAGAATACATGATCTCATGATCTGTTTATGATTTGAATTTTGTCGTATCACTTAAGATTGGAAGAGCCAATAGTGGCATGTTGTGATGGTTAAGTTGTTATGTTGTTATCCTTGCCATCAAGGTTCAAATCTCATGGGGATGAGGTCCCCCGTTTGTGGCCTCATTGGTTCATAGCTCCAGGTCAAAGCGTTTACCCCTCTTTGAGATAACACTTAAGATTGGAAGAGATGAAGTGCAATGGATCACATGACACAAATATTTCCAACTGTCACACAATGTTTGCATGGTTCATAGTGTTGATGATATAAAAGAAATAAGTGTGATGTAGTTTTCTGAGTCAAGTTCGTTGAGTTATGTTTCATGAATAATGGTTCACTCTCATTAAAATGAATAGAATATTTAACATTTGTTGCATCTAGGGTATGGTCATAGAGGCACCCTTAAATATCACATAGTAAGGAAGAAATTTAGCTTGAAAAAATAAGCCGATTTTGACTATTTAGAACTTTCAGTCTAGGAATCAAGGCTTAGTGTGTGATGTTTAAGCCAGGACTTCTTGGGAGGCCACTTATCCTAGTATTACTTCAGTTCGAACATGTTAACTACAGAGTTTTCTTCATAGATAATGCCACGATAATTGAACTATTCTTAAACATTATATACAATGAGAGAAATTAAGTTTAGAACAGATAAGTCACATTTAGCTAAAGAATCAACAGTCTGCTATATTTGCAACTCTATTTACAAAGCCTTAAACAAGTATTATGCCTTATAAATAATAATTGTAAAATCTTTAATAAATATAAGAAATGACTGGCATTCGGTCTTAATATGTTGGATCGTTAAGATCTTCCACCTTCCAGTGTGAACATGTTTTTTCAGCTCTTTCGTCAGTCGGTGTGAACGTGGAAACATGTTGCTTCTTCGAGCTTTATCGCTATTCAGTGTGAATGTGAAGTGCTGCTTCTTTAACCTCTTTCATCAGTGTGAAGGTGACATTTTGCCTCTTTAAATCCTCTCTGCATGACGTCAACATAAAGATTAATGGTTTGTCATGAATTTGTGAACCACGTATTGATTTAAAGACACCATCTTTGTTCATTCAATGCAAGCGTGAAGATTTGTTCTTGTATCATTCAAAACTTAGAAGACATATTGACTCTTTCTACCATTCAATATACATTTTGACACTTTAAGCAACTCTATCATTCACCGTGAATGTGAAGACGTGCATTGTCGGAAAATAAATGATAATTTTATTATTATGACCCAGTTTAGTTATATTGGAGATAGCTGCATTGTTAGTCTCATTCTTAAACGTTGTACACTAAGAAAATATTAGGCTTAATTTTTTATATGTCGAAATCAAGCATCAGTCTTAGTACTGAATAATGGGAAGTTTTGAAGTTCATAGATGGTGAAAGGTAATGTTAATCAATCTAGATTTGATAAATTATTATTTGAATTAGTGATTAAAAATAATTATTTTTCTTATATATTAATTTATTGGCATGTTGTAATTTTTAGGAAATTCTGTTATTTCAAATTATATTAAGACTAAGATATTTTCATTTACAATTTTATCATTTTATAATTCTAATATCAAAACATTAATTTCTATCTTTTTTTATATTTAAAAAAAAAACTTGTTCATAATTTTTATTATTATTATCTAACAGATTATTATACATACAAGTCATATACACAATAAGACTTACATAGTAATTACCAATATATAATAGTAATAATAGTAAACTCACCTAGATATTAAAAATTTAAGAATATAATTATACATGCACAAACAATATTTCAGAACCACTATTAACATTAAAAAGACTCTCAAAACTGTTATTCTTAGTTTAGAAAGACTTGTTTGATTCTATAAGTTCTTTGATCATAGAGATTTTGTTTTTCTAAATTCTTTATGTCACACTTCATTGAGATGTGTTGACTCTTTAAACTCTCTCATTGTTCAATGTGACTTCATAAACTCTTTGATTATTGAATATGAAGGCATTTCACTCTCTAAACTCTTCCTTCATTCAGCGCGAGTGTGAAAAATGGATGGATCTATTTCATTTCATGAATAGTTTTGACAAAAGGATTATATTGCAAATAGTTAATTGTCATATTATTAGTCTCTGTCATAAAGGAATGAGACTAAAGTTTTCAACGGCTTCTAATGTATTAGTTTGTTCATTGAACATTGTGCTCTCTTATATAATAGTGTCCTATACTATAGTTAGTAACAAAATTTGATCTATTTTTGATGTCATATATGCAAACAAGTTTTATCTTATTGGCTCATGTTATTTTTTAAGATAGTCTTTTATTTTTCTTCCACAAATATTATCTCAAATATTTGGGTGTGAAAATTGTCATTTTTCTAGGAAGGTTAGGTGTCTATTGTTTCAATTATCAATAGATGTAATACCTCCAGAAGGCTGAAACCTATAGAGGTAACATTCTCTGCATGGGATAAGGTGTAAATTTTTTAGAGAATTAGGTACAATGTAGACATGTCATAAAATAAGAATATACAATAAAAAGTATCCCTTCATTGTAGTTTTTCTTTTTGTTTCTTTCTCTGGTTGGAATTGTTATGTTTGTTCTAAATAGTTTCTTTGACTAGTTTTTATTATTGACATGCCAAGTTTAGTACTAAAAAGAATTTTCTTTATAATTTCTTTTGTAGGCAAAAAACATATTTTGCAAAGACTGCTTTAAGGGCTATAGCTGATCAGGTATCCTTAGTGCGAGAAAATCATTTCCATGAGAAAACCATTTGATAAGAAACATTTTCTAAAGTTATTAAATTGTCTTACTCACTCTGTGTTGCATTTTTTTCTTTTAGTTTGTCTTGTTTCTATTTTCATGGTTTCATTTCAATGTTTTAGGAAATAAGTAAAATGTATACAAGTGAAAAAATAAATTCTTTATCTAGATAGTCATTAAATTTTATTTTTTTTTAACATTTAATAGTTTTGGTAAGCAATTTACCACTTGTGTTAGATGGTCAGTGTAATACTTGAAAAAAATCACATTAGTTGTTTAGCTTTGTGCTAATTGTATGAGCTATTTCCTTATGAATTGGCTTAGAAAAGGCATTTGCAACTAGAAACACATTTAAGGTGTCCAAACATGAAACCAAGGCCTAGATCTTAATCAAAATTTTCATCCATTTTGATAACTCAAGTCCATGGCATCTTCTTCCACATCTCACTACATCAAAAAGATCATAAGATTCATTAATCAACCACAATTTAGAATTGTGATCTCCTTGATTTTTTATAAATCATAGAATTACAAGTTATGTGAGGATAATGAGGAAGAGATTCACATTATTGTTGTGGACTCAACTTGTATATTTTAATTTTAGGGTTTTTTGCTATAGCTTTAGTATTTGGTTTAAGTAATTAGTAAGTTTTGAGATATAAAATATATTTTCTTAATTGAACAATAAGATTAAATCAATAGTTTAATTAAAATATTAAATTTTAGAAATCCTTTATATTATATATTAATATCATTTTTCAAATAGGTCATACAATTTTTTCAATTTTAAGATTATAATATCTAGAATATTACATAATGTTTTATTTTACTTTAATTTTTTTAATATTATTTGAAATGACTTTATTAAAAAATATTAAATAGTTCACTTACTTTCTTAAAACAATGTTCAAAAAAATAAAATATTGAATGCTTACATAATATTATATTCTATTGTTGTTTCAAATGTTTAATATTCTTATCATGTTTTTTGGAATTAAAGAACAAATGTTTTAGTTCATAGCCCAATCTTTTTTCAGCTAATTAGCATTATATATATATATATATATATATATATATATAGGCAAAATTGGACAAGCCACTGGGTATATTTAATATATTAAGTAAAAATTGGTTCAAAAGCTCAATTGGGAAAGAACTAGAAAGAAAACTAGCATCGTCACCATATTTACAATTGACATAACATCGATATTTACAATCTAGCTGGATCGATGAACAACCTATCAAACTTCAAAAATTTTCAAATTTAACAAAATTTCATCACATAGTAGGCATGATGGACTCAAAATTAGTCAAAAAAAGGATTTCAACATTTAAAAAAAATTTGCTAGATGTGAGGAGAAGAAAGCCTAGCAATGTAGAAGGATACCACTATGCTATCTTTCATCCATGTTTTCATTGGGAGCAACCATTACAGAGAAGTCCCATCCCAAATTTGGACGTGATGTAGGGGCAACATCCCAACCTGAGCTTGGGCCCTCAGCAACAACAATGTCCCGTCCCAAATCTAGACATGATGCTGGGGCAACATCCCAACCCAAGCTTGAGCCATCAGTAGTAGCATTTGAAGTGCAAGTAGAGAAACCCATGGATCCAGGCATGTCCCAACCACTAGGTATAGTAACATCTAGGTGCAGAGGTTGAGTGGTTTGTGCTAAAGCAAGGTGACCAAGACTAGGTTCTTTGGAAGCTGAGAACAAATAGGTGTCAGGTTCACTGACTAAATGAAAGGGGGTGGCTGAGGGTGACTTCATTTGAGAACTCATAATATTTCTTATTTGAAAGGTTAGACTTAAAAATTGATATTTTTAATGCTATTTCTAATTTTTTAAATAGCCTAAACAGATTTCACTTAGGGTAATTGCTTTTTCCCAAAATTAAAATTAGAGAAATTTTTTCAAAAGGTAGTTGGCAAGAATAATGATATAGTTATGGTACATCAAAGACAAAAAATGGAAAATCTATGAAAAAGAAAGTGCAGGATATTGATAGCAATTAATATTCTCCAGGAGGACAAGTTAATATTTCCTACTTATTCTAGAATAATGTGTGTATATCAGTGAACTAAAGATTACATTGAACACTAATTTTTTAAATTATAATTTTAATCTTCTATGCAAATATACTACTTGAATTGATTGGAGCAACTATATTGCACTGTTTATCCATAGCCACACATTTCACACCTTTTGTACTCTTTCAATCATGATTGTAGCACACATTTACTTCATAAAAGGTTTTTTTATATTTCAAAAGATTGCCTCACTTTTTTTCTAGGTAAATATGGCCCATCAAGTATTTGAGATGTGAATTCTAAAGAAAGACTAGTTTTTCTTCTTTTGAGAAATCATGTCCTCATAACTAGACAATCATTTCACTTCACTATTGTATTGCATGAAAATTGAAACATCCTGATATGCCATGCTAAGCCACTATAATTATTTTGATGCGATACCTTTGGAGCCACAGCATGAGAATAATCAAATTTCTTTTGTTTTTCCAAATTGTTAGGTTAATTTCTTCTTTGCATAGAATTCAATGTAGCCAAGATTGATGTAGTGTACACACAACCTTATCAATTCACAATGAAAATAGGCTCCTAGAACCATGTTTTACAAAGCATTGAGTAACAAAACCTTCAAATAAAAAATCAGAATCTAGCGATAAAAATATTTTAATAATGAATTATTTCATATACAATATAATCTTGGGTTTTTGAGAATGGTGGAGCATGGCTGTTTAAATGGTCTAAGGTGTAATTTGTGAAGATTAAAGGGTACAGTTCTAGGAGCCAAAATTTTATATGTTCGTATGGATAATTGTGAGCACTTTATATTTGAAACGATTAATGGAAATGGAAATTTATAGTGGCATTATTTTGCTTTGTAACTTGGTAGCTTTTGGATTGGAATTTTTATATTTGTTTTTTTTAATAGCACAATTTGAAAACCTAGATTAACCATGTTTGAAATGGTGATGAAGATTCTTTGTAAAATAGTTCAATTATTGCAATGAAGGAGCCATAAAAAATAGCATGTTGTAAATCTAATATTAGTAAATTTGAAGTAATTGTAAGCTAACAGGTTGTAAGTATCTTGATATTTTATTTGCAAACCTGAATTTTGCATTGAATCTCAATGTTACAACATGTTAAGATTTTTTTAAAGAAAATTTATTCAATTTTAAGATATGCAAGCACCGAATCTTTACACTACATTTTTTTCATTACTCTTTCTACAATTCTAAAAGTCTACACTACATGTTTTTCATTGCTCTATCTACAATTCTAAAAGGTAGAGATTCCATCTGTGCTAAGAGTTCTTGTTAACCTTGGAATTAGTTGTTAATCTTGGTGATAAATGTTGATGCCAAAGATGATCTATTGTTGGTAATGGTGAATATGAAGAAATAATGCAGTGAAGTAAACAAGACAAATACCCAATGGATTAATACTTACATATGATGAAGGTTTTATAATGAAATTGTGCCTCACTAATAAGGGGTACTTATTTACATGTTTATTGATTGTTTTTTGTTTTTTGACAACTCAAATGTGAAGGCATGTAAATCTAAAACTATTGTTTATTGGAGGGTTTAAACATTATATATTAAGGCTTGATTTCTTAGCTAAAAGTATTAAATGATCAAAGTTGACTCAATTTTTCAAATTTAATTTCTCTCTTAGCATGTAATTTTTAAGAGTGTGAGATGCTTATCCTTCTCATATGAATTTCTTTTTTTGTGAAGGGTGAAAAATTTGAACTGCAATTGTTAAAGTTTTTATTTTTTTATTTTTTATTTTTAATTTATTACAGAAGATATATATATATATATTTTTTAAATCTATAAAAATATTTGGTTATTTAAGATTATTAAAATATTGAGTTTTAAGTATGGGGATTTCAGTTTAATTTATTGTAGAGATATTTAAAGTGGAATTCTAAGTTGTGATTCTTAGTCTTGTGTAGTAGGTTTTTAGTATGGAATGTTTTATAAACAAGGGATATAAGTGTCATGTTGATGTCATGAGGTTGTATAGTTTATTTTCGGTGGAGGTAGGGGCAAGGGTGAAGCATCATTTGTAATGAGTGAGCATTTTGTGAGGCAAGGACTTTGGTTGTGGTGGTGAAGTTCATTAGTGACATTCCATGGATTGTTTGTAATGTGCATAAAGTTGATGTTTATGAGAGATTTTTTCAAAAATTGACTCAAGTGAGAAATTAATGATTTGAATATTGAGTCTTTTAATTTGTTATAACTCTTTTTGTTTCATATGGTCTTTTAGTTGTTTTATAGTTAGGTAATGTCCATTTGGACTTTTTTTTGAGAGGGGTGCAACTCCTAATTTGTTTTTTTTGTGTTGCTTATGGAATATTTAGATCATCCAATATTTTTATTTCAAAGTGTGGTAATGCTATTGGGTTGTTTTATAACTTGTGAGAATGAGGATAAGGAGAATATTGTCTTGTTTTATTATGTGGTCTAAACTACATGGACCAATAACATGATTTTATTGTTTATTTATAAATATAGAATATTCATTTATAGAAAATAATAAGAAGAATTTATTTATTGAATTTGTTAATTAGTAGATTATCATTGATTTTCATCTATGGATATATTTTTGGAATGGTTGGCAAGGCAAAAAGGAATAATCAACCAAAGGGTTGTAGCTAAATCGATTGAGCACAATTGGTGAGGATGATGGTAAGAGGAGATAACACCATGCACAACAAATTTCAAACCCCCAGAGGTGTGTTTGGGTCAAGTTTGATACTTAAGTGAATTTGACATATGAGACCCCCCTACACATGGCTTCTTAGCAGAAGGAAGCTTCTAGTTTAGATGTATGCTTACTCATAAAATTGTAAACTACTATATAAAAGCAAAGAATGATGATATCTATGCGTGCTGAGATGTTTTTGTTTTAAAAAAAGGAATGATCAAAATAAAAATGTGTACATCAAGGTAATCTTTAAGAAACCCCCCTCCAAAAAAAGTTATAAAACATTGGCGAGCCTTTCATTTTCTGTAAAATAATCTATTCATGCATCCTTCAATTTTTTAATTTTAAATATTATTTATATTGGTGATTACTTTTGAATCATAATTTTTGTGTAAAAAATATTGGTGAATCTCAATAATTTAATAGAAATTTCATTAATCACCATAGAATATTACAAATGAAAATTGAATATTTTTTAACTCATGAAATATTATGAAGACCATTGCATTATATTTTATATCAATAGTGAAAACTAAATATTGATGATATATCACTAAAGTAACTAATAATTATGATAGTTATTGTTGAGTTAATTTTAATTTTTGCAATAATATATAATATTTAGGTGAACAAAATCTAATTTCATATATTGAATATTATGGTGAATCTTTGAACATAAATTTTTTAATAAAATAAATTATTGATTGATTTTAAATATTTTAGAGCTAAAATTTATAAAAATATGGTGATTTAGGTTGTGTTAAATCTTAAATTATTAGCCAAATTACCAACCAAAAATTTCTAAAATTAGCCAATTGGTGCATATTAGCCACTAGAAAATACCTTGATGTACATGTATGATTAGTCTTTAGGAATGAAAATGAAAGAACATGTATTGCATATTTAAATTATCAATTTAATATTAAAAGATTTTTTATGTTTAGATCATGTAGGGAAAAATGATAGCTTTATTTGTGAGGATCCTATTTTGAAGCTTTTGATGACATAGGTTTGAAGGTATATCTTTGTAATGAAAGTTTAGTGTATTTAAAAAAAAATTGAGCAACATTATTCACATTATATAAATAAATGCATATCTGTTACATATATACATGTGTAATTCCATGTGTATGGAAAAGGAGATGAAGTCTTTAGATACATTGTTAGAGTAAATAATTAATTAATTATTCTATTACTTAAGCTTACTTAGGTAAATGCATTTATTTAATATTTTGTATTTAATGCATGTAGTGGTTAGTTGTTGACAACACGAGAGTTTGTTTACTTCTAGCATGTTCCACCTTTTATGGATATGTGATGAGTTGTCATCCTTATCTTCTACCACCTTCTAGCTTGTTCTACAAGCTTCCATGAGTTCTTTATAAGCGGGCTCCCTCTTTGTATTTTTATATATCACATCACTTCTCATTGTAAATACATTTTCATTGTGTTTCAATATTTTGTGGTCTCTTATGTCCATTTAGGGTTTTTCCCTTGCTCCTCGCTCTTCCTTCCTTGGCTTCTCTTTGATAGGTTCTCACATGCAGGTGATCTTGGGCATCTTCGGAGTTGGCTTTCATCAACTCCAACATAGTATTAGAGCCAGGTTTTTCCTGCTTCGTTGAAAATTTTTGAAGCCATGATTTGGAGTCACAAACCCTAGTTTGTTTGTGTATTTTTTCTTCAAATTAGGGGAACATCAAATTTTTGGAGCACTTTCAGCCCAAACGAACATCACCATTGGATCCGAAAGGCCGTTTGCAATCAAGATTCATATAAAACTTTTTGTTTTTGGAGATAGAGCTCTAGGAGGCAAAAAAATTTTGTTGCAAGCCATTTCCATACAGATTGTACGAATTTCTTAGCGAAAAAACTAAAAAAAATATATAGTTTTCAGTGCGCTGCCACTGGGGGGCCACCCAGAAGCTACCGCCACACCACCATGGCCCTACCAGCAATGGTTTTGCCACCACAACAAAGCTTTTGTTGGCGTGCCACCCACCGATTGCGGTGGCCGGTGGTTCCCCCCTCTGCGCCAGTGGCATCCACCTCTAGCTTTGCTCTGACAGTGTTGATCAACTTTGCCTCCACTTGTATGCAACTCAGCTCTGCATCAGTAGCTGATGTGGAGTCTACAACCACACAGTGACTAACATGTGGTAGGTCTTCCACGTGGCACTTTGCCATGTGGCTCCTACCATGTCAGCACCTTTGCCACGTGGCCTTCTTTTTTGTGGTGACTGCCACATGGTCATCAAATTTAATGGCTCAGTTTGCTGACATCAACATGATGTCATCCTGCATCAGCATCCTTCTTGCACCTCTTCTTTAGGTTCTATTTTGGAGCTACCTTTGGTTTTTTGGCCATAACTTGAGCATACAGAGGTATTTTTCCGATCCGAAAGAAGTGCCAAAAAGCCGATTTCGAGATGAAGACTTTAGTGCAAGTATTTTTAGGTTTTGATGCCCTTTATTGTCAATATTTTTTGTTGAATTATGAAGTCCTATTTTTGACTCCGACAAGCATATCTTTTGTGTCCCATGCCCATTTTTTGAAAACTTTATATTTTTGGAAAGCTGGTTCTGTCAGCTTTTCAAAAATGTAGTCCTTTTTCTTAGTTTTTGGCCCATAATATTTCTATCATATTTTTGGCATTTTAGCTATATGGTGGATATTTTGAGTGTTTTAGACTCGAGGATCATTTTTCTAGCATGGTTTCTCTTATTTTAGGCTGTACTTTGTTTTGTTGCAGCTTGTTTTCAGTTATGATCATTGTAGTTATCATTTTGAAGTACTTTTATGTATCACACTGAGATAAAGTGCCACTTTTGCATTCTGGGTATCATGACCATTGTTTTGAGCCAATTGTACATACACTATTTTCATAAAGCACCATGGGGATGGATAGTTGTTTGATGTTTTAGGCATTCTCCCTTTGTCAAGTGAGTGTGCCTTCCATGGCATTAGCTCCATGTAGAGTTAGTTTGACTATGTCTTTATAAGTGTTCGTACCTCTTTCCCTCTCTCATCATTCTTAGTTCATCTGTAGGAGACTTTGACCCACCTTCTCAGTTGCTTGTCATCACACCCCATCTACATTAAGGGGGGGTTATGCTATTGTTCTAATGCATCCGTGGTTCAATGGTTTGTTAGTGTGAACTATGTGTTCAGTGGTTGATCCTATGTACAAGGCAATTGCAGTGGCTGGCTACCTATGCATTTCGGTGAGATGGATCATCTACCATATGACATGCTCAGTTCATGACTTCTTCTTCCATGGAGGTTCTTCAGATCAACAGCTTGACAAATTTGCAGCTTCTTCATGCTTTAGTGATGCTTCTTCATGATCACTCCCTGTTCCTATTTTAGGGGACATTTTCCTAGGTGGAGGCTTCTTTAGTTCTTCACTAGGTTACCTCTTTTGGGGGAGGGTTTTTCCCATGTGGTTTTCTCTCTTTCCCCATTTTACAGAGGTTGCATTTTCTTGCATTGTACTTGGGTACCTAAAATGGCCTTGTTGCCAGGATCCATTCTACATTCATCTTAGTTTTGTGAGGTTAAGGCATTTCCCTAAGTTGCACTTAAGAGTGGGGGGGTGGTTAGAGTAAATAATTAATAAATTATTAATTATTTATTCTATTACTTAAGCTTACTTAGGTAAATGCATTTATTTAATATTTTGTATTTAATGCATGTAGTGGTTAGTTTTTGACAACATGAGAGTTTGTTCCCTTCTAGCATGTTCCACCTTTTGTGGATATGTGCTGAGTTGTCATCCTTATCTTCTACCACCTTCCAGCTTGTTCTACAAGCTTCCCTGAGCTCTTTATAAGTGGGCTCCCTCTTTGTATTTTTATATATCACATCACTTCTCATTGTAAATACATTTTCATTGTGTTTCAATATTTTGTGGTCTCTTATGTCCATTTAGGGTTTTTCCCTTGCTCCTCGCTCTTCCTTCCTTGGCTTCTCTTTGAGAGGTTCTCGCATGCAGGTGATCTTGGGCGTCTTCGGAGTTGGCTTTCATCAACTCCAACATACATATCACCTACAAAAGTCATAAAGGTATGTGTACTTATAAAGAAGATTTTTTCCTTGAATATTGGATTTTAAATATATTTTTCTTAATTTTTGTTAGTTTTTTTTAATTTGAGATTTTGTGGTTAAAAATATAATTTAATGTAATGTGTCCCAATTTTTTTGAGTTCTCATGCAACTCAGTTACTATGAAATTCTAAATATTAAGACATTGTTATTTTTTGAAAAAAATGTATTAAGTGTAATATATACACTAATAATTAAAATAAACTTGATTTAAAATAACAAGGCTCTATAAAGGTAGAAGGTCTAATTTTTTGATCACTATTTATAAATTAATACCTACCTTATAGACAAAAATAGAGCCAAAAATATTGATGTAGCTCCAATACCTTAGATAGCCTGTTTTGCAAATTTCCCAACCAAGATTTATATAATCAATGTACTTAGTAAATGTTTTCAAATTGAAGATTCAAAACTATCAAGTTTGAAACTTGATGCATAGTCAAGGTTGAAAGGACAAAAAATGCCTTGACTTCAAAAAAGCTCCAAACTCCTCTCATGTTTCCAAAGGCTACTAATGACCTTGATTAAGTTTCTAAAGACTTCCAGTGGATATAAGGTCTTCTACCATCTCAAACACATCAGAATATCCACTCACCATGTTCATTTTCCCATTTCATATGCAACCACTAAATGTCGATCAGCTAAGCCTACAAATAATTAAGCATCCAAAGAATAAAAATCTAACTTTATGCTAAGATTCCAAAAACAAGCACAATATAAAATGGAATATTCAAGTACCCATTTGGATCTACTTCAACATATCCAAACTTAGTATGTGGTCTTTTAGACCATCTTAGCAAACCAAACACCTATAACTATTTTTGGGCTAAAATGAGGGCACTTTTACAAAGGAACCCCTCTTGAAACTTGGTGTACAACCTTATGATTAGGTATGGTATCCTATATTATCTCCAATTATAGGAATATCTCATAAATTTCAGCATACAAGTTGTTTATACCCAAAAGCCCCCAATTACCCTTCATACCCTCACTAAAACTAGGGCTTCTTTAATTTCACCCTCCCCAACACTTTTTTAGCCTAATAAAGATTGAATTACCTTCTCCTAGGTGTAATCTAAGTGATTCAAGCTTAACTATAATGGATAGATCCTTTACCCATCACTATAGCTTTGCCACAAAAATAGTGTTCCTTCAAGTATCTCTTCCCATGGTGATCACCTAATTCATAGACTCTCCTACAATCTCATGTTATAATTATATCATACATGTAAATACATGATCATTACATTGGAATAAAACTTAAACATCCATGAAATGATCATTTTTTGAACCAAAGTCTCAAAATTGGAAAGAAAAATGAGTAAGTTCCTTAACTCTATCAATAATTTAATGAAAAAATGCAAGAACAATGACCTCAAATTATTAATAAGAATTTAATAAATGATATTGATGTCTTTAAAGCATTATAATTTCATAAAATGAAGGATTGAACAACCTTCAATGGGGAAAATGCAAAAAATAGTCACTTTAATTGCTTTGTCAATGACTTGTCTGTATAAATGTTGATTCAATATGTACCATCATGATGGCCCTAAGCCTTGACCTAACAATATAGGGTGGATCTCAACATACTTAACTAATCCAAGTTAGTAACATTATTGTAACATGAAAATACAATGTATTACCAACATTATTATTTGAGAATAGTTTAGAACAATCGACACCAACTTGCTTGAACTTCTCTTCTTGTAACTCCTTAGGATCCAATTGATCCTTGCCACTACCATCTATGAGAAAAAAAATTTCACCCTTCATTGGTGAAAGAATTGGACACCATAATGTTCCCACAAGCACTCCATCTTTAGTCATCTACCACTTCCATATTATTATCTTGTTTTCTCCACCCTCTACAATAGATCCTTGCATTTCTTTATTAGATTTCACTACCAATAGAGATGTCTTTGTATTTAGACTTACTTCCACATGATGACCCCTTATTTTCTTCTAAAAATCAACATAATCTTTCCTTCCAAATCATATGATTCTTGACTCAACTGTACTCTCACTTTGCAAAGTTTTTAAAACATATTTCTTACCATCTATGTGAACAAGGTAAGGGTTTTTTAATTCATCATGGATTATCCTCCTCTCTGACTTTCATGGCCTTCCCAAAATAATGTGACAACATGTCATAGGTACCACATAAAAAATTAACCTCTCCTTGTATTCACCAAGTGAAAATTCTACATAAGCTTTTTTTCTCACCAAAGTGTTTTGTTCATCAGTCACCCAAGTTTCTCTACATGGCTTAGGGTGTTCAAATGTTTGCAAGTGAAAATATTCAACCATCTCACATGAAACATGGCTGTCTAATGATCCAAATTCAATTATAACTTTACAAATCTTGTTGTGGCTTAGACAAATAGTTTTAAAAATAGAAACCTTTGGCCTCCTCTTCTAAAGTTCTTCTCCATTCCTTACCATAAGGAAATCTCCTTCCACATAGGGTTCCACCTTATTATCTTTACCCTTATTGGCACCTCCTTTTATTTTCTCTTCTACTACTCCTTGTGTCAAATTAATTCTCTAGTAATGTGTAACTATTCAAAGTTACAATGTTTGACCACTTCCAATGGTTTTCCCTATGAAAGGCTTGTCCTATTAAAGACTTTTACACTCTATCAAAAGTGACCTGGTTAAAGGATTTCACTACCTTGCTAAAAGTAGGCTTGATTAAAGGACTTTTGTACACTCACTTGGAATGCCACCTTGTTAAAGGATTTAAAAGTGGCTGCTTGGCCAACCTAAGTCCATAGGATTTACATTATCTAATTTAATTGTTAGAGAGTATTAGAAAGTCTATGACATAATAGCTTTGCAATCTCCAATTGCTGATCCCAGATCCTTATTTTTCTCTAATTGACCTAATCCTTACTTGATCTGATATGTTACTCTTTGATATTTTGATACTTTGTTCTTCATCAATTGGATTTTGCAATGTTTCTCTATTCTTCTAAGTCTTTTTACACTTCCCTTTGAATTTCACTATAGTTTACCCATACACTACTCTCATCCATGCATACAATAGGGTTTTGTCCTCCTTTTAAATATTTCAAAGACTTAGAGTTAGGTATGAATCCATGATCCATATTAAATCTTTATTTCCCACTCATTCCTTGCACTTTTCTTATTGGTTGCATGCCTTCTCCATTTTTCTTATTGGCTATATGCTGGTTGCATAGGTAATACAAAGATTCATTCTTATCCTTAATATCCTTCAAGATTCTTCTATGTCAGCTCAAAAATGGTTTACATAGGTGTTTATGCAATTACAAACAACTATGTTCAATCTGTGTTACTTGACACTTGTTACCTCTGATGCTCAGCTCATATAGAAAAACTAGCTCACTTGGCTCCTATAGCAATTCTATTCCACTCAGCTTCTATAGTGACTCAACACCTATACTTTTCTCAACACTTGATCTTCACTTGGCACTTGAAGATTGCTTGGCACCTAAAGTTCTATCGACACCTACTGAATTCTTTGGCTCAACATAGATTGCTGCTCAACATCAATTATTTACTCGACATCTATACATATTTTACTTAGCATGTGTTACTAGCTCAACATGAACTTAGTAAAAATCTTAAGTGTGTTGACATGAAATAGTCAAAACTAGTCTTAGATTCAACACTCTCCCCCTTTGACATGAGTGTCAAAAACACTTAGCAGTATATCAAAGTCTAATTTCCTTGAGTAAAATATGCATATAGTTTGGTATATATAAAAAACTTCAAAACTTCTCAAAATTCTATAAAAACTATATATATATATATATATATATATACCTCAAAAGTTTTGTAACTCCCCTTGAGCTGTTGTGCCATTTCTATTCCTGTAACCAAATTCTTGTGATGTATGTGTCTCATGCTGATGTTTCTGATACTCTTTGCCTTTGTTTCTACATCTGTCTACCCTGTTACCTTCCATTATTATTTACAACTCCCCCAAAACATTATATCTCCTTCTTAATTATTTCTCCCCCTTTTTAACACTTATGTCAAAGGGTTCTAAGGATTAAGATTATATTTTGCCAAAAATGTTTTATTGACCTCCA